>JAWQEG010001750.1:0-19829 GCA_033782935.1 Petrolisthes cinctipes | reverse complement strand
AGAGAGAGAGAGAGAGAGAGAGAGAGAGAGAGAGAGAGAGAGAGAGAGAGAGGGGGGGGGGGACAGGTATAAATAGCAAGCAGGCAGGCAGGCAGGCAGGCAGAGAGAGAGAGAGAGAGGAGAAGAGAGAGAGAGAGAGAGAGAGAGAGAGAGAGATGAAGGCAGGCAGGCATGGAGAGAGAGAGAGAGAGACTGGAAAATAAGCATCATGAAGAATGAGTTGAGGAATGTAAAGTACATTAAGAAAGTTCAATGCTAAGTGGATTACGGAAATGAGAGAGAGAAAAAAAAAAACTTGAGTGCATTAAGAGAAAAAAAAATATTAACGATATAAAAGTACCGGTATCACATAAATATTAATTAATGCCTTTATAAATATGCATGTACCGTAAGTGCTTATAATATACTATGTGTGTATGTTTTGTATGTGTGCATTATGACTGTGTACATTGTGTGTGCTTGCTTGTGTATATGTTTGCATGCGTGTGTGTGTGTGTGTGTGTGTGTGTGTTATGGTATAGACACACCACACCTTCCCTCTGTGCATTATAACTGTCCATATTGTGTGTGTGTGTGTGTGTGTGTGTGTGTGTGTGTGTGTGTGTGTGTGTGTGTGTGTGTGTGTGTGTGTTTTGTTTCACCTACTACTACTACTACTACTGCTACTACTACTACTACTACTACTACCACCACTACTACTACCACTTCTACTACTACTACTACTACTACTACCACCACCACTACTACTACTACTACTAATACTATATGTGTATATGTTTGCATGCGTGTGCATGTGTGTGTGTGTGTGTGTGTGTTATAGTATAGACAAACCATGGTACCTTCACTCTGTTTGTCTGGTTTGTATTGCCTCTCTATCTCTCTCGTTGGTATTGTATTGTCCTATCTTAATGAGCGTCGATGGTATTAGTGATGTTTATTGCCCTTTACTCCTGGCACTGCATTTATTATTACTATATATATTTTACTTCCTGTTTATATTGTTTATTTATTTATTTATTTATCTATTTATTTATTTATTATTTACTTCCTGTTTATTTATTTATTTATTTACTTCCTGTTTATTTATTTATTTATTTATTTACTTCCTGTTCATCTATTTATTTATTTATTTATTTATTTATGAGCGTACGTACATACATACATCTATCTCCTTTTTAATCTACTTACTTATAATATTTTTTCTATCTTGATAACCCGAGCCATTCATTCGTCAGTCGCTTCTATCTCCTATATTTATCTGTGGTTATCTATCTATCCTCGTGTCCTTCTTCGTTCCTGTCCATTCGTTGATTTAGTCCATCCGTAAACAAAACATTCTTAACTCGTATCTCAGATGGGAGTGATACGAATAGAATTGCAATGACTTCTTATGCTTTTCTTTTCATTGCTATAACGTTCATATTTTTTTTTCGCATTCATTTTTTTTTTTTCAATTAAAATTATTAGGCCTTATTATTATTATTATTATTATTGTTATTGTTATTATTGTTATTGTTATTACTATTATTATTATTATTATTATTATTATTATTATTATTATTATTATTATTATTATTATTATTATTATTATTATTATTATTATTGTTATTATTATTATTACTATTCTTACTATTATTACTATTAGCATATTATTATTATTATTATCATCATCTACATTATCTACATTATCATTATCCACATCATATTATTTTATCGTTATCTTTGTGGTCATACTCGTTGTCATGGTGATCATCGTTGCAGCATCTTCCTCCCTCCCTCCTTCCCTCCATCCCTCCCTCCCTCCATCCCTCCATCCCTCCATCCCTCCTTCCCTCCATCCCTTCTTTCTTCCTTCCCTCCATCCCTTCTTCCTTCCCTCCATCCCTTCTTCCTTCCCTCCTTCCCTCTATCCCTTCTTCCCTCCCTCCCTCCTTCCCTCCATCCCTTCTTCCTTCCTTCCCTCCCTCCATCCCTTCTTCCTTCCTTCCTTCCTTCCCTCCATCCCTTCTTCCTTTCTTACCTCCCTCCCTCCCTTCTTCCTTCCTTCCTTCCCTCCATCCCTTCTTCCTTCCATCCCTTCTTCCTTCCCTCCTTCCCTCTATCCCTTCTTCCTTCCTTCCTTCCCTCCAACCTTTTTCCTTCCTTCTCTCCCTCCTTCCTTCCTCCATCCCTTCTTCCTTCCTTCCCTTCTTCCTTCCTTCCTTCCCTTCTTCTTCCTTCCTCTTCCCTCTATCCCTTCTTCCTTCCCTCCTTCCCTTCTTCCTTCCCTCCTTCCCTCCATCCCTTCTTCCTTCCTTCCTTCCTCTATCCCTCCTTCCCTCCTTCCCTCTATCCCTTCTTCCTTCCCTCCTTCCCTCTATCCCTTCTTTCTTTCTTCCTTCCCTCCATCCCTCTTCCTTCCCTCCATCCTTCTTCCTTCCTTACCTTCATCCCATCCCTCCATCCCTTCTTCCTTACCTTCATCCCATCCCTCCATCCCTTCTTCCTTCCCTCCATCCCTCCATCCCTTCTTTCTTCCCTCCTTCCCTCAATCCCTTCTTCCTTTCTTCCCTCCCTCCTTCCCTCTATCCCTTCTTCCTTCCTTCCGTCCTTCCTTCCTTCTATCCCTTCTTCCTTCCTTCCTTCCTTCACTGAGGTTTTCCTGTTTTGGTTCAGTTTTTTGCCAGTGTTGTCCCTTTTGTTCCTGGTGAGAGAGAGAGAGAGAGAGAGAGAGAGAGAGAGAGAGAGACAGAGAGAGGGTGTAAGAGTGAGCAAGTGTGTGAGTGAGGGGAGAATCAGTGTGTTAGCAGAGTGTGTGTGTGTGTGCTAGTGAGTATGAGTGAGTGAGTGAGTGTGTGAGAGTGAGTACGTGTGAGTAAGTGAGTGTGTGAGAGTGAGTACGAGTGTGTGAGTGTGAGAGTGAGTACGAGTGAGTGAGTGTGTGAGTGAGGAGGAGAATCAGTGTGTTAGCAGAGTGTGTGTGTGTGTGTGTGCTAGTGAGTACGAGTGAGTGAGTGAGTGTGTGAGAGAGTACGAGTGTGTGAGTGTGTGAGAGTGAGTACGAGTGAGTGAGTGTGTGAGTGTGTGAGAGTGAGTACGAGTGAGTGAGTGAGTGTGTGTGTGAGAGTGAGTGAGTGTGTGAGTGTGTGAGAGTGAGTACGAGTGAGTGAGTGAGTGTGTGAGAGTGAGTACGAGTGAGTGTGTGAGTGAGGGGAGAGAATCAGTGTGTTAGCAGAGTGTGTGTGTGTGTGAGAGTGAGTACGAGTGAGTGAGTGTGTGAGAGTGAGTACGAGTGAGTGAGTGAGTGTGTGAGTGAGGGAGAGAATCACTGTGTTAGCAGAGTGGACCATCTATCAAGCTAGTGTAACCCTGGCAACAATCCCCCCTCCTCTCCTCTTCCATCTCTTTTCTTCCCCCTTTCTTCTCTCCCATTTCCTCTTCCATCTCTCCTCTCCTCTTCCATCTCCTTTCTCCTCTCCATCTCCTCTTCCTTTTTTCTCTTCAATTTCCTCTTCCATCTCTCTCCTCCTCTTCCATCTCTTTTCTTCCCCCTTTCTTCTCTCCAATTTCCTCTTCCATCTCTCCTCTCCTCTTCCATCTCTTTTCTTCTCTCCATCTCCTCTTTCCTTTCTTCTCTCCATCTCCTTTCTTCCTCCCTTTCTTCTCTCCAATTTCCTCTTCCATCTCTCCTCTTTTCTCCCCATCTCTCCAATTTCCTCTTCCATCTCTTTTCTCCTCTCCTCTTCCATCCCCCCTCCCCTCCTCTTCCATCTCTTTTCTTCCCCTTTCTTCTCTCCAATTTCCTCTTCCATCTCACCTCTTTTCTCCTCTCCTCTTCCATTTCTTTTCTCCTCTCCATCTCCTCTTTCCTTTCTTCTCTTCAATTTCCTCTTCCATCTCTCCTCTCTCTTCCATCTCCTCTCCTCTTCCATCTCTTTTCTTCCCCCTTTCTTCTCTCCCATTTCCTCTTCCATCTCTCCTCTCCTCTTCTATCTCCTTTCTCCTCTCCATCTCCTCTTTCCTTTCTTCTCTTTCATCTCTTTTCTTCCCCTTTCTTCTCTCCAATTTCCTCTTCCATCTCTCCTCTCCTCTCCATCTCCTCTTTCCTTTCTTCTCTCCAATTCATCTTCCATCTCTCCTCTCCTCTTCCATCTCCTTTCTCCTCTCCATCTTCTCTTCAATTTCCTCTTTCATCTCTCCTCTTTTCTCTCCATCTCCTCTTTCCTTTCTTCTCTCCAATTTCCTCTTCCATCTCTCCTTTTTTCTCCATCTCCTCTTTCCTTTCTTCTCTCCACTATCCTCTTCCATCTCCTCTCCTCTTCCATCTCTTTTCTCCTCCCTTTCTTCTCTCCAATTTCCTCTTCCATCTCTCCTCTTTTCTCTCCATCTCCTCTTTCCTTTCTTCTCTCCAATTTCCTTTTCCTTTTCTCTCGCCATTCCTCCTCCATCCTTTTCTTTTCCCTTCCCTCTTTCCTTTATTCTCTCCCCGGTTTCGTCCAACTAATTTCTTTCTTTCATCTCTTTATCCCTTTTTCTCTCACTTCTCCTTTTTAACACACACACACACACACACACACACACACACACACACACACACACACACACACACACACAGTCACAAAAAACACGTACACGCAATAACAATAACCCGCACTCACACACACACAGTCACAAAAACACGCACACGCACAGACACAATAACCCGCACTCACACACACACAGTCACAAAAACACGCACACGATCACAAAAACACGCACACACACAAAGAGTACAGTGTGTGGTCATCAGCCCGTGGACCTCGCAGCCGGCCGTGGATGATTAGATGCCTATGTCGTGAGAAGGAACAGCTTAATGAATCCATCCAGACTACACCCAAACCTCCCCTCAATGGACACAGTACAACCCTAGCCCCCTTAAATTGGACCCCCCTCTACCACTCCGACCCCCCCCCCACCCCACCCAGCTTCCTCGACCCCCTGTTCCTTCCTTTTACCCCTCCCCACCTGCCCCCAAAGCCCCTCTTCCCCCTCCCACCCACCCACCTAGCTTCCTCTACCCTCTGTTCCTTCCTTTCCCCCCCCTCCAACTGCCTCCAAAGTCCCCCTCCCCCCCCCTCACCCACCCAGCTTCTCCGACCCCCTGTTCCTTCCTTTTCCCCCTCCCCACCTGCCCCAAAAGCCCCTCTTCCCCCCCCCCCCACCCACCCAGCTTCCCCGACCCCCTGTTCCTTCCTTTCCCCCCTCCACCAACTGCCCTCAAAGCCCCCTCCTCCCCCCCCCCACACCCAGCTTCCCCTACCCCCCTGTTCCTTCCTTTTCCCCCCTCCCCACCTGCCCCCAAAGCCCCCTCCCCCCCCCCCACCCAGCTTCCCCGACCCCCTGTTCCTTCCTTTTCCCCCCTCCACCAACTGCCCCCAAAGCCCCCCTTCCCCTTCCCCCGACCCACCTAGCTTCCCCAATCCCCTGTTCCTTCCTTTTCCCCCCTCCCTACCTTCCCCCAAAGCCCCCCTCCCCCCTCCAGATCCTCCCTAGTTCCAGTTCGCTCCCAACTCTTTCGGTTCCCTATCTTCCTGTCCCTTTGTCTCCCTACTCCTCCTCCTTCTTCCATTTTTTCCAGTTCCCTCCCCAACTTCCAATTGTGTCCTCATTCTCCTTTCCTCTCCCCCCTTCCAGTTGTTCAGGCCACCACCGTGACAACTCGACCCCTTCAATCCTTTCCTGTCCCTTTCTGTTTCTTTCTTCACACTTTCCTGTCCCTTTCTGTTTCTTTCTTCACACTTTCCTGTCCCTTTCTGCACACATTCCCTCTCCTTTCATACACACTGTTCATCTCCTTTATACACATATCCATCTCCTTTTTGCACGCTTTCCTCTCCTTTCTCCACACCCACAATCTCCTTTCTCCACACCTTTCTCTCCTCTCATGCACACTTTCATCTCCTTTCATGCACACTTTCGACACCTTTCTACACATATTTCGTCTCATTTCTGCACATATTCCAATCTTTTATACACACTTTCCATCTCCTTTCCACCTTTTTCTCCATCCCCTCTATCCCCTCTACCCTTCATTCCCTTCTACACATTTTTTTCTACCTTCTCTCCTTCCCCTCTATCCCTTCTACCCTTCATTCCTTTCTACATTTTTTTTTCTTGTGGAATAAGAGATCTATTTTGTAGTACACGTTTGGAGGAAGCAATGACCCTCTTAGTAATACTCATAAGAAAACAGTAATAAAAACAAGAACTCGAACCAGTACAAACATACAAACAAATAATACAAACAAACAAACTCACAAGCAAACATCCGGATAAGCGTGATCGAACAGACCAGAGAATAACGCTTTGAGAGAGAGAGAGAGAGAGAGAGAGAGAGAGAGAGAGAGAGAGAGAGAGAGAGAGAGAGAGAGAGAGAGAGAGAGAGAGAGAGAGAGAGAGAGATTAAAGATAGAGTACACAATGTCTCGTCTTGTCTAGAGATAATCAAGGCCTCCTGTTCATCGGCTTCGAGTCATTGTTGTTGTTGTCTGGGGGGAGGGAGGAAGGGGGAGGAGAATAGGTGGGGGAGGGAGGAGTATGGGTGGGGGAGGGAGGGAGGAGGAGGAGAATAGGTGGGGGAGAAAGGGAGGGGGATGAGAATAGGTGGGGGAGAGAGGGAGGGAGGGAGGGGAATGAGAATAGGTGGGGGAAGGAGAGGATTCGGAGCGTCACAAAAGGGGATACTGAATACTAAATGCCTTTTCCTGTGTGCGTGTGTCTGTCGTGTGCGTGTACGTGTGTTTTGTCTATCTGAGTGTGTGTGTGTGTGTTTGTATGTGTTGAATATCTGTGTCTCTATCTGTGTGTGTGTGTGTGTGTGTGTGTGTGTGTGTGTGTATCTATTTGTTTGTGTGTCCCTGTGTCTCTGTTTGTGTGTGTGTGTTTTGTCTATCTGTGTCTCTATCTGTGTGTGTGTATGTGTTTGTGTGAGAGCCAATAGAGTGAAGTGAAGGGGGGGGGGAGGGCTAGAGGGTGGGTGGGGGGTGGGGAGGGGGAGTCAGGGGGACATTGGGTATATACTCCTCCTGTGTTTGTCTCTTGTTCCCATGTCCTTTCATCCATTATTTGGGTATTGTCATTCAGGGGATACAACCTTTCTTATCGTGGTCAAAGTGAGGGGCTAATGAATCCTCCAAGCAGTGCCAGGAAACAGGTGTGCTATTGGTGATACTGAGGTCATCTGAGTTTCCTGACATGGGTTGGAGGAATCATTAGCCCTCCAATTCACCAATGAGATATCCTCCCCTTAGGTTGTTATTATTCTTTTCTCTCCTCGTCTTCATTCTCCCTCGTTACCTTTTGTACTCGGTCTTTTTTTCCTGATGTTTAGTATTGTAATTATGGTCTTATATATCCTTGTGTGTGTGTGTGTGTGTGTGTATGTGTGTGTGTGTATTTGTGTGTGTGTGTGTGTGTGTATTTGTGTGTGTGTGTGTGTGTGTGTGTGTGTGTGTGTGTGTGTGTGTGTGTGTGTGTGTGTGTGTATTTGTGTGTGTGTGTGTGTGTGTTTTGCACATTTTCCTACTGTAACATATTTTTCTTTATTGCGGTATTTCTGATTATCTGTTTTTATTTTTGATGCCCAATTTCATGTTTTTATGTCCAAATCTCTACGTATATATTTACGTATATATATTTACGTATATATTTACTGTATCTTTTATTAGTTATTTCTTATTCTACTTTCACTGTTTACGTTCAGCGGGTGAGTCAGTGTTTCCCTTTCATCTGCCCGCAACTGTACGAGCGTGATAGAGTTTTCAGAACGCGGCTTTAGGACACCTGGGGGGAGGACAAGTGAGACCCCACACGCTCAGCTGGCCATTAACGGGTCAGGTCAGGTCAGGACAGGACAGGTCAGGTCACGGAAGGGAAGGATCTATTGATGAGTTCATTATTGGGGGCTAAGGATTCCATTATTTATATGAGTTCCTGATAACACTGTAATTAATGTTAATACAATATGATAACACAATGATATGATAACACAATGATATGATAACACAGTGATATGATAACACAATGATATGATAACACAACAATATTATTACACAACAACATAACACAATTATATAACACAACAACATGAAAACACAATTATATAACACAACAATATGATAACACACTAATACGATAAATAACACGATACGGCAAATAAACTCCTGAGGAAACGCAAAAAATCATTATGACAGAGGAAGCAACAGGTACCCCTTATGACCACATCAGAGGAAGCTGCCTAATTATTTTGTACTCAGCCCAGTAAATCTCGATATAACCACCATCCTTTTTTTTACAAGTAGTCAATATAGCTTCTACTTGAGCTGCTTCATTCTGGAAACTTGATTAATTCATCTACTACCTATTTCTCAACTCAGTCTCTTACATACGAATCGATATATAGTTCTTGAGCATAAATACTATAATATCCCTCAACTTTAATTTATCTCGGTATATATAAAATCACTATAGTATAAACATAGGGAGAGAAACAGCAGAACTTCTTTAATTATGTTTACGTTCACATTCCTCCCCAGTCTCTATAATAAAATACACTGTGGCGTCGTGACCAGGAGATTGAAACTGTTTTGTATGAGTGTGGTGGTTAGTAGCGATCTTCCCTCCTGACCACCCGACCTTCCTTGTCTTCTATACACAGGTTACACGCCTCACTACACACGTCCCTTGATCTCTTAAGTCTCTGCCCATTAAACCCTGTCCCTTTCCTTTCCTACCCCTTCCCTTCACTAGTCCCTTCCTCTCTCTCTGTCTCTGTCTCTGTATCTCTACTTCTCTCTATCTCTCTATATAACTCTCTATCTCTATGTATATCTCTCTTTATAACTCTCTATCTCTATGTATATCTCTCTATATCTTTCTTTCTTTTCACACACACACACACACACACACACACACACACACACACACACACACACACACACACACACACACACACACACACACACACACACACACACACACACACACACACACACACACACACACACACACAAAGCGGTATAAAACAAGAGGGAAGAATGCAGTCTCACCTCACTGGACCTGACAGCACCGGTAGTAAACAACACACTAAAAACTCAGTAACAAAGACATGACACACATACACACACACGTACACTCACATATTAATTACATACACATTCATAAATGAACATACACACATTTCAACACATATACACACGAACACATCCACACACACATACTTGTATACGAACGCACACACTCGTATACTTCTACACACACACACACACACACACACACACACAAGACATGCAGCTTGTAGCACCCCTCCTTCCCCCTTCCACACACACACACACACACACACACACACACACACACACACACACACACACACACACTTACTATACACTCGCACGCACGCAACACCTCGCCAACACACAAGGAGCGGCACATCAGAGAGGCACATGAATGCACCCACGACCACAATATGTTCATCAGACGACACACAGGCGACGACGTCACACAAACAGGACGATAATGGTAGCGGACGACAAGATAAATAGAGTGGACGAGAGGAGGAGGAGGAGGAGGAGGAGGAGGAGAAGGAGGGGGAGGAGGAAGAGGAGGAGAGTGGACAAGGGAAGTAAGGAAGGGTGGGTGGGAAAAATGGTGTGAAGTTAGAGAGAGAGGTAGACTAAGTAAGTGAGTGTGTGTGTGAGAGAGAGATATTGATAGAGATAGAGATTGGGATATAGTGTGTGAGAGAGAGAGAGGGAGAGGGAGTGTGTGTGAGTGAGTGAGTGAGAGTGAGTAAGTGAACGAGGTAGAGGAAGACGGAGAGGGAGTGTGTGTTTGTGAGGGAGAATGAGTGAGACCTTTTATACCCAAACCTTCAAAGTGACACCTATTCACCTTCACCAATATATACTCCACACACACCTGTTGAAAGGAGGGACAGGTGTAAGTCAATACTGGGTCACACCTGAGCGTACCCTGGCTTCTTAGGGTGGTGTTTGATCTTCTTTCACACTCTCTTACATACACACATACTTACACACATACTTACGCAAGCACACATATCTGTACATACATACCCACACATACTTACGCAAACACACATATCTGTACATACATACCCACATATTTACACAAGCACACATATCTGTACATACATACCCACATAGTAAAACTTACATACCGGTACCTTCACACACACACACACACACACACACACACACACACACACACACACACACACACACACACACACACACACACACACACACACACACACACACACACACATCATTCCATTATTTTTAGTTTATATACGAATAGTTTTGCCATAGTCGCTACAACCCTTTTCACTCTCCGTTTTTCTGGCTTGGTTGAAAAGAGTGCAATATTTTCATACGATCTCACAACTTTTATTTGCATTTGGCGACCGAATTCATTGCTACGAGTACACAGCCTGGAAAACTGTATCATTCTATAGGACGTCTCTTTTATATATTTCATTCTGCAGAAAGAACACCGATTTCCTTCTAAGTTTTGTAGTGTCCTTAGCGGGAGAGTCTTTGGTTGGTGAATTGGAAGGTCTCTGATTCTCCAAACTATACCACGAAACAGATCCCTCTTAGTACCAATGAGGGAGTCTGTTTTCTGACATAATTATTTAGAAGGAATCAGAGACCTTTCAATTCACCAACTGAAAAATCTTCCCTTATATACACATTTAGAGTTTATCTAGGTTTTTTCTATATAAGTTGTAGATTGGTATACTGAGATATTGTATTGTAGTCTGTTTTTTTAATTGCTTAGTTTAGAGGAATTAAGTTTAGAGGATTCAATAGCCTTTCAGTTCAACCATGACTAATGAATGACCCTCATAATTTTGCGTCTTTTCACTTGTCAAGAAAAACCCCGTCAACTATTTTATATAATGAGAAAAGTGTGGATGGAGAAAAAAAGTATCATAAAGGTTCAAATTCATGTCCACTTTTATTCAGGATGTCAAGACACATTGTGCATGACAGGAGCATCATAAGTTGTAGTAAGGGGGAAAGATGGATGAGGATAGTGTTCAAGAGATGACCACCTGTGTATATAAATGATTGAGAGCATCAGTAAACTCATCTCACATATAAGTGGCCAAGGGAGAAAGACCACCCGACTCACACACACACACACACACACACACACACACACACACACACACACACACACACACACACACACACACATACACACCTACACACACACACCACACACACACACACACACCTACACACACACACACACACACACACACACACACACTAATCTTCCTCCTCCTCTCAACCTACACCTCGACCCCCTCTCCCTCAGCCCACTCCCAACCTCCTCCTTCAATCTCATAAATACTGCTTGGAGGTCGGCCCATTTGTGAGGGTTCACCTGTGTGTGTGTGTGTGTGTGTGTGTGTGTGTGTGTGTGTGTGTGTGTGTGTGTGTGTGTGTGTTTCCAGAGGATAGTACATGGTGACAGGATAGTGGTGAATGAAGCAAGGAAAATGAATGTGTCACCTGTATCCACGTCAGATTGTGTGTGTGTGTGTGTGTGTGTGTGTGTGTGTGTGTGTGTGTGTAGGAGTAGGATGTATACTGGAGGTAGATCTGTAGAGGATGGAAGAGAGGGAGTGTAGAAGGAGGTGAGGTAGTAGAAACTGTAGAGAGTGAGAGTGTAAAAATGGCGAAAGTGAGTATAAATGAGAGGTGAAAGAATGTAAATGGGAGAGAGGTAGTGTAGAGGGGATAGAGTGAGGGCAGGAGGAAGAGAGTGAAGGTAAAAAGAAAGAGAGTAAGTGTAGAGGGAGAGAATGGGTGAAATGGGGATAGAGGGAGAGTAAATGTGAGACAATGAGTGTAGAGTGAGGGAGGATGGGTAAAGGAGGAGAGGGAGGATGCTGGGGTAGGGACAAAGAGTGAGGGAGGAAGGGTGAAGGATGAGCAGAGGGAGGATGCAGGGGAAGGACAATGAGTGAGGGAAGATGGGTGAAGAAGGAGAGAGAGGATGGCATGGAAGGGACAATGAGTGTAGAGTGAGGGAGGAAGGGTGAGGGAGGAGAGAGAGGATGCTGGAGAAGGTACAATGAGTGTAGAGTGAGGGAGGATGGGTGAGGGAGGGGAGGGAGAGGATGCTGGGGGAGGGACAATGAGTGTAGAGTGAGGGAAGATGGGTGAAGGATGAGCAGAGAGAGGATGCTGGGGAAGGGACAAAGAGTGAGGGAGGAAGGGTGAAGGATAAGGAGAGAGAGGATGCTGGGGGAGGGGACAAAGAGTGAGGGAAGGAAGGGTGAAGGAGTGTAGAGTGAGGGAGGAGAGAAGGATGCAGGGGAGGGACAAAGAGTGAGGGAGGAAGGGTGAAGGATGAAGAGAGAGAGAGGATGCTGGGATGCTGGGGGAGGGACAATGAGTGTAGAGGGAGGGAAGAAGGGTGAATAATAAGGAGAGAGAGGATGCTGGGGGAGGGACAGAGTGAGGGAGGAAGGGTGAAGGATAAGGAGAGAGAGGATGCTGTGGGAAGGGACAAAGAGTGAGGAGGAAGGGTGAAGGGTGAAGGAGAGAGAGGATGCTGGGGGAGGGACGAGATAGATAACATCGGCTGATACCTCCCACCTTAATCAGAAAGGGATCTAGCGGAATCATTTACCTGGTCGCGACACACACCGTATATATCCGCCTGGCCTAATGTGCGCCACTTGGAGACGGAGAGGAAACGGATGCCGCTTTGCAATCCGTTCTCGCCTGGGTGAAGCATATACGAGGAATATTAAGTCATTTCGATCTGGGACATATTTCCTAGTTTTACACAAGTTTAATAATATAATTATATATATACGTAATAGCTGATGCTGCTTTGCAATTCGTTCTCGTATGGGTGAAACACATAATTATGAGGAATATTAAGGGACCCTGTGATGTAGTAAAAAAATTGGAGGTAAACGAGTCCTTCAAATATTGCCATGAAACACCACCTATATGGAAGGAGCTTGTTTCGTGGCATAGTCAGAAGGAATCAGAAGCCACCAATTTCCATACACAATCACAGGGTCTTTAAGCAATTTCCATCCTCAAATACAACAGTATACATAGATTTAGTAATTCATGCATAATAATGAATACCACAAAATATACTTACCGTATTATAATGACAAAGGGATCATAATTGGACATGATTTTGGACCTCTCACACGTTTTTGTTTTATGTTAATTAAATTTCACAGGTGATGATGATATTAAATGGACTTCATAACTTTAAACCTCCTCTTCCGCAATATAGACAAATAACATATATCAAGAAAATTTGGGCAAAAAGGAAATGAAACAAACGCATAATATAAGATAGTGGTGTGTACTGTATATATATAATGACGAGGAGAAAAACTTAAATACATCTCACCTGAGCTTTGAAATCCAATCTAACTTGTGGGTTGTCTGTAAAAATTCCTCCCAGGCTTTCCTTCCTTTCTTCTTCCACACCTTCGTTTTTTTTTTTTTTTTTTTTTTTTTTTTTTTTTTTTTGTGTGTGTGTGTGTGTGTGTGTGTGTGTGTGTGTGTGTGTGTGTGTGTGTGTGTGTGTGTGTGTGTGTATGTGTATTTTTCTCTCGGCCGGTTCTCGATTTGATGAATGAAGTGGCTTAGTGAGGTGTGTGGTGTGATACATATGAATAAGTAAGTGGCTTGGAAAGAAAATTAATGTATAAGTGTCTTGTTTCAATGAGGTGACTTGATGGGAAAGGAAAGACGAATAGAATACTCTTGTCTATTGGTCTTGGGGAAAGGGAAGGAAGGAAAGATAATTGAAAGGAATGGGAAAGGGAGGTAGGGAAGGGAAGAGAAAGCACGTAAATAAAGGGAACGGAAGGGAAGAAAAGGGAAGGTAGGAAATTAAAGAGAAGAGAAGGGACGGGAATGTAGGAAATTAAAGAGAAGGGAAGGAAATGAGAGGAAAAGATTGAGAAGGGAAGGGAAGGAGAGGGAAGGGAAGGAGAGGAAAGGGAAGGGAATGTAAACAGAGGCGCTGTGTCGGCTGTAAGCTTTACCTTGGATTTTCTCGTGATTCAGGAATCTATCGAAGCTCAACTTCATCACGACAGTGGGTGAATATACAGTGCATGTAAGGGTGTATAAATTGTGGGGTAAATGCATGGACTTAGTCTGTAAAGTTACTGAAAACTAGTCCAGCCCCAATCCCCTTTCGAACGGGAAGCTCATTCTCGCGCATGCGCAGTAAGGTGCATCATCCCCCACCTCACCCCCTCCTGGCCCCCCACCGCCACCCACCACCACCACCACTGCCCGTGTGCTGATCGTGTGAATTAAACTCTCTCTCACTTCATTTTACTTACCTCCACTGTTGCTACTGAGTTCCCCAGCCTGATAGCTAACATGTCATTGGAGGAGGACAGCCATAGAGCTATTGCCCGACCTGCAGGACTATCTGGTTATACACCACAAACTTATTGTTCTGTTTGTGGTAAGACTACAGTGAAGTTACCCTCGCATCCCTGCGTCAGTCAACACTGTGTCAACTCTATCCACACCACCTGCCTCGGTACAGAAACTGAATTTGACTGCAGTAAAGTTGGTTCCCTCCGTATAGCTCTGGGCATCACAGCCCCAGTCTCTTACCTGGAGGAAACCACCTCTGCCCCCACTCACTCAAGTGACACTGACTCTTCACCAGAGGACGACTTAGCGCACTTGCTTGAGTTGCAGCCATCTGAGCTCGTGAAGGTAATTCGTGAGCTTCGGGTTGAGCTCAGCAGGAAGAACAAACTCATCCGCTTTTACAGCAGCGTGTCGTCAAATATCAGTGGTGTGAGGGATGCTGTTGTAGGCGTCCTAGACTTTATTGACAACATCGCTGCTAATCATTCCAGCTTGGGGTCGCTCAACACTAGGACTCTTGCCTCGTCTGCCTGCCCCGACTGGATTGATAAAGAGTGGGTCAACCACGTCACCACCAATCAAGACACCCAAGACTGGTGGACATCTGATAACCCTCGTCCCCTTAGGAGCACCACCACTGCCTTCCCACCTGGCCCCAGACTGGCCTGCCCGCCGGACCAGCCTGTCGCCAGCGTGCCTGGTCTTGACGAGTCCACTCAGCTTGGTCCTGACGCACCCAGTCAGACCCAACCTGACTCCAACACCCAGGGTCAACCAGTGTCTAACACACACCAGCCTGGTCTTGACGTAACCACTCAGCTTGGTCCTGACACACCCAGTCAGACCCAACCTGACTCCAACACCCACGGTCAACCAGTGTCTAACACACACCAGCCTGGCACTGCTGTACCTGGCCTGGACCCACCTGGCGCTGCATCCAACTCTGTCCAGCAACGCCCCAACTTGTCACGCCACAGTCACTCTGCTCAGCTTCTGATAGGTAACTCAGGCCAACAACGAGCACCTAAGTCTTCCAGAATACCTTTCACCAGAAATTCTGTGAACAACGCTCAGAGACAAGTTAATAAAAATAGTAAAATAAATAATAAGAAACAGACGCCCAAAACTTTCCTTAGTGCAGCTAATCTACCAAGTTCTGAAACCGTACAGTTCTGCCACCACTGTAAACGTAAAGGACACACAGAGTCCACCTGCCTAAGGAAAACAAGGTGTGATTACTGTCATCGCCAAGGACACTCCATCCAAGATTGTCACATTCGTCTGGCAGAGGAGAGACAACAACAGTTCCTCCACAGGATCTCCACTGAACAAGCACAGAATAACGCAATTCTCGTGCAGTCCCTCAGTCGCCTTCTAGCTCCTGCCTCTCTCCACCCTGCGGTTCCTGCCCCACTCCCGCAAGGCAACTGGACTGCACAACCCGTACTGCCAGTACAACAACAGCCACTCCAGACCTATCCTGGCCCAACACAGCCTCCCTACAACCATCCCGTTGTGTGGAGTCATGCAAGCCAGTAATCGTGACCACCTCTCCATCCTCTCTGCCAATGTTAGGGGTCTTCAGACAAACATCGGCGACCTCATCCACTCTCATGTGATTCCACACTCACCTGATGTGGTGGCTACGGTGGAAACCTTCCTGAATGAAACCATCCCCAACAACTATGGTCTCATTCAGGGATACACGAGGTGGCACCGACGGGACAGGACGCGAGGAACCTTTGGAGGTGTCGCGGTCTGTTTCCGTAAGAACCTGTCAGTCCAGCCTTTGGATGTAACATTCCCTGACCACCTTGAGATGATGTATTTCAAAATTTGGACAAAACGTCATGGCTCTACTCTTCTCTGTGTCTGTTACCGCCCTCAGTGGCAGGGCAGTGAGCCCATACAGTTCCTGTGCACCCACCTGGACAGGTTACTGCAGCAGTTCTCCTGCAATCACACCATCATTGTAGGTGACCTTA
Organism: Petrolisthes cinctipes; assembly: GCA_033782935.1. Classification (NCBI taxonomy): domain Eukaryota; kingdom Metazoa; phylum Arthropoda; class Malacostraca; order Decapoda; family Porcellanidae; genus Petrolisthes; species Petrolisthes cinctipes. The sequence goes on along the minus strand of JAWQEG010001750.1, from coordinate 3,418 downwards.
ATCAACACCTCATTGCAAGATCTTTTGAGGAGCTGCTAACAGTGTACAGCCTCACTAACCACGTCAAGTTTCCAACACATATCTCAGGTTCTTCCTTGGATCCTGTCATCAGTGATCTACCAGAGGGCGTTGTCACCTGCCGCCCTCTCGGTACTGTGGGGTCCTCTGATCACCTGGCGGTCCTCACCACAGTACATGTTGCTGCTCTACGAGATGCCCCCATGAAGCGCACCAACTGGCTATGGGGCAAGGCCGACTGGGATGGCTTCCAAGAAGCGCTACGCACCACACCCTGGCACAACATTCTGGTAGGTGACGTAAATGCCCAAGTGAATGGCCTCACAAACACCATCCTCTCTCTGCAGGAGCAGTTCGTCCCCAACCACACATTCACGGTCAAGCCACTCGACCGGCCGTGGTTTGGGTATGACTGCAGAATTGCAGCTGACAATAAAAGTAAGGCCTGGAAACGCTACAAGCGACACCCGACGCAGCTAAATAAACAGCGACATAAGGAGGCATGTGACAATATGAGTCGGGTGCAGCAAGTTTCTCAGCAACGATGGCAGGAGGAGCTGAGAAACAAACTCTCTGGGCGAGCTGTAGGTGGTAAGGCCTGGTGGGCAGCCCTCAAGGACCATCAAGGTTTCTCACCGGAAGATCATATTCCTCCACTACACAAGTCCGATGACTCGTTTGCCACCTTGAGCTGTGAGAAGGCCGAGGTGCTGGCTTCTCACTTCTCCCACAAGATGTCTATTCCTGACCCTGGACGACTCCCTCCTGTCGTGCCACGTCTTACCAATGCGACAATTAAAGAAGTTATTTTAGGCATAGACGAGGTGAAGAAACAGTTACAGTTAACTGACAGTAAGAAGGCCTTAGGACCAGATGGAGTATCACCACATATATTGAAAAATTGTGCCACTCAGTTGGCTGCCCCTGTCACTGCCGTCTTCCAGTGCTGCTTAAGCACTGGTAAGTGGCCCTCCCTCTGGAAAGTGGCAAAGGTGGCAGCCATACATAAAAAGGCAACGAAGACAGAGCCAAAAAACTACAGACCTGTCTCCCTCTTGCCTGTCCTTGGTAAGACTCTGGAGTCTGTCATTGCCAGAAGAATCACCACTTTCTTCGACAAACATAGACTCCTGAGTAATAAACAATTTGGCTTCCGCTCCAACAGGTCTACTAATGACATCCTGCTCCACATGTCCACCTCATGGCACCAATCTCTGGACAAAGGATGGGACAGCTTTGTCATCGCTCTGGACATCGCTGGTGCGTTTGATAGAGTGTGGCACTCTGGTCTCACTACCAAACTCCGCAGTATGGGTGTGTGTGGAGGCCTCCTCCACCTTCTACATGACTACCTGCGGGACAGATCCCTCAGTGTGATGGTGGATGGACAGTCATCAAAAGACCAACCAATTGGTGCCGGGTGTTCCACAAGGCAGTGTGCTTGGTCCGCTGCTTTGGAATGTGTTCTTCAACGATCTGCTGCAGCTCATCCCTGAAGCCCACGCCTATGCTGATGACTGCACACTCACATTCCCTTGCGACAGTACTGACCACCCACGCTACTGTCGCCCTCATCAACCAAGCACTGGAGACTATCACCTCATGGGGACGACGGTGGCAAGTGGACCTGGCCCAAGACAAAACCCAGGTGATGCTGGTCACCAGGCGACGCAGTCCCCCCGCCGTCCCCATCCCTCCCATTCTTCTGGATGGATTGGTGCTGCCTCTGCAAGCTACAGTCACCATTCTTGGCGTGGAGATAGATAGCACTATATCCTTCACCAATCACGTCAAGAATACAGCTTCCAAAGCAGCGGGCAGGTTGAGTTGTGTCAGGCGTGTCTCGCACCTTCTTGACGCCCGGGGAGTCTCAAACCTCTACGCGGCCCAAGTCCGCTCCATCATGGAGTATGCTCCTCTGACTTGGTCGTCCTGCCCCCCCTCATACCTCGGTCTCCTCGATAAAGTCCAAAACCGTGCCCAGCGGCTCATCACCGATAAGGCTTTACCAGACGAGCAGGTCCCTTCACTACAGCCTCTACAACACAGGCGGGATGTGGCGGGTCTGTGTGCAACGTACAAGATCCACAGGGAGGGCGCCCCACACCTTTCTGCTCTCCGGCAGCCGTGGGCGACGCTTCACCCCCACTCCACGAGGGACGCTTCCACCAGGGTCCATCAGCTTAGTGTTCCCTTCGCCAGGACGGAAACATTCCTTCGTTCCTTTGTGCCACGTTACACTAGGCTGTGGAACAACCTTGTTAAACAAACTGATATTCATACAGCTCCAACTCTGCATAGTTTTAAAAGTGATGTAAATAAGTGGCTAAAATTATGAGAGTATGTCCGGTGTATAGTTGTGTGCATCATTTGTGTATATTGTATGTGTCATGGGTCATACTTATAGTTCACTATTCCCAGTTACTATTTTGTATATCCACATTGGGAAAACATGTACTTTCAATGTTGTATTGCATTTTCTAGTGTTTTTAAAATCATGCCCAAGATAGTTCTCTGAAACTCACTGAGCACTTAGGGCTGTATAATGCTTATTTTGTTTTTGCTAATAATGTAAATAAAAAAAAAAAAAAAAAAAAAAAAAAGGAAGGAGAGGGAAGGGAAGGGAAGGAAAGGCAGCTCCCGGATAACTACTTTACTACCCATTTAGCCCTCCCCCAACCCGTTAATGACCCTCCCCTTTCCTGATCCCCCCTTGACCCCTCTCTCTGTCTCTCACACACCCTCCTTCCTCTTTCTCCTCCCTCGCCATTACCTGCACCACCATCACCACCACCACCATCATCACCACCACCACCATCATCACCATCACCACCATCACCACCACCACCATCATCACCACCACCACCCCTCCTTCTCCTCCTCCTCCTCCTCCTCCTCCTCCTCCTCTTCCTCCTTCTTCTTCTTTTCTATACTTTCCCTCACTCTTGTAGGTTAGATAGAATAGCAAAATCAAGCAGGCCTCGTAAGGACCAGTAGGTCTGTTGCTGTTTGAATGTCCTTTTGTATTCCTTTGTATTCCTTTGTATTCTTCTTCTTCCCTCCTCCTTCTTCTTTCCTTCCTCCTCCTCCTCCTCCTTTCTTCACCATACTTTTCCTCACTCTACAATATACTAGTATAAGCAGGGACTGTAAGAATTTGTCCTCTGCTAAGTTTATTTCGTCTAGCCCATACCTTTTCCCTCGTCTTCCCTCTATCTGTCTCTCCTACCTTCCTCCTCCCCTCCCTCTAATCTCTTCTCTCCCTTCCTCTCCCCCTTCCTCCCAACCACACTCCTTGCCTCCCTCTACATCCTCCTCCCCTCTCCTCTCCCCTCGCTTTCTGCTGACCTGCGCGAAGTGGGTCAGTAGGGTGAGGATTTAGCAGCGAACCAACACTTGA
>JAWQEG010001749.1:0-47715 GCA_033782935.1 Petrolisthes cinctipes | reverse complement strand
ACTATACACACACTATACACACACTATACACACACTATACCCACACTATACACACACTATACTCACACTATACACACACTATACTCACACTATACCCACACTATACACACACTATACTCACACTATTCACACTATACACACACTATACACACACTATACTCACACTATTCACACTATACCCACACTATACACACACTATACACACACTATACCCACACTATACACACACTATTCACACTATACACACACTATACAAACACTATACTCACACTATACACACACTATTCACAATATACACACACTATACTGACCTTAGGAGTAACAACAGATGCAGTGTTACCAGTCTTCACCATCACCAACACCATCACCATCACTGCTACCCTGCTTACCCACATCCTCATCTCTGTAATAATAATAATAATAATAATTTAATAATAATAGTAATTATAAAAATAATAATAATAATAATAATAATAATAATAATAATAACAACAACAATAATGATAATAATAATAATAATAATAATAATAATAATAATAATAATAATAATAATAATAATAATATAATAAAGAAGTCAATAATAATAATAATAATAATAATAATAATAATAATAATAATAATATCTCTACCATATGTTAAGTACACCCAACCTCGCTTTGACACACAGACAGACACTTCCTTTTTATTTAATCTGGGGAAATACAGCGTTGGTGGTGAAACTGAAGCTATTCTTTATTATTATTATTATTATTATTATTATTATTATTATTATTATTATTATTATTATTATTATTGAAAAATGAGAATGTGCTACCGTGTGCTTACTGCATATTATTATTATTATTATTATTATTATTATTATTAATATTATTATTATTATTATTATTATATTTATTACAGTAAGGTCATACACACATATACTTAATAGGATAACATATACTGTGTTCTTTAAGTACATTGAAGCCTTCTGATTCCTCCACAGTATGCCAGGAAACATATGACCCTATCAACAACAACAATAATGGGGGTCTGTTGTTGCTTGGAATAGTGTGGAGGAATTGGTTGCTTCAAAATTAACAGATAACGATGACAATAGCAATAATAATAATAGTAATGAGAGAGAGAGAGAGAGAGAGAGAGAGAGAGAGAGAGAGAGAGAGAGAGAGAATGCGTGTGTGTATGAGAGAGAGAGGGAGAGTGAGAGAGATAGAGAAAGCTGGATAGACTAAGGTGTATTATATTGTAGTGTATGACTGTATGTATGTAGAGAGAGAGAGAGAGAGAGAGAGAGAGAGAGAGAGAGAATGCGTGTGTGTATGAGAGAGAGAGAGAGTGAGAGAGAAAGCTGGATAGACTAAACCATTATATTGTAGTGTAATGTGTATGTAGAGAGAGAGAGAGAGAGAGAGAGAGAGAGAGAGAGAGAGAGAGAGAGAAATAATAATAATAATATAAACTACAATACCTTGACAGCAGCTGGTTGGTGAGAGAGAGAGAGAGGAGTGAGCGACTTCTAGATTCTGCACCAACACACACACACACACATACACACACACACGCAGGCGCACTTTACAACCACCACCAACAACATCAACACTGTACTACTCTTTTAATTCACACAGGCTTATAATTATTCGCTATTAAATGTGTGTTTGTCTATGTGTGTGTAAAAGCCAAGTTAAATCCTCGTATAAATTTATCATCACAAAACACAACACTACCTAAAAAAAAAGATGGTAGGTGGTTGGTAATATTTATTGATTCGTTCCTACTCTGGTGGACTCGTTGTCATGGCAATGTGGTGGGCGTGTGAGGTCAGAGTGACGTCACAAGCGGGAAATATCAGGTGGGCGGAGGTCGTATTCAACTATAAATGACTGACACACACTGACACACACACACACACATAGTAGATAGTTTTCACACACTCTCACACACACAGAGTAGATAATTTTCACACACACACACACACAGAGTAGATAGTTTTCACACACACACACACACACAGTAGATAGCTTTCACACACACACACACACACAGTAGATAGCTTTCACACACACACACACACACAGTAGATAATTCACACACACACACACACACACAACAAGGAATACCTACAATGAGAGGACACAGTAAGAAAATAATAAAAAAAGAGGAGATAAAGATGTACAGAAATATATATAGTTTTCCAAATAGAGTAATAGACGAATGGAACAAATTACCAGAAGAAGTGATATGTGTCAAAAACATACATAATTAACTCTAAAGAAAAATATGATCATTGGGTTTTAAAATACGGGACATTACGAGCTTGACTCAATCCTGTGAAGATATAAATAGGTAAGAACCATCAAATATTTTCCCAGACTTCTGTTTTTCATTACTATATACAGACTATTATAAGTGATTTACTGAGCCTGTGTTAATAAAAATAAATGACTGTGCTAAATTAAATAATCTTAGATCGAGGGAATATATTATAGTGTATCATTATTTGCCGCACAGAACACACATTTAATTACTCACCCTTTCGCCTATATGGAAATATGCACTCAGAAGCTATAAAAAGATATATATATATATATATATATATATATATATATATATATATATATATATATATATATATATATATATATATATATATATATATATATATAACCTCCCTTTTATTTGCACACAGAAGCTATACACACAATCATAGCCTCTCTTTTATTTTGCACACAAAAGCTATATAAGAATACACATAACCTCTCTGTTTTTGCACACAGAAGCTACAGTATATACAGATAACCTCTCTCTTTTTGCACACAGAAACTATATACACATAAACTCTCTTTTTTTGCACACAGAAGCTATATACACATAAGCTCTCTCGCGTACTGTACTACAACCAATATTAAAACACAAGAAAACAACGATATTAACATTAAGAAAAGTAGAACAGGGACATGAAAACTGTAATAACAAACCTAGCGATGATAATAATGAATGACGTTAGTGAAAGTAATAGCAACAGAGTGTTTAAAAGTATACATGAAATAGAATAATTGCTGGGAAACGAAAAGAACTTAGGCCATGAGTCAGTAGTAGTGTATTAGTCTATCTTATAAAATATTACGTTTTCTCTAACTACAGGATGACAGAGTTCACCATCCAACTCTACTAAATTACAAACTGCATGATCTTTACAGATGACCTTAAATTATATATTCAACTCCCAAACAAATCTCCAGATCAACTTTCTCAAGACCTACAAACCAACATTGACACCTTGTCAACCACTACATCTTCTTGGGGCCTTAAGTTTGCCCCAAATAAATGTGTCCACCTGAGGTTCAGGCGTGGTCAAGAAGTAGATGACCACTTCAACTATCATCTTGATGGCAGCGACATAACCAGGGTATCCTCTCACAAAGACCTAGGAGTGATTGTTGACAATAAGTTGAGGTTTCATCCACATATAAGGAGTACGGTAAATTAATCTGGAGGTGTAGCAACCAACCTGCTTAAATCTACCATATGCCGTTCTGCACCATTTATGACCTCACTACTTGTTTCTGACATTAGACCACTACTCGACTATGCGTCTACAGTTTGGAACACTGGATTTCTAGTAGACCTCACACTACTGGAATCTGTGCAACGCAGATGGACAAAGCAAGTTCTAAATCACTCAAATCTCACCTACCATTAATGCCTAATTAGTTTAAACCTATTTTCAATAAAAGGGAGACTTCTTAGAACTGACCTGATCAAGTGTTACAAGATCTTCCACGATCTCTCACCCATCAAACCACAAGATATCTTCACCATGTGTGCTCACCAAGGAACAATTAAGAGGTCACAGATTTAAAGATTTTCATCCCTCACTCTATAACGGAAGCAAGAAAAAGATTCTTTTCTTGTCGTACAATCCGTCAGTGGAACTCCCACCCTGTAGAACAGTGTTTCCCAAACTTTTTTTGTCGTGACCCTGAACACAAATTTATTTTGGCCTGGCGACCCTCAAGGATGAAATATTATTTCAGTATTATTTTAGTTTTATCCATTTGAAAAAAGGTTAATACATTTTACCATAAGTTACTAATTAATAAATACTTGTATATGTTTTGTTCTACTTTCATTTATCGTACTTTATTATTCACAACTATTTATCTGTCCCAGTTTGAATGACGATTTATATTCCACAATTATGATGTTACTAATTATGTTTGAATTAGTTTAACTTCTAATCGCTCTCTCTCTCTCTCTCTCTCTCTCTCTCTCTCTCTCTCTCTCTCTCTCTTATTTATTTATTTATTTTTATGTTTTATTAATTTTGTAGCCATCCCGCGACCCTCAGGAACACCAATGCGACCCTCATTTGGGTCGCGACCATGGGTTTGGGAACCACTGCTGTAGAAGTAGTTGAATCAACCTCTCTGAATCAGTTTAAATATAAAGTAACACAGCACCTCCACAACACACTTCTTTTAATAATTAGCCCATAAGCTCCCCTTCGATCCCTCTCCCTCCATTCTAAACAACATCTCAAATTTTGTATAACAACCCCTACAAGTAAAGTGTCAGACACATTCAACCGGTCACCCAAAGTTAAATTATTATGAATATCAGCTCTATTGTTTTATCTGACTGGCGTGATATTTTTGCAATCTGGGCTGCTTGACCCGTGGTGTGTCATGAGCTACCGATTGGCGGCCCTACGTGTTCAATGGTAACCTACACTATTTTATATATATTTTTTTTTATTATATTTGATGTCATATGTAACTTCCAAGATCTTTATGTCTATCATAATATTATATAGGTAAATGTACGACTTATATCTTCAAGAGTAAACAGGGAAGTTCTAAGGTAAGAAAGGGAAATTGATGGTAAATATGAGACTATCTTCAAGTGTCAACAGGGAATTATTGAGGTAAAAAGGGAAATTGACGGCAAATGTGCAACTACCTTCAGGAAGTAAACAGGGAATTTTTGATGAAGTTGAGGTAAAAAGGGAAATTCTAATGGTAAATTTAAAGCTGAGGCAAAAAGCTGGGGATATTTCGTCAAGTCAAGCAGACGTTCTGGCAACACTGTCGATTTGTCAAGTAGCAGACCTGGCAACACTGCACCCAAACCAAAACAACAACAGCTGATTCTTGGAGGTTACTATTGATATTTTAGCCTCAATTTTCAGTATTTTGACTCTATTTTCATTATTATATCTTACCCATTCTGTATTACCTTGTTAGATAATGATGGAAACGTTAAATTAGAAGGATAATATTGTTAATGAGGTGAGTATTATAGCTACGAAATAATGTAGACAAATTACGAACTAATAATTCTGTCGGCTTAATTTTACCTTGTGTTTTGACATTTTGTAACTAAACTAAAGACTTAATAGGTCCCGGTAGTTTGCCCTGTCAATTATTTAGGTAAATTTTCCGAGTTACACGTGTGTGACATTTTCAGACAAAACATCGTTTTTCCTATAGTTTTTCATGTGATTCGTTCGATTTCAACATCCATTTATTGTACAAATATCTTGTTTTGGCCACACCCCATCACCCAGCTTTTGGCTAGAGTTGGTTCAGGTTTTCCAATTTTTGGCGAGCACAAATAATATTAATTTGTTTTAACTTAGAGTTAGGCAGACCTGACCTGACCTAACCTAACCTAATCTGGACTGAGGCAGATTACCAGGACCTAACCTTAACAGACTACCGTGAGTTGCACAAGGTAAGACCTATTGATATCGAACTTACGGAAATTTGACCATAAGAACGTATATCACAGTGAAAATTAGGTAAATATTGAATGAATTACCGTTATTGCGTAAGGTTTTTCTACCTTCATTACCCACTTATTTAGGCCATTCTAAGACTATTTTCGGTATTTATTGAAAGAATTACCGTTTTGCAGCAGTGTTGCCAGATCCGGCTGGGTCCCAGTATTTTACCCCCGTCATTTATTGTACTTTACCACGGTTATTTCCCGGTAGTTGTGCCCAGGTTAGGTCCCAGTAGTTTGCCCAGGTTAGGTCCCGGTAGTCTGATGCGGTCTAGGTTAGGTTAGGTCAGGTCAGGTAAGGTCAGGCTAATTTCAAAATGCCCCATTTGAATATGCCCTATCTTGGAAATGGGGCATTTGCGAAGGAAATGCCATAGAAAAAAATAGTCTTAGAATGGTCTAAATAAGTGGGTTATGAAGGTAGAAAAACCGTACCCAATAACGGTAATTCTTTCAATATTTACCCTATTTTCTTCTATGGCATTTCCTCTGCAAATGCCCCATTTCCAAAATAGGGCATATTCAAATGGGGCACTTTGAAATTAGCCTGACCTTACCTGACCTAACCTAACCTAGACCGCATCAGACTACCGGGACCTAACCTGGGCAGACTACCGGAACCTAACCTGGGCAAACTACGCGGAAATAATCGTGATAAAGTACAATAAATGATTTGGGCAAAATACTGGGACTCAGCCGGATCTGGCAACACTGCTGCAAAACGGTAATTCTTTCAATAAATACCGAAAATTAGATATCACACACATGTAATTCAGAAATAATTCCATTATTTACATTGTTTTTCATGTTTTCCAAGGTACCGATAGTGAAGCGTGCCTGGTGACTGTGTACTTCCTGGCTGAAGCTACAACAGACTCATTACATTACATTACATTACAGGTACATGTCTAATTGTCAATGTTTTGGTCGGGTTGTACAGTTGAACACAGGAATATGTGATACATCCGAGGTAGAAGATGCTTGTCCCTCTCCTGTAACCAGTGACTATTGTCCTATATAAACTGTTTATTGTCTCCATTACACTTCATAGTTCCTGCCCCTGGGATATATTACCCTACTGATCACAAAGACATTTCATATTCCGAGGAGCTGAGCATCTTACACCTTGACTGTACCACGAATTCATGTATTCAACTGTTCCTCTGACAGGTCATGGTGGTCTACCAAGGCCCTGATTACTGCACAGTAGGTCACGTTTGGCATATTTTTTAGTCATAAAGGAGGAGTATTTCTTTACGATAATAATGTTGATATTTTCTGCAAGTCTGTAATGGAATTTTACGGTATATCAATAGTTAGTAAAAGGTATTAAGGTACTAAATGGCATTATCTATATATATAACTAGCTAACTCTCATCTACCAGGTACTTCACTGGCTCTGGTTGTCTAGTTGGTGACCAAAACCCTCTTTGCGATCTTTGCATACATGTACAGCTTTGCATATTCATTTAAGCTTTATGAAATTAAGATTATATATCAATCTGTGTGCTGATAATGGGTGATGGGCAAAATTGTTACCCATTTTGAAATAATTGGTAATTCCATATTGTAACTATTAATAAGACTAGAATGAGATTAATTAGATGTATAGGCAAGGTATAGGGTAAGTGTGAATAGACCTCTTGGTGTTGAAGGAAGCAGTCTGAGTAGGGTGGGTGCCACATGGTGTAACCCATGAACTTGTGGATGCCATATGGTCATATTTATCTTTGTGTTTGTTCTACCAACAGGAAGAATCTGGGCGAGAATAAATATCAGTGAAGCTGTAACATAGTGAAGGTGCAGTGTAACATTACTGAGTGAGTGAGGATGTCTGGCCGTGTACGAACTAGAGTGGACCGAGGTACAGGGGAGGTGGTGGCCTACAGTGATGCAGCTGTCAGAAACAACCTGGCCGTCATTGAATATTGCCGTACCTCTATGGCTGCCCTCTCGGGTGGCACTGCTGGTAAGTTTTGTGAGGCATGGGTCTACAGTGTTCTGCTTTATGTTGGGGTTGATGATGAAGTTTTGTTGTTATATTCCATTTCACATAGCCATAATAATGTTGGTGTGCATGTTATTGACAAAATTCTCTGGTAATTCTTTAACATAACATATCAAAAGGTTCTCTCAGAGAAGTCATAGAATTTTGTCATCTCCATGCACATCAACATTATTATGGCTATGTGAAATGGAATATAACAACAAAACATAACATATCAAAAGGTTCTCTCAATGTTGTATAAGATGTGGACATACTATGTGTGTATTGCATTGCATTGTAGGCAAAGAATTTGTTGTATTGTTTGTAGTCAGTACTAATATTCATCCAAGGTGGAGTAGTTGGTGTCAGCAATGCTATTAGGCACATTGTAATTTGATTTCACAATGAAGGTGTTGTGGGTACTTTAGTATGTTGTTATCAAATGTTTATGTGTGTGACAGGGTTGATGATAGGCATGAATACAGTATGTCAGTATTTTTCTCCATGACTTGTTTGGTGTTAATACGAGGCTTGTCATTATCCATGCATTATAATTATTCCTTGCTCACTCTCCATCATTATCAATTGTTTTCTTGTGTGACAGGTTTGCTAGGGCTGACAGGACTGTATGGGTTCTTGTTCTTCCTGGTGGCTGGCATGGTGCTGTGGCTTCTATTACTGGTGAAGGCCGGGGCTCGCTGGCAGAGGTTCTTTGTCAGTCGTCAGAGCCTCCTCACCAGTGGAATATTCTCAGGACTTTTTACATACATCCTCTGCTGGACCTTCCTTTATGGCATGGTGCATGTCTACTGAGGTAAAGCACTGATAGTAGTGTTTTACAATTATTATACCATTATATATATTATTGTGATTGTAATCTTTATACCAATGAAATGGAATTGAATTAAGTGTATGTAATGTGTGTAGCCTTACCTATAGTGAATACAATGTTTTACAATAATATTACTGTGTATTAGATATGACTTGTTGGTGTACAAATATAGTTATTCACTTTTACAAGTTAGTTTATACTCTCACCTCATGAACCATTGTAAAAAAATCATAATGGTAGGATTTGGAATGAGATCAAACATTTGATTATCCACCTAAAACTCCTTCACATCGCCGCCTCCTCTGGTCTCGTCTCATTCAGTAGGAGAAAAAAATAAAATATAAAAACGTGAGTGTTTCCTGAGGTCACTGCATGGAGGCAGGTTGAGATTTAACCTCTCTAATTCGAGGACTCTCCCAACAAGTTGATGATACATTTATCACAGTGGCTGTACAGTCGGCGGCAAAAGTCCCGTCACCACATCTGCCAAGTCATGAAGTACAGTATAGAAAATATAAACTTCACAAGCTCGTAAACTTAAAAACCAGAGAAGTTTTTTAATTTGCCCCCTTAGATAATGTAGGTTAATTCTGTGTGGTAACTGTGTTTGTTCATGATTATGCTTTATGTTGTCTTTCAAGAAGCTCTGATTGAGGCGACAGGACTTTAGACGCCAATTGTCCCTCACAACTTCATTGGTTACGATAATGCTACTGTGAAATTATGTTGTATTATATTCCTTTTATTTTTTTACAACAAAAGTTTAGCTTATCAATGATAGTGACACCCCCATGCATCCACACAGGTAAAGTATAAATTAAGGGGGTGCAGGAGTAGGGGACAGGCTTGGGGGGGGTTTGGGGGGTGCGAGAATAGGGGGACAGGCTTGGGGTGGGGTTTGGGGGGTGCGAGAATAGGGGGACAGGCTTAGGGGAGGTAGAAAGCCTGTCCCCTATTCCTGCACCCCCCTAACCCCCCCCCCCCAAGCCTGTCCCCCTACTCCCACACCCCCCTAAACCCCCCCACCAAGCCTGTCCCCCTATTCCCGCACCCCCTTAAGTTATTCACCCATCCAGCAATAGGTTGTGGAAATGTTAACTATCACTTGCAGTTGTATGATCTGACAACTTCTTCCATAGGGGAGTGATAGCTATAGAGATGTGGACAATACTATATTAATTAACAAGCAAAACCGATCAACTTCACTTTTCATTAAAACCCATTTGCTTTAGTTTCCGTTTCATCCACTCTGTCCCTGCGTCTTAACTGACCTCATTAAAACCTCATTAATTCTGTTTTCCATTTCATCCACTCTGTCCCTGCATCTTAACTGACCTCATTAAAATTGCTTTGCTTTACTTCTGTTTCCCCTTTCATCGACTCTGTCCCTGTATCTTAACTGACCTCATTAAAACTGCATTAATTCTGTTTTCCATTTCATCCACTCTGTCCCTGTATCTTAACTGACCTCATTAAAACCGCATTAATTCTGTTTTCAATTTCATCGACTGTGTCCCTGCATCTTAACTGACCTCATTAAAATTGCTTTGCTTACTTCTGTTTCCCCTTTCATCTACTCTAACACTGTATCTTAACTGACTTCCTCCCTCCCTCTCCCCAACACTGCCTGATATCCTACTCTTAATTAATGGGGAAGTACAGTGTTGGTAAATCTGGCTGGGAGCAACTGATTCCTCCCTCCAAACAACTATTCCACTGTTATTTGTGTTGATGTGGTCCTGTTTCCTGGTATACTCTGGAGGACTGATGGCTCTCCAATGTAACAATAGTGAATGAACCCGTTAATGGTGAAAGGTACAGTACATAACACGAGGCAGGATATGAGGATAGGGGCAGCAGGGAAGACAACAACCACAGTCACAGAGTACACATTGACAAAGAACCAGTGATAATAGGGTATAGTACAGGGTGTAGGGTGTAGTGTATAGTGCAAAGTGTAGGGTGTAGGGTATAGTACAGAGTGTAGGGTGTAGTACAGGGTGTAGTGTGTAGTACAAGGTGTAGGGTATAGTATAGGGTGTAGGGTAGGGCACCATACCTCTAATCCAATTCTATAGGCTAAAATAAGAATGACCAGATGATATAAATAGTTTTAGTCGGTACATTATTGAAGCCTAGACAAATTACTAGGAAGGTAGGTAGCAAGAGTTATTAGGGTACCGTAGTTAGTGGTAGGTAGGTAGGTAAGTAAGTAGGTAGATAAGTAAGTAGGAAGGTAGGTAGGTAAGTAAGTAAGTAGGTACAGTTAGTGGTAGATAGGTAGGAAGAGTTATTAGGGTACCGTAGTTAGTGGTAGTTAGGTAGGTAAGTAAGTAAGTAGGTACAGTTAGTGGTAGGTAGGTAGGAAGAGTTAGGGTACCGTAGTTAGTGGTAGGTAGGTAAGTAAGTAAGTAGGTAGGCAAGTAAGTAAGTAGGTACAGTTATGGTAGTTATAGTGGTAGGTAGGCAAGTAAGTAAATAGGTAGGTAAGTAAGTAAGTAGGTACAGTTATGGTTGTTATATTGGTAGGGAGACAAATGTAGGGTAGAGGGAGGGGAGTGCCACGTAGAGAGGAGGAGGAGTGCCACTTAGAGGGAGGAGTGCCACGTATGGACAGTGCCAAGTGCGGTAACGCTACACTGACAACACATGACTGGTGGGGATAGGGGACAATATGGTCACACACACACACACACACAGAACAATATGGTCACACACACACACACAACAATATGGTCACACACACACACACACAGAACAATATGGTCACACACACACACACACATAACAATATGGTCACACACACACAGAACAATATGGCCACACACACGCACACACACACAGAAAAATATGGTAGCCCTCACACACACACACGCAGAAATATATGGTAGCCCTCACCCACACACACACACACACAGACAGAAAAATATGGTCGCCCTCTATCACACACACACACAGACAGAAAAATATGGTAGCCCTCACACACACACACACACACAGAAAAATATAGTAGCCCTCACACACACACACACACAGGACAATATGGTGGCCCTTATACACACACACACACACATACACACACGTTTAACTTACTAGTATAATACACACCAGCCATGGGGTCTATTACACGGTTTCTATTACTATTACTCAATATTTTTCTATTATATTGCTATTATTATTATTACTTTAGTGGTTATCTATTCTATTACTATTACTTAGTTATCTATTACTGTTATATATTATTTGCGATAACAGTAGATATTAATTCGTAGTTCTTGGTTTCAAAATATCCATGCAGTCATCCTGTGAAGTTTAATCATTAATCCGTGTGTATCATTATGAGTTTTCTTTGTTACAAACAAATAGATCAACAATTAAATATGAGTGTAAACATACAGTAAAAAAATGGACACTAGAATTATTAAGAACCCTGTGATCGTGAATGGGAATTGGTATTTGAAGGACTCACTCACTGTACATACCTCCAATTTTCTGACTACATCACAGGGTCCAAAGGCACTTGACGGAGCACATACATACCTTCACAAACAAACAAACAAACAAACAAACAGTATTTCCTTCCTGTATGCTTGCTGTCTCACCTCTCTATTACCTTCTGGCGCGATATCACCTCGCTGTTGCGGCGCCTAGTATCAATCAATCGTTAATCGTATTTCATCCTCATTCTTACCAATAAAATGTAAATTATATCCACTCTTGACCTTCACCTTTGGCTTGCATGGATACACCAAATTGTATTCATTTTCAGGGTTCATAATATTAGCCCTTGGAGTCACCTTATGGGGTTTGAACAATATCCGGTAGTAAGTTTTTGAGTTGTTGTATATTATTAACAATCAACCAAACAGACGTACACTTGTGATAGGTAATCCCTGACCAGAGACGAACGGCAGGCACCACACATACCCTGCATTCGAACTCAGCCTCTATATGTGTACTGAGTGGGGAAATGAGCAATACCAGGCGATTCGAAGCTTTCTGCTCCTCACACTCTGGTAAGAAATTATGTATCACGAGTGTACAGACAAACAAACATGAGTGAAAGTAATATTCTTTCTTTTGCAACGATGATGAAATGGAGGAAGGTGATGAGGTGACTGACTTTGCCACTCCTCCCTTCCCCATATAAATCTCAAGTGTCTGAAACTTCATGGAGGTGATGTTATATTTAATGTACAGCCACAATCAAATATCCACCGACACTTTCCTTCTATCGTAGCAAATATCTTGGTAATAAAGAACAACACGTGTATGGTTTTACAGCACCTCATAAATTTAATTGAGGGGATTGAGTTAACATAAGGTGTTGTATGATTATATTTTGATATGATACTGATTTATTTGTACGATGGAAGGAAAGTGTCGGTGGTTATTTGATTGTGGCTGTACAGTAGGATACAATTATGGGCAATAGCGTGTTTGCATGCATCAAGTTAATAATTGTTATGTATAGGCTACGTGTGTGTGAAGGTCAACATTCGATTACTATGAGCACGTACCGATGCCAGCCAACTTGACCCACACATACATACAGTCGGCCTCTGCAATTCATACACAGAGCTTTGGTTATAAGGGGTCTTTATTCATTGTTCTGCTGACTGATTCAAGTAATAGTCGAATAACATTAATAGATATAAGTTTGGTGTATTAATTAACTACATTTGCTAGTTGTTACGAGCCCTTATTGATGTCACAGTGGTGTATACGAATTCATGAGGCCGACTGTACAGTATAGTAGGACACACACACAGACAGACAGACAGACAGCTCTGGGTTATTTGTAGTCTATCTCTGTGCACTCACTCTCTCACTCACTCTCTCTAACCACCATCGAGTACACCCTACCTCTTTATCGACATGCCCCAAGGCTTCTATTCTCTCTCTAAACTCATAAATATAGCAGTGACCTTATAGGAACCTTTAATTAACTCTGCCAAAATCTTAACCTTAATAAGAGGAATATAGAACAGTAACTTGTGATATATATTATAATTTTTGATACGGAGCGATATTTGATTCCATTGTAAAAAGATGGCAGTGATAATAATAATAATAATAATGGCTGAATTAAAAAGTATACAGGTAATCAAAATAATGGCTACGATACAGGTTAATTAATTATAATCATCACAAGAAACTCGGGATAACTAACAACAGTTTTATTTTAAGTTCTTTATTTACCTTCAGTACAAGCCCCAACCAACACACTGCATGGGGAACATTTCCACTAAAGGCCACCAGGGAAATTATTTGATACATGGTGGGAAATGATGTAAATATACGGTAGAAAATAATCGCTGTTAAACTATATGGGCCATATTCAAGAACATTGTTGGTGTAGTACCGGTACGATGGGTCAGTTTGTTTGTCTATCTATGGAGCCGTCGTATCGGTACCACGCCATCCATCGTATGTACCACAAATGTTCTTCAATATTGCCCTAACATCACATCATTTTTTCAACTGGACGAGCAACGCCCCCTTTACCTACTCTAGTCCATTTTCTATGATAACTTATTGATTCGCTCTCCCACCACACAGCACTCGGCAGGTTCTTGTTATTGACGCTAGTAGCTGTATCTTGGTACCACATTATAGTATCTTAATTAATAGGTCTAAACTAGTGAGGTATTCAGATAAAATGGAGATAATATTATAGTGTATGTATAGAGGTGTAGTAAAGGGGTCAGCTTATAATATGGTATCAATTCAATATAGATATGATGGCCTCTATCTTGGTTCAATAGTAAAAATTTTCACTGAGTGTGGTTTTTAATTTTGTATATCATACATATATCTACAGGTATTTGGAATAATTTTACACGTTTTAGGAGAATTAAGGTGTATTTAAAGTGAAATAAAAGGCTGATTGAGTCGTGCGAGTATGATGATGCTTGATGCTCGACTTGTAACATAGGGCCATATTCAAGAACATTCATGGTGCATACGATGGTGTGGTATCGGTACGACGACTCTATAGACAAATAATTATTAACAGGGCCATCGTATCGGTACCACGCCATCATCGTCAACACCACCACGTACGGATCGACGACTTTCTTGCATACGGTCCATCATAGTATAATCCAACCCATGTATGGTCTTATCAGTGGTGCATAATCCACTTCAAGACGACCATAAAATATAATAAAGCGTTCGAAATGAAATGAGGAGTGAATTAAAGGGGCGTAGTGGGCGTAGTATGGGCCGGGGTCGCTAGGTGGCTCTGGTGGTGGTGGTGCAGTATTGCCAGCTACAGGGTAAAATTTCTCTGTTTTAGGGAATTTTGAAGTCCAGACAGGGAAATTATTAGAGAAATATTGTTCAAGAGTAAACGGGGAAATTTCAACCAGACTAAAAAACATTTACCAAAATGAAGAAGACCGTCAATGTTGAAGAGTATTAAACAGTAGGGAATTATTGAAGCCAAAAGGGAAATTCTGATGTTGAAGTTGAGGTAAAAGGGGAAATTCTGATGTTGAAGCTGAGGTAAAAAGGGAAATTCTGATATTGAGGCTGAGGCCAAAAGGAAAATTCTAATATTGAAGCTGAGGCAAAGAGGAAAATTCTAATATTGAAGCTGAGACAAAAAAGGAAAATTATGATATTGAAGCTGAGGCCAAAAAAGGGAAAATAATTCTAATGTTGAAAGCTGAGGCAAGAAAGGAAAAATAATTCAGCTGATATTGAAGCAAGCTGAGGCCAAAAGGTAAATTCTAAAAGATGAAGAAGATGTTGGGGAAATCTGGACAAGTGGATCTGGCAACACTGTCAATTCTTCTGAGGGGGAGGTTGGGTGCAAATGGCGCTGCTGATTCGGTAGCTCAAACAAAACCCCATATTTTCTGCCTGTACCGTCACTGTGTTGGTGTGTGTGAGCATTTTATCGGTGAGTAGAGATGCTGGTGGTCCCGTGAGGCTGGGTGTGCATGAGATAACAGTGATAAATGTGATAAAAGAGTGATAAATAAGCCAAGGAGTATCTAAGGTAAAATGGGATGATGAAACCACAGTCACCCATCCAGTTTGACAGATGAGGTTTGTGTTATTCAAGAAACATCCATGGTGTATACGATGGTGTGGTACTGGTACGGTGGATCCTTAGACAAGCGACAGAGACGTTCGTACCATTATCACACCATCGTATATACCACGGATGTTCTTGAATATGGCCCCGGGTTTGACAGATGATGTTTGCGTTATTCAAGAACATCCATGGTGTATACGATGGTGTGGTACCGGTACGAAGGATCCTTAAACAAACTACAGAGACGCTCGTACCGTTATCACACCATCGTATATACCACGGATGTTCTTGAATATGGCCCGAGTTTTGACAGATGAGGTTTGGGGCCGTATTCAAGGACATACGTGGTGTTTACGATGGTGTCGTACCGGCTGATGCTATACATTTATTTCATGCCCTACCTATAGCCAGTGGTGTTGTCTATGGGGTCAGGCCTGGGGGTGGAGGGGAGGGTAGGGGGTGCACCTGGGACTGTGTTGTTACCCTATTGAGGTTTAAACAAGTCCCTAAGGGGTATTAATATGGCCTGTCTACAACGGTATTTAATGAAAGAATTACCGTTTTGTAGCAGTATTGCCAGATCCTGCTAGGTTCCAGTATTTTGCCCCAGTCATTTCCTGTACTTTACCACGGTTATTTCCTGGTATTTTGCCCAGGTTAGGTCCCAGTAGTCTGATGTGGTCTAGGTTAGGTTAGGTCAGGTCAAGTAAGGTCAGGCTAATTTCATAATGCCCCATTAAATATGCCATAGAAGAAAATAGTCTTAGAATTGTCTAAATAAGTGAGTAATGAAGGTAGAAAAACTGAATGCAATAACGATAATTCTTTCAATATTTACCTCTACAACCCATCACTTCTCCTCATCAATTATTTCCTCTTTCTTTAATCCTGCAATGTTAAGAGTATGGGCCGTATTCGAAAACATCCATGGTGTATACGATGGTGTGGTAATGGTATGATGGCTGTGTTATTTGTGTATGGGTCCATATCGTACCATTACCACACCATTGTATGCCACCACAAATGTTGAAAGTGGGTATTGCTAAACTCATTATTAACTGTCAAATCAAAACCTACAGACCAACTGGTAGTAAAGTACAGGAAATGACCTGGGCAAAATACTGGGACCTAGCCGGATCTGGCAACACTGCTACTAAACGGTAATTCTTTCAATAAATACCGACCAACATTGTGGTGGTGGTGGTATTCTTAGCCTCTATTCCTCAGGGAGAACATTGCCCTACAGTACAGTATATATACAGTATTAAGTTCAGGAGTCAAGTGACAAGTCCAGTTGGTTTAAGTTTATATTTTTGTACAGAAAAGTTGAGATCATGTATTTTTCACGCCACTGTACTGTTCATTAATTTCTTTCTTTCAGAGAAGCAGCAAAAATGCCGGCTGTCAGAGGAGATGGGATGCGAGGCCTTGCGGTCTTCATCTCAGATATACGAAATTGTGAGTTCTGTTATGTACAGCACTGATAATGATAATTGTTATTTTAAGAGCTTAACTGTGTTCACCTATTCCCTTAGCCAACTTTCTGCTTTCCTTAATGTGGTTATGTTGAGGATTTACTGAAAGGCATTGAGGTCTTTTTTGCAGAGGCAACAGCATGTGTGCTTGTAGAGGGTGATCTAAGTGAGAAATTTAATATTAGTGTAGGGCTGAGACAGGGGTCTGTTATATCACCATGGCTGTTCAATATATATATATGGATGGTTGTATGAGAGAATGAAAACCGAAGTGAATGGCCTGGGGCAAAGCTTAGGCTGAATGGAGTAAATTGGTCCTTGGTGGCAAGCTTATTTGTGGATGACACTGTGCTGATGGCTGAAAGTGAAAGGAAGTTATACTGGTTGGTGGATGAGTTTCAGTCCGTGTGTAAACGAAGGACATCTACTCTAGCAATATAAGGCAGACACAGATCCCCTTCAAAAGTTTATACTGGGTATATAACTTGGAATTGAGTGTTTGCTGTTGGGAACATATTTTTTCATATATGTAGATTCAGCAGCATCTAGTATGATAAAATTGGTGAGTTACCAGTGATACTGTGTGTGTTATGATTGAACAGCATGTTTTATTTTACAAAATGTTATTCAACTTTATTTTTAGGTAAAAGCAAGGAGGCAGAAGTTAAGCGTATCAATAAAGAACTTGCCAATATTCGAAGCAAGTTCAAGGGCGACAAGACACTAGATGGCTACCAGAAAAAGAAGTATGTGTGTAAACTGCTCTTCATCTTCTTACTTGGCCATGATATTGACTTTGGCCATATGGAGGCAGTTAATCTACTGTCTTCCAACAAATACACAGAGAAGCAGATTGTGAGTATTTATTAAATTTTGTTTAATTATGAAAATGTGTGTGGAATGTTTAGATGTTTATAATATTGGTACGGTATGTTTTGACATAATTGGATGTTGGAACCCTAATATTGACTATTAAGGGCTAAGTGGAAACAGCCAACCCTCATTATAATAGGTTTTTGGCTGTTTAGGACATTTTGTCATGTCCCAAAGTTTGCTTATTTTTTGTGCTAAATAAAATGCTAATCTGCTTTCTATTTTGCCTTTTCCAGGGCTACTTATTTATCTCAGTCTTGGTTAATACAAATAGTGACCTTATTAAGCTGATAGTGCAAAGCATCAAGAATGATTTGAGCTCCCGCAACCCTGTACACGTCAACCTGGCTCTCCAGTGTATTGCCAACATTGGATCCAAGGAGATGGCTGATGCATTTGGCAACGACATTCCTAAGCTTTTGGTGTCTGGGTAAGAGTTAACTTTAAATTTAGTGCTAGTATTTACTAGGAGTTGACTGTTCTATCGGATAATAAGGCCAGATATTGATATCTTGAAATAATTGACTTTGGCAAATTGCATTAACAGGGAGGCTTATTAAAATAGTGTGTCCTGCAATCACATGTGGCCAATTACACTGTCTGCTGACTAAATAACCAGAAACACTAGATGCATGATAAATGGTAAAATATTGCCTTCAAAATACAAAGCAATTTTATATGCTTTTGCATACATACACCGAGAGGCAAGCACTTATTTGGACTGCTAAGAAGACTGTAGGTAGCTTTAATATAGTGTTTGATGATAAGTTCTTGTATTACAGTGAGACAATGGATGTGGTGAAGCAATCAGCTGCTCTCTGTCTGTTGCGCTTGTTTCGCACAACTCAAGAAATCATTCCTGGTGGGGAATGGACATCTCGCATCATACACCTACTGAATGACCAACATATGGGTGTAGTGACTGCTGCATGCTCACTCATAGAGGCATTAGTGAAGAAGAATCCTGATGAATACAAAGGATGTGTGTCTCTGGCAGTATCAAGACTCTCCAGAGTAAGTTATGGGGGCCAAAGGCTCTTGCAGTTTTTAGTATGGAGCTTAATTTTGAGCCTAATAGACTTCAACTGTTTCAAATTGATATAAAATACCTGTAAGTGTAAGTTTCATCATCTTAATAATGTAATGTTTTATGCAGCTTTTCCATGGTAGTATAGGGTAATGCATTTACCCTTTGATAATTTGAAACTTATCCCAAGTCAATATATTATCAATTTAATGGTAATTTTTTTTTTATCTATTTAATTTGAGGATTAAAATAGGTTGGTAAAGAATGTAATGTTTACAGATCCTTCATATTATGGATGTTGATTAAAATGAAATTATGTTCAGCCAATGCTGATATTCCAAATACTTTTTGTATTCAGGGTGAGTTTTGTGCAGTTGTTGTTTCAGATGACAAAGGTTATCTCTACTTTAATAATGACAGGGTTCATTAATGAATTACAAGTTAAAAATATGAAAGTAAAAAGAATTTTTGTACCACAATGGATACAAAAATGGATTTGGGGCTGTGGTGCGGAAATGAATAGTAGTTTTAATGACTCTGTGAACGTGATATTTATCTAATGCGGTAGGGTTATTGGAGTAATATCATCAAGAGTAAACCCCTTAGGAATGGTGGCTACCTAATAAAAGTGTGAGGTTTTTGAGTGTTTAGCTTACTGACTACAGAGTGACAAATGTGCTATATAAGTAACCCCATCTGTTTTTCTGCCCCTATATTGTGGCGTTTGTCACACTGTTGGCCTTGAGAGGGGGTGCCCCCCCCCCCCCACCAACAATCCCCTTTCCCACCCACAGGGTGACAAGGCCTTATGAGCTTGGCGTTCTCAGTAGCCATTGACATCAAGCAGAACACACCCACATCACATGAAACATGAGTTTTGCTATCAAAACTGAGCCTCATACCATCAACAAACACCCACAGTCATGATGAGGGAAATCACCACTATACTGTACTAAGGACAATCTCACCGGATTCAATGCAGTTGACTTCTCGGAATCCATGCTAAATAATATCTGGTCATGCTATGTTTATTTTTAGTCTGTACCTTGAAGCACTATGTGCTATGAAGATACTCTACACAAAATAATCTAGCTGACTGTACTGGAACTATTTGTATATTTTTGTTTCTCTGTGTCAACCATACCAGAAACTATCTGATCTTCATTAAAGATAAATCAGTGTTACAATACAAAACCATAAAACTCGTAACATTTCCACAGAAAAACGTGAATAGGGTGTGAGGATTTCATATATATGTAAAGAGAGGATATATCCAAAACTTTTGGGATCCAGGTGGAAGTGGTTTAAGGACTGTACCATGGGAAGGCAGGTTTTCACACATGACAATATTCTCCTGCAGATAGTGACAGCGAGCTACACCGACCTGCAGGACTATACCTACTACTTCGTGCCAGCACCTTGGCTCTCGGTGAAGTTGTTACGGCTTCTTCAGCATTATCCACCTCCGGAGGATCCAGGTGTCCGGGGTAGACTTAATGAATGTCTGGACACCATTTTGAACAAGGCACAGGAGCCCCCAAAGTCTAAAAAGGTACAAGAGATTTTACTATATTTACATTTTCCTATCTTTACCTATCTAACGTTTAATGAAGTTTCTGTACCTTCCATTTCCTTGATGGATGTATTCAGGAGAGAGCGAGTCATCAGCACTGGATGGATGAATGTAGAATGGAGGAATAATATTTATGGAGTATTTAATTTCAACATTTTTAAAGTCGGTGTTCTTTCTTTTTTCCAGGTCCAGCACTCAAATGCCAAAAATGCAGTGCTTTTTGAAGCCATCAGCATAATTATCCACTCAGACAGGTGAGGGAAACAATATCCTTCAAGTACATTTTCCTGCATCTAACAGTAAAATGAAACCTTCAAAAAGATCTTTTCTATAAATTGTGTTAGTATTTTTCCATCCCTAGTCTGGGAGTCCCCTCACCCCTAGATAAAAGGAAAATTGGGTATTGATGAAAATGACCCTTAATATTTGTGTTTTCCCATACATGAGAGTTGTACAATTGTAACTAAAGTATTTGAAAGTTTACTGTATTTCAGTGTTTTTTTACTGAATCTTACATCCAGTCCGTGTTTATTTTACAATAGTCTTTAGCTAAATGATGTCTATGTGCCGCCTACCACTTGAGACTTGGTGTTGTAGTACATACTGTATTTCAAAGCCAGTTTTAGCTCAGGTAATGTAGCATTCCTGTACAATAATACATATGAGGGAAATAAAATGAATGCCTCCTCCTTCAGTGAGCCCAACCTGCTAGTACGTGCATGTAACCAGTTGGGCCAGTTCTTATCCCACCGAGAGACCAACCTGAGGTACCTGGCTCTGGAAACCATGTGTCTCTTGGCCACATCGGAGTTTTCCCACGAGGCTGTCAAGAAGCACCAAGAGACTGTTATTAATGCTCTCAAGGTGGGTCTAATGTGGACTTTTTCATCATTGGTTGACTCTAATATGTACAGAGATTAAGTAACAGAATTTTTTGTTGTCTCAAATTCTTTGTTTAATTGGTGAAATTGGAAACCAGCATAATCAAACATTCAAAAGAAAGTGCTTTGAACTTGAGTAACATACTGTTTGTAGTTTTTTAATTCTTTGTTGGATAAGCACTTGTACACTTCTTTAACTGTACTTCAGAATGTTCACTTGAAGTTTGTAGTGACACTCAGAATCATTCTAGACTGAACGGGATGTGAGCGTGCGGCAGAGAGCAGTGGACCTCCTGTATGCCATGTGTGACAGAAGTAATGCAGAGGAGATTGTCCAGGAGATGCTGAATTACTTAGAAACTGCAGATTATTCTATCCGAGAAGAAATGGTAAGGAAACTGAGTACTGTATATATATATTACAAGTTTAATAGTTGCTGACTGTTGATGTTAACCATGTACTTGGAAGCTTATTGTAACTGTCATGATGTTAAACTTCAATACTGTTTAGCTTTACATTAAAATTCCTTTTTACAGTACATTCTGTCTGCCAGACACGCTACTGAATTTTGAAATAGTAAACATAGTCACTGTATTTTACATTGAGGCAGGTTAAGAAGTAAACTAGTTATGGTATGGCAGTTCATCATTAGTATCCAATTTCCCTTTTTCAAGGGTTTGGGAACCCAAAGCCAGGAACAGATGAATGAAATCAGAGGTAAATAGAAAAAGGGACATAATATCCATTGAAATGGGACATTCTCATAATTCACTCAATCTTCCAAGTCTAAATGTTCAGCTCCTTCCCCATCAGGTTAATTTATAGATAATAATGCTGCTTGCTGCCACATAATGTTTTGATCTCTATCTGTTTATGTTGTCTCAGGTGCTGAAGGTGGCTATTCTGGCTGAAAAGTACGCCCAGGACTACACCTGGTATGTAGACGTTATATTGAATCTCATACGTATTGCTGGTGACTATGTGTCTGAGGAGGTCTGGTACCGTGTTATACAAATTGTGGTCAACAGAGAAGATGTGCAGGGTTATGCTGCCAAGACAGTCTTTGAGGTAAGTATATGTTTGTGTGTGTCCATGGATGTTACACTATATCTTCAAGTGAAATTAACTATCATTGCCCCACTTGTTTTATTTATATTTAGAGTGTAAACAACATAAACTTGCAGTTAGGTTTGAGGATTGCTAGTGGTTGATGATCCCTTACCAATCACTTACCTCCTGTGATGTTAGTTTGTAATGTATTTTCATACTTCACCAAATGATCACTGCTTTGTATGATAATGTCATGATTTATCAGTAATTGTGATTTTTTGTTTCTGTTTTATACTTAACAAGATGTAAGTAAACAATCTACACAAAACTTTTGAGACTTTCCCCTTCCAGATGAAGCATGATAATGCTCTCCAGTTGTAAGCCACACACAAATATTGCCCTTAAGTTAAAAATATGCATATTATTACTTAGTTAATTCAATATTTATAATATCTTATTGCAATATGGGGTGGAGTTGTGGAGGGTTGTGATGTGGGTACTTTACCTCAGGCCTTTGTAAGTACTCACTTAAATGAATGTAACATCTAATGGAGGGAAAAATAAAAGTGAAAATTTTAACAAGTTTCTTAGATTTCCAAAAGCATGCCACAGTCGTCCAGTTATGTCTTACAAAAAGCCAACCACAACCAAGGGGTTAATTCAACACAATGAACAATATATTGATAAATATCTCTATTATTCTATTTTTGTAGGCACTCCAAGCCCCAGCATGTCATGAGAATATGGTGAAAGTTGGTGGATACATTTTGGGTGAATTTGGCAACCTGATTGCTGGTGACTCAAGATCTGCTCCTGCTGTTCAGTTCCAGCTTTTACACTCAAAGGTAAGTAAGTGCTTGTTTAAATGCCTCCATAGATATTTTTAGATTATTATTCCAAAGTGCTAATTAATAATATCACTGATAATAATTATTAAAATGCAGTAAGGCTGGAATTATACAGTAATACTCTCCCTGTGTTTACAGTATCATCTGTGCTCAGCTGCCACTCGTGCTCTTCTGCTCACCACCTATATAAAGTTCATCAACCTGTTCCCTGAGATAAAGTCACAAATACAGGATGTCCTCAAATCTAACTCCAATCTTCGTTCATCTGATGCAGAACTTCAACAAAGAGCATCTGAATACCTTCACCTCTCCATAACTACCACCACAGATGTTCTGGCAAGTTGATAGGTGTTCTTTGTGTGATCTGGAATCCTTGAAGTGTGTGGAGATTGTATATATTGGTACAAATATGTTAAGAAAATGCAATATTTAGTCATCAAGCTTTCATTCATTACCTATGCTAGTTTTTTAATCTGCAAAAATATGAATGTACATTACTTAACATTTTTTTTTTTTATGTATGTCAGTCTCAAGTTATTTTTATATCTTACCCTTCAGGCAACAGTACTAGAGGAGATGCCTCCATTCACTGAGAAGGAATCCTCCATCCTGGCAGTACTCAAGAAGAAGAGTGGTCGTATGTCAGCCCAGGAAGCCCAGAGGGAGGCTCGTGTCCAGGCTCGGGAGAACAGCACTGTACCACTTCCTGACAAGGCACAGATAGCACAGGTATTGTTGTTGCACACAGATGATTGTGGACACCTCGCTCTTTAGGGCCCTAGATAACATTGTCTCATTTCCAATAACTCTTAATTCTTGCTTTGTGATATGTGACTGATTATTCTTTGTTATTTTAATTACAGTAAACTCTTTAATTATCTATCCCTCCTCTCCGTCTCCTTTTTTACTCTTGTTGCAGTGTCAATATCCCACCTCCAGCTTTATGTTGGCCCGGGCACAGTATTCTGCAGCTAAATGTTTTTCAATCATTCATTGATTATTAAGATGACATGATCTCTGAAATACATGATAACAGTTTACCAGTGAATAGTGTATTTTACTTAATATAAGATAGACCTGTTCAGTTCATCATATTGTTAATTTATATAACACAATGTGAAATAGATTTACATATTCATTGTATTGGTACATTAGTGAATCATTAATAGCACTTGTTCAGTAGATGCTTCATAGATATTAATGACTACAGATTAGGGAAAAGCATTTCTTTAATCCTTTAATGTTTCCTTTTCAATAAGTAGACTAAATTTTGCATGCCTTGTATTTTGCAGCTAAACAATTCAACATCAGCAGATCTTTTGGGGTTGTCAACACCACCAGCCTCCCAGAACAGCACACAGAGCAATACAGGCAAGTGGACAAGTTGTTTACAGTTATGCTGAACCATAGAAGGAGAGGGAGGAGATGAGGGAGTGGACAAAAGTGATAGTGGAGTTGGTGTGTGTTGGTGGTGAAGGGGGAATAGGAGGTAGTAAAAGTGATTTGAAGGTTGTGTTGTTATTGAAGGGAGGAAGAGGTGGTGATGAGGTAAAAAGAAGTTGGTTGTTGGAATGCCCTGGGTGCCCTCCTCCATGCTCACTGATACATACACACAACCACTCACCAACTATTGCCAGAAAGTACAGTACTGAACAGTACTTCCTCTTAAGGTGGTAATTCGTTTTTGATGCATTGGAGTGCCTCGATTTCTCCATAATATGCTAGGAAACAGGACCAGAAGAGCAAAAATAATAGTGTTCTGTTGCCTGGAATAGCTTGGAAGATTCAGTTGCTCCAGATTTACCAACACAAAACTTCCCCCTTAACACATCCGTCGCTAGAGTGCTGCCCTTCCTTCCCCTCCCTCCCTCCCTCCCTTCACATCACTGAGTTTACAAGCCGTAAAAGAAAGACCTTCCCTTCCACCACACAGTTGCTGAAACAATGGTGGAGTTTTATTGCCAGACACAGACACACACACACAGTGGGATCACATTGGAAAAGGTCTGTGAGGGGGAGGTGGAGGGTAATGACTCAGTAAAGGTTAAGGAGGAAGTTTTGTGTTGGTAATTCTGGAGCAACTGAATCCTCCAAACTCTTCCAAGCAACAGAATACCATTATTTTTGCTCTTCTGGTCCTGTTTCCTGGCATACTTTGGAGGAATCAAGGCACTCCAATGTAACAAAAGCGAATTACCCCCTTAAGGGGATAGTATACTTTAGGTACATTAAAGCTACTTCATTCTTCCAAAGTATTCCAGGAAACAGGGCCAAGTTAACCAAAATAATAGTAGCCTGTTGCTTGGAATAGTTTGGAGGTATAAGTTGCTCCATATTTACCAGTTCTGTACTATACTAACCCCTTAAATAAGTCTGGTGGCACTCATAAGTAATGTGAAATAAGTAAAAATTGTGGACTACAGTGGATTGTATATTGAATTATAGTTATAAGATGTTGTTTACAGGTGTACTGGTTGATGTGCTTGGTGACTTGTATGGTGGCTCCACAACCACCCACAATGGTACAACCACTCCTGCCACCACCACATCCACTGCAGGGGCCACAGACAATATCAAGAAGTAAGTACAGTACACTATAGATTTATTTATACATATATACTTCCATGGGTCCCTTTTACCTGTTAACAATTACAGTATTCTTCATGTTGTACTTTTAATGTGCTCTTTCTAGAACCTCGTTATTTTTTCTGCTTCTTTGCCACTTATATGTTTTCGTGCCAGAATACTATTTTTTTTCTCGTATGACTACATTGGGGCAAATATCATGCCACCTCATGCCATACTGTTATTTTAATTATCAATTCATAATTTAAAAAGGGCTAAACCAACCAGTTTCATGCTCAAGTACTGCCTCTAACATTTTCTTTTTTAATTTTCTTCCAGATTTGTTTGTAAAAACAATGGTGTCTTGTATGAAAATGATATTATACAGATTGGCATAAAATCTGAATTTCGACAAAACCTTGGGAGGATAGGAGTATTTTATGGCAACAAGACTTCCATGCCACTTCAGGTAAGAACAACTTAGTACATTATTTATTAAGATGCAGAATAGTATTTTTATGAATAAAATTTTTCAGATATGCCTTTGTAAAGAATAGGTGAATGTACATGAATACCCAGTGTTCACTAAAGATGGTGTGTGTGTGTGTGTGTATACAGGGATTCCTGCCGACGGTGTCAGTGGGAGGGACTCAGCAGGGGAAGGTGACGGTACAGGTGAAGCCTGTGGAGCCATCCATTGATGCTGGTGCACAGGTCCAGCAGCTGGTGAACTGTGAATGCATAGAAGATTTCTTAGGTAAGGTTATTAGGGATGTGAATACATAATATTAGACTATTATCAAACTAGGGTCTGTATGTTATATTTCTTCTTAACAGGTGTTTGTACTCACATCTCTCAGGTATGCCGCTTGGGTTGAAGGGCATATGAACATCTTAAGCAAGCTTAAGCAACTGCATACTATTAATTTTACATACAGTTTAAACAGCTATTTCTATACTATTGTGGAAAGTGAACACTAAAGGCAGGAAGCTCACTTAGTGTCCTCACCTGTTAATTAACAAAGAATTATAAGTAAAAAATCTTGTCCAATATAATTTCTAAAGCCTAGGGCCATTGCATTTGAAGTAGCATAAGTAATAGTAAGGAAGGAAGATGGATGAAGGTAAAGAGTTTCAGAATTGATGAATAGTGTACTGTACAGTATATGAAAGACTGAGAGTACTGGTATTGGTTAATTCTCTCTTTTCAGGAGTTGGACCGAAAAAAGGGAAATGGGGTATTGATAATAATCTTGATTATTTTAGTTTTTGTTTTCTAGCAATTAAAAATACAGTATAGTATTTAATAGCCTGTTTAAAAGCTACATTCTGATTTGTTAATGAATTATTATTATGTAATTCGAGAGCTCTAATGTTAAAATACCTCTAATTTTCATGTTTTTTGTTTTTATTAGGACTGCCTGACCTGACGGTAAGCTTTACCTATGGTAATGTTCCCCAGCGCTTGGCTCTCCACTTGCCTCTCTCGTGTAACAAATTCTTTGAGCCAACAGACATGAATGGAGAATCTTTCTTCAGTCGATGGAAAAACCTTAGTGCGTAAGTATCAACTTTCCTCATTATTACCAATATATTACTTATATTACTTACATGATTGCAAAGAATAATTTGTTTGATTATAAAATCAAATAATTTATAGTTAATGACCAGGTGCGAATTGACTAGACCAGGAAGGACTAGGAAAAATTGTGTGCAACAAGATTTCTATTAGAGTAATAATTAGAATTAATAGAGTAGGGCTAGGAAAGAATATTCTGTCTACAAGTGTACTTTGAAAAGGAATTAGTGTTGTATTCAGTTGTCCATAATCTTTGTAATTATATTCCTTGTTTGTCTTATGTACTCAGGCCAAGTCAAGAGGCCCAGAAGATCTTCAAAAATGCAGGTCCCATGGAAAATGCTGCTATCAAAACCAAACTACTAGGCTTTGGTATGCAGCTCCTAGAAGGTATTGACCCCAACCCTGAGAACTTTGTCTGTGCTGCCATCATCCACACCCGCACACAGCAGATTGGCTGCCTCTTGCGCCTTGAACCAAATCGCCAAGCACAGGTTAGTTATATAAAAAATCTTTCTTGGTCAAACGTATTGTCCAGTCAGCCAGAGGTTATGTTGTGCTAAACTCTTTTGAGAGATAGATATACAATCATGTTCATTATTTTATTATGTAGGTTCTTGTGTAATGAACTTATTTGAATGCTGACAAGTATGATAAACTTAAACTAATATTCAGATTCTCCAGTTATAGGAGAAACATTTGAAACTGATATATTTGAACATAGTAAATGTGATTCACTTTCACACCCATTCTTACAGTATTATGATATATATATATACAGTTTGAATAATGGATTCAAGGGTGAGAAAAGATTATTTCAGTGTTATAGAATGTTTACAAGGCTGTACTACCCAACTAACCCAGTCTGGCTGGAACAAATCTACTTCTATTTTTACAACTTGTTGGTCTATAAATTTGCAACACTCTAATATACCTTTATATAAAGCACACAAAAATAAAGACTACTGCACTGAAAAGTTTGAAAAAGGTACATTACTCATCAAACCTCCTTTTGAGAATAAAGTAATGCCATGTAGATAATGTTTTCATATATGAGAACAAGTATTATTATTATTAATTATATGTTCCAAAGTGACATTTCCTCTCCTCACTTACACAAACTTTGAACAGTCCTCTATCCGTAGGTTGTTATTTCCTAGTACTGTACAGTAATGTGTTGTCATTTTTCCCCAGATGTATAGGCTAACTATCCGTGCAAGTAAAGAGTCAACAGCGCATATCATGGCAGAGTTACTAGCAGAGCAGTTTTAACCCTCACCATGCCACCCGTCTCCATGCTGACACTTCAACATATACAATATTGCAGAAATGGTTTGGAAATCAGTGTAAAGATATTCTAGCTCAAAAACTTGTTGGCATAGGAAAGCATTTTGAAGTGTCTTTTTAAGTAGAAAGCTGTTCTTCATATACAATACCTGGTGTCATCACTACTTAGATAAAAATTACTGAAGGGAAAACCCTTTTTTCATTATAAGAGAAATAAGTCATTACAATGTGTTAGCCTGTGTGCCAGTGTTTCACAGTCATGTCCTAATCATGATTGTCTGTCTTCTTATCAGGTAAATATTATCCTAGTTTCACTTAGTCATGTTCTCTTGTCCTTGTATTTCAATATGGAGTAGCATGGCATACTGTTGTTAATTTTGTAATAGTTTTGTTAAAGTCTGTTATGTTGGAATGTATGTTTGTGTGATTGTATATCATGATATATTATAGAAAACATGAGTGCATATCATACAGCATCGTTTATTCTTCAACTTAGTGCTAGGTTGCCGGAACCTGAGATTATTTTAGGCAATTTGAGAATATTATTAGTTGAATGGCTAAGAAGACAGCCTGTGGATTATTGTAACATATTAGTGTCACAAGTAAGACATGTAGTGTACAGTATGTAGTTATGTAGTTGATGTGTGTAAGGTGGT
Source organism: Petrolisthes cinctipes (assembly GCA_033782935.1). NCBI lineage: Eukaryota > Metazoa > Arthropoda > Malacostraca > Decapoda > Porcellanidae > Petrolisthes > Petrolisthes cinctipes. The sequence continues at coordinate 18,253 of JAWQEG010001749.1, read as the reverse complement.
GGCAGGAAGGGTTGGGGTGAGAGTTGAAGGGTCGGGGGAATCTCTGTGTATTTGCTACTTGGATGGGAAATGTTAAGAGTATGAATGTAAAAATGTTGAGTAAATGCCACCTATGTCCTCATATCTGTACAGTGAATTGTCTCAAGTAGTTTAATAGTGGTATTATTGAAACAAAAGTAGTCAAGTACCTTTCCTTCTAAAGGAATATAAATGTCAGTTAGGTAACACAGACATTATATTTTCGGAGTGGAAAGTGATCCCCAGTTTACAAATAATTAATACAGTTGTTTGTATCCATGAAGGCACAGCACTGCACCTACTTCATGTTGTGAAAGGAAAGTGCAGCATCTTTCTATGCTTTATTGCTGGAGTAACAGTGGTTTCCCTCCAGTTTAGCAAGATCTGCAGTTAATCATAGTAAGTAGATGACAGTTCTGAGAAAAAATATTAATCGAGGAACATTTTCAACTCTGTAATGTCTGATGTTTTCTGACACGTTAAATAGGAACGAAATTAGAACTAAAGTGTTAATAATACCATCATTAAACCTCTGGTAGCAGCTGCATCACACGGCTGCCCACTTCTACTTTGGAATCTTAGAGCAAGTCTATCACCTGTTTTGTCAGACAGACATTATTCACACTCAACTCCCTCCCTGAATTAAGAAAGTCTGTGTGTGCGTGAGTGTTTTTTTTTTTTTTTTTTTTGTAATTTCAGCCCCCTCTCACTTGTATAACTGCATGAATAAATGTGGCTGGTGCTTTGATAACAGAAAGGGGTATGTGAGATTTGGGGTTGACTGTCTGCAGACATCAAGTTTCAAAAGTAAGATTCTTACGGCATTGTGACCAAACCAGGGGAAGCTCTCACTATTAAGGTCTCTTCATGCCAAAGCTGTAATAAGTTGTTTTCTGATATAAAGTTTCCATTGCATAAATTGACGAGGGAAAAGCTTCTAACATTTAGCTATCCAGTCTGACAATTCAGATAACTTGTCCAAACTATGAAGTAATGCTGTGGGTTACTCCTTGTTTAATTACCTTCAGGCTCAATCAGTCAGCCAGATTGTATTCTAGAGTATTGGACTGTAGCCTAGATTTAAAAAGACCTTTACTGGATTATTAAATTATATTTGACCAGGTGGATTTAAACTTCACACTACCCGGTGTTATCAACACAGCTGTTATGTGATCCTTCTCTTTTGCAGTTGAGTCGGGTGATTTCCTCTGTTGACAGGAGACTATGCTTTTGTTCACTTGGAGCATTGTGTTGATTATATATACTCTAGTTCTCTTTAATTCAGTGTGTATGAATGAATGTGTGATATTCTGATATGCTTGAGAGGACAGATATTGGTCTGCTGTATAGACTTCAGACTTTATTAGAGTATACTGTAATTCGATAATTCTCTGCAAAGAATAGCTAAAAATGTATGATGTTCATGTATTATTGGGTGGTAAAGACAATTACATAGGTAGCCTAATGAATTAGCTGGATAATCTTCCAAGCCCTCTAATTATATGAAATTTATATCCACTTGTAAATATTAGTTTCTTGTGTCCATAGTTGTCTGAGTGTGTGAATGAATTCTGTAAAATCTTTGACATGCATCCATAAATACATTAGCACTTCATTAACTTAAAAGTTTCATCATTGAGTATATCTGAAATTCCTGAATTTCAATTCAGGAAAATGCAATTGAAATTGAGTTACACTTGGGGAATTAAACTCAAAACAAGTTACACTGTACATAGTATGAAAACCTTTAGTTCTTACTAGTTTAAATTATAGACAAATATTTTGTTAAAGTTACAGTACTGTATGTCCTGTAGTACATTACAGTTCACCATTTTGGAACTCAAGTGGATTTTTCTTGGGAAATTGAATTTCAGTCCAATATGTATTGGTAGTACATTTACTTAAAATCATGATAAGACTTTCCATAGAATATTAAGTGTACTCCTAGTTTGTTGAACTTTGAAAAAGAATTTTCTGACCTTTTCTTTTATTGATCTACATGATTGTATGATGAATGACCCCATAAGATAATGTAAGTTAATGAAATGCTACTGTTGGAAGAAATTGCTACTACACTTTATCACAACTTTCAAGAGCCACTTCAAGAATGAATGAATCTATTAATGGAAAGTAATATCAGCAGTTGAATTTGATGAGTTTAAGATTGTGACTGAAGAAAGCCAACTCAAATACTGTTATTATCAATAAGATGAATATTTTGTCCTGGACCAGATGTACAATTTCTGGATTAGAGTACAGTATATTGTTAGCACTTGAACATACCAGAAATATTTTTTAATGGTTGTAACATCAGGTAATTTCTGAATATTGGTATATGTCATATCTCTTAATCTTCACTATACAGAAAATATATCTACTGTATATATATATTAATTTTAAATTTAATCACATATGTGCTCCCATGAAAATCTATTGTTAGATGAAATTTTATTTGCATTGGGGCTTCATAGTATTGCAACCTTTGTTCATATACAAGATATATCTTTTCCTAAATAATAGCACAATTAGGTTGTCACAGTTTCAGAATTCCTGGAATTCCTTGTTGTCAATACAGACTGTGTTCACTGTCTTCTTAAGCTTTGTTTTATAGTGCACAGCATCTTTGGTAACTTGCACCCTCGCATTGAAATTATCAATACTTCATAAATATCTGGTAACATTACCTAGGCTTCAACCCAATCCAGGTTGAAAAGTTTTTTTTTTTTTTTCTTTGTCACGGCTGGGAATGGATTGATCTACTTTTCCCTAAATAGCCAGGCTATATAGCCTAGCCTCAGGTCCCTACACCCTTGAGTTGGATAATATGGGATATGAAAGTTGTAGTTTTTCTATCATTAAGATTGTAATATATAATAATATTTCAATGTAGGAAGATGCTGGATATCACATCTTGAGTGACAGTTACAGAAAACCAAGATATCATATGTTTGGCCTGTGGTAATGTAATGGAAGATTGTATAGGATTCCCAGCTGAATAATGCTGTATAAAGGAAGCAGGTTCAAGTCCTGGTGAAGTTAGCAGATGTTTAGTTGTGCAGCAAAGACATTTCTATGTCTATGTATTATACTGATACTTATTTCTTAGGTGACCGAGTTTCTCAAGTTACTTTTTATTACAATATGGCTACTTTTAAGTTTCATCTGTACATGTTTGTAGTAAAAGTTATTGTATCAATACATCCTTATAACTGGTCAGCTTGTAGATAATGTGTGGTGGGGTAGCATACAGAGACAGGTTTGGTTATATGCATTTATAGTGCTCTTGGAATTTATTTTGTATGTTATGAGTAAGGCACAACACACTTTTGCCAATTAGATTATTTTGGATCTTTTATTTTACTCTTTCCTAGATTAACCTCAAATTATGAAAGCACTATGTACAGTAGTATAGTATATGAGACTATATTTTGCTAAAAGCACACCACAGACTCCCTGAACCGTTGGACTTTGAAACATGCAGTCAGTGACATAAGTTGTCCTTTAATAACAGATTATGAATGTGGGGAGAAAAATGCATTAAAACAATTGTATTCATAACACTACATGGACATGCATTTAAATTCAACAATGTTTTGCAGGTATTTTCAGAGTTTGTTTGGAGAGGTTAGATTTACTGTAACTCATGTCCCTGACTGTATAAGTGATGAGGTTAATGAAATGGTCAGTTATAGCACCCCAGTAGTCATCCATGGTTATGCTAGGGGTGGGATTACAGACCCAAGACAATAACTAAGCTTAGTGCTCCTTGGTTATTTTCCTGTGAAATATGTATACAATAACTCAGTAAAGATATATGAAGAACAGTATAGTACTGTTGCTCTATATTATACAGTACACAAGTAATTATCATCAGTGAGGGGCTGTGGTTGCCTTGAGGCACTTTTATACCATCCAAGTTACAATTTTAACTCCTTATGAAATAGAAAATTGATTGACTATTTAGCAATGCTTGGATATAATGTGGTTTGAAGATATTTCAGAAATTGATTTATAACTACTTTTCCAGCAGTAGCCATGAACACTAGGAAAATAATTTAAGCTGGTGAAGTTGCAGTCACAAGCAAAGCATTCATTGAAATGTTTTTAAACCAGCAGAAATCAAACTCTTGTAATACTTCTTTGATAAACAAGTAGTGCAGTACAGTATTATTTCTGTTGTGGTTTTATTGTAGATGTGAATGTAATGTAACTTGAGGCAATAATGATCCAAGAATGTAATTTTCATTACAATGGAAATGCTAAAGTTGTTGATGTAAATCGAACAAATTAATGTCAGAAACATATTGTCCCAACCGGTGTATAAATAGGTATTTCTGTACATAAACTGAAAAAAGATTATAGAGTGTATAGTTGCAGCACAGGTTTCATGGGAGTGCCAATTTGTAAGCAAAGATAAAATTATCCAGTAATTTTGAAAATGCATGTCAAACATCAGTTATTTGGAAGCTTGGATATTTGGGTATTAGTGAGGTCAAAGATGCTAAAATTAATACTATAAACCCAGTAACTTGGTACTAGATGATGGAGCACTATTACAGCCATATCCTTGTCATGTAGTTTATTGTTGTGTCACATGTTGGTGTGACTGGGTTATTATTGGGCAATTTTTCAGGTATCATTGATCACACTAGGGTTCTTAATTCTGTCCAGGAAATCAAATTCATTTGACATACAGTGCGGTGCTCATCATATCCAATACCTTTACTTTCAGGCAGTAATTTTCAATTACTGTACAGTAAAATTGTTGGGACAGTAACATGGTTTCCCAATTTTCCATCCGTCATTGTAAGCAATTGTTTGGTCTATACATGTAAGATGATGGGATCAAACAACTTTGTCCTTTACATTACTCTGTGTAAAAAAGGTTATTGAATTGATAAACTTCTTGGATTGGGAACACATTTACAATATTCTCTACTTGGTTCCAAGTTGACTAGCTTGACCAACTGGAGCTTGAGTAACTCAAGTTTGAGAAGTTTGTGTTGCTTGCAATACATGATGTGTGTGGATATTATGAGACATCCAACATAATAAGGTCCAAGTCTGAATTGATTGAATGTGCTGTTTGAAAATATCAACACAACAAGTCCCAGAACAGGTCTTTCATGGGGACCTTGATATGAGACCCTTAATATATAAAAAATTATGGATAAAAGTCCTTAAAATAAACCTGCTGTTTGTGTCAAGGGGAACAGTTTCTACTTCAGTTGGTGTGAACATCCTGCTAAGGGAATGAAGTACAGTAGCTTGTACATGACTTGTCCTTTTAATGCTTAATGCTTCATAATTATCAAGGACACAAAAATATAGGTGGAACAAACAAGACAACAATTTTTTGTATGGTTGTGAAACTGGCAACTAAAAGTATCACGAATGCTGTTGAATACTATTACCATTAATTCTAACCACCAAAGATACAATGAAAGAGGGATATCAGATTTTGATCTTTCTGGTGGTTCTTGTGCTTTATGTGGTTATGTGGAGGATGAATGAAGCCACACCTTTGAAAGCGCCATATTTTCCCTGTTTATAATAAGCTTCAGCCTAGTAAATTGAGTGACACCCTGTAGCTTCTTGTCCCTGTCTGATACTTGTTGCCTGAGAGGGCTTGGTTGAGAGTTTCTCGTTAGACATTCCATAACCCTGACTGGTAGGGATAAAATCTAATGCGTTATATGGTAATTGTGTTTCCAGATTGTACCAGAGTTTGTAAATTGTGACCCTGAACAAACACAGCTGTTGTCTTAAAGATACTGTTTTTATGTGGTGCATAAGTTTATGCAGTTTGTATGGTATGCAAAATTGTAAGTATCATTTACTTGCATTTCATTATAGAAATATCAATCCTTCACCTGAAGCCCTTAGTGTCATTGACGTAATCTCATAGAGTCAGTCGATGAATTGTTATTGAAATTGTTAAAGTCTGTTATAATTATTTACAGTAGTGTAGGTTGGAAAATATGGACTAAGTGGTATTCATATTCAGCTTTAAATTAACAAAATGTCTTGCATATGAGAGAGAGGAAGGAAACAATTGTACTAATTTTTATTTTCTGTAACATCTTGAGCAATTTTAAACAGTTACTGTCATCTGATTTCTTTGAAACATGAACTGTTATCACCAGCACAAAGGAGACTCAAAACCTGGTGTTTGTTTATGGTTGTTTAAGAAAAAAAAAAGGGTGAACTTTTTTGGCCTTTCAAATACTTACAAATATTTACAAAAGTGTAGGGAAATATTAAATTTTGTGAAATGCATAGTGTGGATTGACTGAGACCAGACATTCTATTGCCAGATTTCACTGGTTTGGTCATCATAAACTGTTAGGTTGTTGATGCCAAACTATGGTTATGTTGAAGGCCAAGGAAGTTTTCACTTCTTTTATCATAGAAATGAAGTTCAATTAAGTACTATATTTCTTGCTTATGATACCAAGCCCAACATTTGTTTATTTCCTCATTAATTCATTTGGGTGCCTTTGAAAACATGAAGTTTAGGAACAAAGCCTTACATAATGCTTGACTAAGCAAAATAGAATGACGAAATTACCAGTGCATTCATCTAGTTTCCTTGGGATTTCTCTCTTAGCCATAAAAAGTGTTCCATATTGAAATTATTGTAAGTGAATGGTAAATAAATGTGTATATTGAGTACTTGTCTTTCAGTGTATATCAGTAGGCCTACTTACAGGGATGGCTGATGGGAGGATGCCTTTCTTTTGTAGCACAACCTATAATTTACCTTGACCATCACCCAATATGTTTCTGCTATTGTTGTTATCCTGCTGAGACTGTCTGCGCTGGACAGTTCCGAGTCCGGTTGACCAAAGCCGTGTGGAACTGGATGCTCTGGTCTCCAATAAAGGAGCCAGGGAAATAGTGAGATGATTTTGAGAAGGCAGAGGAAGAGGGGACTACTGGCTCATGGGACCACTGTCCTATGCCTGTTACTATCTTCCATTCATCACCTGCCCTCCTTACTCAACGGTGACATGTCGAGTGGTTTATGATAAACTAAGAGATATTAAACTGTCTGATCCCCTAGTAATTCTCATAACGGCCCAACTGTGACTTGGCCACACTGGAGCACCCATGGCTTTATAATGGAGAGAAATGTCCCCCACCACCCCCTCTGCCAAGTTTTGGTAATGGTTCAGCATCTCCAACTTGATTGTCCCTGGTGTTAAGTTGCTTGACAGCTGGTCTTTCCTGCCATTAAACTGACCGCCCTCTTTGACAGACCAATCAGACCTCCTGAGTGAATACCCGGTACCCTACATTCACCCTCCCACACTTAATACATTTCTTATCCAATACACGCCTTTTAGCCCATATATAAACCATGTTATAGTTTGACTCGTCCATTTTCTTTCTCAACTCGCCTCTACGAGTCTCGTACTCGCCCTCGAGCCATAAAATCCTTCTGGGCTTGTGAGCCTTGGTGCTGGGTCCCAGTGCAATATAAAAATACTAGCTTACAGCCTCATGGGCAAGCATCCCCGGGCTAACGAACCCATTAACCACAGCCTGGGCCACCCACCATTGTTGTGCTTAGTGTGAAAGATTATAAAAGATACAGAATCAGAGTATAACGGTGAAGTAGTAATATAGACAGAACAGGCCAGATGGTAAAGGATGCTGTTGTTTTTGACAACAAAAACACACAAAAGTTAGCAGTAAGTGAAATTGAGGAACACAAAAGGGGGCCGTAGTAAAGTCAGTTCAAACTTGAAGCCTGAAGCCAGATTATAAAAGATACAGAATCAGAGTATAACGGTGAAGTAGTAAGATAGACAGAACAGGCCAGATGGTAAAGGACAAAAGTTAGCAGTAAGTGAAATTGACGAACACAAAAAGGGGGCCGTAGTAAAGGCAGTTCATACTTGAAGGGAAAAATTTAACAACACGACAACGACGACGACAAGTTGACAACTCCAAGTATCAAACGTCATGTTTGACAACCGTGGTTAATAAGGACAATATAATTAATCACTAAGCAATGGTTCCATAGTGGGCCAGCCTCAGACATAAGGGTGACACATTTATATAATATTTAGGGTCGATTCCACAGTCTTCGTATTGGTTTGTAAGCACGCAAACGAAATAATGATAGCAGTGTGGAAATGCCTTATGGGTGAATTATTTTTAATGAATTTTCTGAATAAACTATGCAGTGATCATCATTATCTAACTGTTTAAATAGATTTTGTGAATACGAATACTCAGCTTTTGGAAAATAATGAAGCCTTAATTAAAATTGTGGTTGGTTGGGAAGCTAACAAAAATGAAATACGACTGTGGAATCGACCCTTAGAGCTTTATTAGACCAAACAATATTGACAACAAACAAACGACCACAGCTGAATAACACTCATCTCATTTCATCCAGGTGCATATTGTTACAACCAGTATTGAGAATAATTATTTACCATAAACTGAGCATTTTTATAGTTTTGATAAATATTATTATACAGTTTATTTGGACCAGGGCAGACTACTGTTTGTAGGATGGATGAGTTGAATGTATTAATAATTATGGTTTGTAGGATGGATGAGTTGGGATGTATTAATAATTATGGTTTGTAGGATGGATGAGTTGAATGTATTAATAATTATGGTTTGCAGGATGGATGAGTTGGGATGTATTAATAATTATGGTTTGTAGGATGGATGAGTTGGGATGTATTAATAATTATGGTTTGCAGGATGGATGAGTTGGGATGTATTAATAATTATCGTTTGCAAGATGGATGAGTTGGATGTATTAATAATTATCGTTTCCAGGATGGATGAGTTGGATGTATTAATAATAAGCTAATGTTTTCAGGATGGATGAAATTGGCACTGCGATGGGATCCAAGCCTGGTATAATAGACCATATTCAAGAACATCCATGGTGCATACGATGGCTTAGAAAAAGAATTAGAGCCGTCGTACCGGTACCACGCCATCCATCGTATGCACCATGAATGTTCTTGCATAGGGCCCAATGTTGTACGGTGATATCTCAATGGGTGGCGCCAGTACAGTACAGTATTACAATCACCATGTTGGAAGTACAAGTTAGTACAGTACCGGTATGTACTTTGTTTTATGTTGTGTCTTTGAACATAAGCCTGTTAATTGTCTGTAGAATTTCACAACCAGATTGGCAGATTTAGGAGGGGATTAATAAGGCCCATAACAACCTATATATAGGGTGGTAAAAAAAACGATTATCATTGAAATATAGAAAAATAATTGATTGGTAAGTTTAGCAAAGGTGTGAATGTTGCTGTAGAAAGCTAAAGTGGGTATGAGTAATAAGGTGTTCATAGTGGAGAGGAAAGGACTGTATAGTAAGTTAAAATGAAAACAATCTCTTTCCTCTTTTCAACTGTGACCTGTCCCTCTTTTCCGTAATATTATTTCCTTTGTGCTTGCTGACCTTTCTTCTCTGTTTCCTCTCCCTTGCCATAGATAATTATAAGGTCTTCCTGGCTTAGCACAGCCTTTTATCTTTCTTTTATATTTTGACTCTGTGTTTGTAAATATCAAATAACCAGTGCAGTGCAATATACTGTACAGCTGCATGTACTCACCGTGGTGGGTGGTATATCTCATCATAACATTTCTCTACCACCGGTTCACCTATGTACAATGTCTTTCTTGCATTTTGGGTGAGTGGTATGAGTTGGTAATGTTTGTGGCACTGGGTTGTCCTGGTTCAGAGGAAATGCTGTTCCCAAGGAGGATGAGTCCACCTTTTTGATGGACCAACGGCATCCCTGATACTGTTTGGCAATGAGGACTGATACCTAGAAGGTATATTTTGTCCTCATTACTTTTAATACGGTAGTTTACTATATTCTGTTCAGTTAAGAAATATATTTCCACTTCATTTTTTAAGATATGGAAGACATTAGATTTCATATTTTCCCAAAAAAGTTTAACTTTGCAAAAGAGTATAATTTCAATCTCTAACATTAACTCGTATATGTAACTACTATAATTATTAAAAATCCTAAAAGAACAGAGTACACATTGTTGAAGCGACAGGTAAAGTACTTATATAACAGTAATAATAATGCATGTCTCATGTACAAATTTTAGAAACCTAACAAATACATTCCTAATTTTCCTGTAAATATTCTTTAATTTTATGTTTGTAAGTTGACACTGAACACTGATGGTCGACACTTAATGATATTTCATTCCAAATATGAACACCCATGTAGCAGAAGGTCCTGTGTATTAGCAAGGTTCTTCTCTGTGACACACACAGGTTTCCCTGCTGTCTGGTGGGGTTGGAGTGAATGTTTTCGTTGGTGGAGAACATGTCCCTCATGGAGACAGGAACCATCTGTTTTGCAAAGTTGAACATTAGTTTTGTGATACAATATTGATAGACTTTTTTGAATGGCAAAATTTTAAGAGCCTTAAATAATTCTGCAGTATGATCTCTAGCTCCTGAAGAAGTTATTATTCTTATGGATCTTTTCTGAATCTTTTCTATTACTTGGATGTGACAACTGGTGGCAGACCCCCAAACCTCCAGTCCATAGGTTAAATATGGCTACACAAAAGAATTATACAGAGAAACTAACGTTTCAGAATTTAGATATTTCCTAGCTTTGTAGAGTACCCCAATACTCTTTGCAATTTTTATTTTTAACATGTAAAATGTGATTAAACAAATTTAATTTTTCAAGTATAATGCCTAAAAATGTTGTAGACTCTACTGTGTCTATGTTATCACTGTTATATGTATGTTATCACTGTTATATGTATGTTATCACTGTGTTATATGTATGTTATCACTGTGTTATATGTATGTTATCACTGTTATATGTATGTTATCACTGTTATATGTATGTTATCACTGTGTTATATGTATGTTATCACTGTGTTATATGTATGTTATTACTGTGTTATATAAAATGTAATGCATTTCCCCGTGGAGATAGATAGATAGATAGATAGATAGATAGATAGATAGAGAGATAGAGATAGATAGAGATAGATAGAGAGACAGACAGACAGACAGACAGACAGACAGACAGACAGACAGACAGACAGACAGACAGACAGACAGACAGACAGACAGAGAGCGAGCGAGCGCCAACAACCCGAAAAGATCCATTTGCGGTCCAGGAGAAATTGCACTTGAAGGAGACTGAAATCGAAGAAGCTGGCTGGGAGGAGCTGCTGCACTCAACAACACACAAACTACTTCACCCACTACAACATTTATTTATTTACTTTATTTTTTTATTTTATTTGTTTATTTATTTATTTATTGACTTTATTTTTATATTTTATTTGTTTATTTATTTATTTACTTTATTTTATTTTTTATTTACTTTATTTATTTATTTTTTATTTATTTTTTTATTTACTTTATTTTATTTATTAATTTTTTTATTTACTATATTTTATTTTTTTATTTTTTTTATTTACTTTATTTATTTAATTATATTTTTTTTCTATCTGGGGGTCTGTCTATCTTTTACTTGTTTACTAAAATGTCTTATGTTTTGCTTGTCATCTTGTCTATATATATTTTCGTCTCATTATTGCTTTTTTGTATTTATTAATAATAGATTGATTTGTTTATTTAGTAATTTATCATTTTGGATAGGAAGAAAATTACACACACACACACACACACACACACACACACACACACACACACACACACACACACACACACACACACACACACACACACACACACACACACACACACACACGAGAGAGAGAGGGGGGGGCGGTAGGAGGGGGGGGGGGAAGAGGGGGGGGGCGAAGGAGGAGAGTACAAGGGGGAGGTAGAGGGGTGGGAGAAGAGGGGGGAGCAAGGGGTGGGTGGGGAAGAGGGGGGGGGGCATGGGACTAGAGAACAACAAGGGGGTGGGGTGGGGAAGGGGGTAGAGAGATCGAGGAGAGGAGGGGCGAGGAAGTGTGGTCTGATTGCCGGAGACGAGGCTAATGGAAGGGAGGCTTGTGGGATGAGACAGTAGAAGGGATGGAGGAGGAGTAGGAAGAGGCAGAGTGGGTGATGTGATGTGGTGTGGCAAAGAGGAAGGAAGGTGGAGCTAAAAGAAGAAGTAGTGTGTGTGGAAGGAAGGTGGGGCTTAGAGAAGAGGTAGTGTGTGTGGAAGGAAGGAAGGAAGGTGGAGCTTAGAGAAGATGTAGTGTGTGGGGAATGAAGGTGGGGCTTAGAGAAGAGGTAGTGTGTGTGGAAGGAAGGAAGGTGAGCTCAGAGAAAAGGTAGTGTGTGTGGAAGAAAGGATGGAAGGAAGTGAGCTTGGAGAAGAGGTAGTGTGTGGGGAAAAAGGAAGAAAGGATGGTGGAGCTTAGAGAAGAGGTAGTGTGTGGGGAAGGAAGGAAGGTAAGCTTAGAGAAGAGGTAGTGTGTGTGGGGAAAAAGGAAGGAAGGAAGGAAGGTGAGCTAAGAGAAGAGGTAGTGTGTGGGGTAAAAGGAAGGAAGGAAGGAAGGTGAGCTTAGAGAAAATGTAGTCTGTGGGGAAGAAAGGAAGGAAGGAAAGTGAGCTCAGAGAATAGGTAGTGTGTGGGGAAGGAAGGAAGGTGAGCTTAGAGAAGAGGTAGTGTGTGGGGAAGAAAGGAAGGAAGGTGGAGCTCAGAGAAAATGTAGTGTGTGTGGAAGAAAGGAAGGAAGGAAGGAAGGAAGGTGGAGCTTAGAGAAGAGGTGAGGGAGGCATGGGAAGGAAGGTAATGTTGGGGTGGAGAGGGATAGAGCGATGGAGAGCAGGGTGGAGCATAGAGAGGGAACAGGAGGGTGAGGAAGAAGAGGATGAGGGAAGAGGTGTGGAGTCAAGGGATAATCAGAGGGAGGATGTGTAAAAGTATTGAGTGGCAGGGGTGAGGGGTGAGGGAAGGTATGTATGTACAGTCACGAGCACCAATTGGTAACCAGGTGTTCTTCGAATACCTAGAGACAGTAAATAAATACACAATAATAAGATCTCCATTGGAATGACTTCGTTGGTGAATTGGACTGTACAAAGATTCAACCAAAGCTGTAGATACTTATTGGTCCTCATGATTGTACAGTACGTATAGATAGACAAGGTTAGGGGAAAGAACGAGTGAGAGGGTCTTATGTATGTGAGAGTGAGGGAGAGAGGAAGTGTGAAACATTGGGAGAAGGAAAGAGGGAAATGAGAAGGGGGGGAGAGGAGAGAAGGAGTAACATGAGATCCGAATCCAGGGAAAAAAGGATGTATTGGAAGGAGAGTAGTATAGGGGGGAGAGAGAGGAGAGTAGACAGAGTAACATGAAGAAGGAAGGATATATTGGAAGGAAAGCAGTAGACGAGAGAGGAGAATAGAAAGAGTAACATGAAGAAAGATATATTGGAAGGAAAGCAGTATAGGAGAGAGGAGAGGAGAGAGAGTAACATGAAGGAAGGAAGGATATATTGGAAGGAAAGCAGTAGACGAGAGAGGAGAATAGAAAGAGTTACATGAAGAAAGATATATTGGAAGGAAAGCAGTATAGGGGGGAAAGAGAGGAGAGGAGAAAGAGTACAATGAAGACGGGAAGCCAGCCAGTCAGGGGAGATAATATAAGGACACAAGGGAGGCTGGTGAGAAGTGGCAGACTGACGTGGGAAGTCACAATGTCAATTAGTTTGTTAAGGGACCCTGTGGTGATGTAGTCAGAAAATTGGAGATAAACGAGTCCTTCAAATATTACCACGAAACACCACCATTATGGAAGGAGTTTGTTTCGTGGCATGGACAGGAGGAATCAGAAGCCTCCAATTGTCATACACGATCGCAGGGTCCTTCAGGGGAGATTCTCTTGATGGTAAATTGGAGGGCTACTGATTCCTCCAAACTGACACAAAACAAGAGATTCCCTATTAGTAACATTAAGATAATTTGTTTCCTGGGATAGTTTGGAGAAATCAGTAGCCCTCCAATTTACCTAAAATAGAAATCTCTCCTTAATTTAAGCCTAGAGAGAGGGAGAGAGACACTTTGAAAGACTCGAGTTTGGAGAAGACAGCACCAAGAAAAGAGTCAATTTAATGAACACAGAATTACTGATGGGGGTCGATATCACAGCTGCTGTTTATATTGTGTTTTGTAAGCACTAGAACGAAAACTAGTCACGCACGTACGTACAGTTGAACACAGGAATTCGTGGTACAGCCCAAGTGAAAGATGGAAAATTTCTCCCAATATCAACTTCCTTAGTGCCAAATAGGAGACACCAGGGGCAGAAGTCAGTATTGAGGATGGTAATAAAAAGCAAGTACCTGATAATAGACACTGGTTACTCAAATGGGACAAGTATTTTTCACCTGGGCTGTACCACCAATTCATGTGTCCAACTGCACATACACTCACCCAATCCACACACACACACACACACATACACACACTATAAATATATAACCTTAATTAATGACCATAACGTAGTCGATAGATAGATAGATAGGCCAAATAACAAACCATTAAAACAAAACAAACCGAACGAAAACAACTACACGATGTAAATGATTTAAAAGGAAGACTTGCTATATTTCATGACTGAGCAACGATGAAGAGTTCGTAATAATAGAATTTAATAAGTACTTTATAATATTATATAGTATACAAGGAAACAGGACCAGATAAAAAAAAAAAAAAAAAAAAAAAAAAATAATGGTGATCTGTTGCTTGGAATTATTTGGAGGAATCGGTTGCTCCAGATTTAGCAGTTAAGGGAGTAATTCACTTTTGTTACATTAATTGGAGTGCCTTAATTCCTCCAAAGTATAATTATATGCCATGGAGGAAACAGGACCAGAAAAATAAAATAATAGTGATCTGTTGTTTGGAATTATATGGAGGAATTAGAACTCTACTTTTTCCTTTAATGGGGTAATTCACTTTTGTAACATTAATTGGAGTGCCTTGATTCCTCCAAAGTATAATTATATGCCAGGAAACAGGACCAGAAAAAAAATAAAATAATGGTGATCTGTTGGTTGGAATTATATGGAGGAATCAGAACTCTACTTTTTCCTTTAATGGGGTAATTCACTTTTGTAACATTAATTGGAGTGCCTTAATTCCTCCAAAGTATAATTATATGCCAGGAGACAGGACCAGAAAAAAAATAAAATAATGGTGATCTGTTGGTTGGAATAAAATTGTAGGAATGAGCCAGTTGGTCCAGATTTAGCATCACTTCACTTTTCCCTTAACTCTTTGGGAAGTGAGGCTGAGCCGTTGGTAAATCCTATAAGACCTGGTACTGATTGCAAAAGCGGTAAGAGAAGAGGCTTATGGAGAGAGAGAGAGAGAGAGAGAGAGAGAGAGAGAGAGATGATAATAATAAAAGAGAGAGAGACAGATAATAATAATAATAGTAATAAAGAGAGAGACAGACAGACAGAGAATAATAATACAAATAATAATAATAATAATAATAATGATATGAATAATAATAATAATAATGATATGAATAATAATAATAATAATAATATGAATAATAATATGAATATGAATACCAGTATTAATAATAATAATAATAATAATAATAATAATAATGATAATAATATGAATATGAATATGAATACCAGTAATAATAATAATAATAATAATAATATGAATAATAATAATATGAATACCAGTAATAATAATAATAATAATAATAATAATAATAATAATAATGGTAAGCAGCAGAGGCCGTATAGAACCCCACGAGGAAAACAATTAATCATTCCTTAACTATAAAATAACATCAACCCTATTTTCATCACTGGACAAGGTCGGTCGGTCACGTGCTCCATCTATGACCCCTTCCTATTATTATTATTATTATTATTTTTTTGGACCCTCTATTGATCTGGTCTCTCTTGGTGCTGCCTCCTTGTTACTCGGATACAATAGCTGTCTGTCTGTCTCTTCTCATAACTTTATATATATATTATACCGTTCTTGGAAGAGGGTGTGTGTGTGTGTGTGTGTGTGTGTGTGTGTGTGTGTTGTTTATGTTGAAGCAGTCTTTCGTAATGGTGCTTGTTTTGGCTTTGTTACTTATTTTTTTTTCATTATTATTATTATTATTATTATTTTTTTTTTTTTTTTTTTTTTTTTTTAGGCAATCAATAATGACTAATTTCTGTATGTTTTCCCTCGAGCTGGACACGTTCACATATCATCTCAAGTTACTGAAGACAGACAGACAGATAGAATGAGGCGATTCCAATGACTGTCAAAGCGTGTTATTTCATGGGTTCTCTCTCTCTCTCTCTCTCTCTCTCTCTCTCTCTCTCTCTCTCTCTCTCTCTCTCTCTCTCTCTCTCTCTACACACAACACAACACAACACACAACAACACACACACAACACAACACAACACAACAACAACAACACAACACAACACAACACAACACAACACACAAGATCAATAGAGACCCATGTATGTATGTTATCGGTGGCGAGGAGAGACGAAACTACAATAACTTCTTCATATACTTTTCGTGGAGGAAGGAAGGGTCATCATTAGGAAGACACACAATACAGCTTCATCGTTATAGGGACCACCACCACCACCACCACCACCACCTAACACTCCCAAGGCAAAACTTTCTTCTCACACACTCTCTCTATAACCCAACCATTGCCTATCATACTAGTTATCCAATTTGTTCATTTATGATGGATGGAGTCGTCAGTATCAATTACGATGGTTGGAGTAGTTAGTGGTATTATTTACGATGGCTGGAGTAGTTAGTGGTATTATTTACGATGGCTGGATTAGTTAGTGGTATAATTTACGATGGTTGGAGTAGTTAGTGGTATCAATTACGATGGCTGGAGTAGTTAGTAGTATCAATTACGATGGCTGGAGTAGTTAGTAGTATCAATTACGATGGCTGGAGTAGTTAGTAGTATCAATTACGATGGCTGAGTAGTTAGTAGTATCAATACGATGGCTGGAGTAGTTAGTAGTATCAATTACGATGGCTGGAGTAGTTAGTAGTATCAATTACGATGGCTGGAGTAGTTAGTAGTATCAATTACGATGGATGGAGTAGTTAGTAGTATCAATTACGATGACATGACACCATATATAAAGGAATTTCAGATGCACACTTCCCGCCCACCCTGTCCCCCTTCCAACCCACTAACCCACCCACCCACCCTGTCCCCCTACCCCACCCACCCACCCTGTCCCCCTACCTACCCACTAACCCACCCACCCACCCAGTCTGTCCCCCTACCCACCCACTAACTCCCACCACCCACCCAACCCTGTCCCCCTACCCACCCACCCACTACCCACCCCAACCACCCACTACTCCCATCACCCACCCCAACCCTGTCCCCCTACCCACCCACCCACCCCTATCCCCCTACCCACCCACTTACCCACCCCCCACCCTGTCCCTCTACCCACCCACCACCCACCCTGTCCCCCCCCCCCCCACTAACCCACCAACCACCCCCCTTCCCAACAGTCCTCCTCACCCTTCACCTCAATATTTAATCAAGAAGTTTGCCAGCTTCTTCCGTGACGTTTGCGGTTCCCTGGAGTGTGGTGACGGGGGACCAGACGAGGGAATTCACACCCCCTTCCTTTCCTCCTCTCTCTCTCTTCCCATCCCTCCCATTCCTCTCTCCTCCTTCTCTCCCTTCTTTCCCCATCCTTTTCCTCTTTTTCTTCCATCCTTTTCTCTCTCTTCCATTCCTTTCTCATCCTCTCTTCCTTCTTTTCTTCCATCCTTTCCTCTCTCTTCCCATCCATCCTTCACCTTTCCTCTCTCTTCCCATCCCTCCCCATTCCTCCCTCTCTCATCCTCTCTCCCTCCTTTTCCTCTTCTTCCCATTCCTTCCCATTCCTCCTCTCATCCTCTCTCCCTTCTTTTCTCTCTCTTCCCATTCCTCTCTCCCTTCTTTCCCATCCTTTCCTCTTTTTCTCCATCCTTTTCCTCTTTTTCTTCCATCCTTTCTCTCTCTTCCCATCCCTCCCCATTCCTTTCTCATCTTCTCTCCCTTCTTTTCTTCCATCCTTTCCTCTCTCTTCCCACCCCTCCCCATTCCTTTCCTCTCTCTCTCTCTTCCCATCTCTCCCCATTCCTCTCTCATCCTCTCTCCCTTCTTTTCCTCTCTCTTCCCATTCCTCTCTCCCTTCTTTCCATCCTTTTCCTCTTTTTCTTCCATCCTTTCCATCCTTTCCATCCCTTTCTCTCTCATCCATCCCTCTTCCTCTCTC
>JAWQEG010001748.1:75000-128317 GCA_033782935.1 Petrolisthes cinctipes | reverse complement strand
ATAAGGTCAACGATACTTCCTGATATTAAGAAAAACCCACTTTTTATAGACAGAAAGTATTTAATATGGACGTTTGTGAGTGAACAACTACCTCCCTCTTCAGCAGTACAGAGTTGAATCTGAAGAGGGAGGTAGTTGTTGCCTCACAAACATCCATATTAAATACTTTCTGTCTATAAAAAGTGGGTTTTTCTTCACGTCATTGTGAATTACCACTCTACTTCCTCATGTACTTCACAATGTCTATGGTCTGGGTCTTGTTTTACTCGGTTTTTACAGATAAACTTTTTTATCTTTTTCTCTTATCTGCCAGAATTGATAAATTGTTGATTTGCTTTGGTCAATTATACTGCTGTCATATAGAAACTTCCCAATTATATTTTCTTCATCATAGTTATATATATATATGGATGCTGTAGCACTATGTGTTTTTATTCCTTTCTACACTATAGGCTTCACAGTGTAGTAGGAAGTGTATGACATCTTCCTTTTCATTTCCACACATTATATATACAGTCGGTGTCAAATATAATCATCCATATAGGGGTAACTCAAGTAAGAGTTTGACAGCTTCCCTCTGTTCCTTAGATGATAAACTTTCTAATAAATAGGTTTGGTACCATCTTTTATTTTACTACAAGCAGCTACGCACTACTTAAAACAATAACATCATATGTAAACGTGAAAACATTAGACAGTAAATTGTTTGAGATACCCATAATGTGGATGATTGTTATTGACCGCGACTGTACATTCCATTGTTTGATTACTAAACCTCTTTCTGTCTCCCAAGTTGATATTGTTGGTACGACACTTGAACATAATTATCACTGCTTTGGTGTTATTGTAAATGTCTTCTTGTCCTCCCAGTTCTTTTCTCCACTCTCTATACAGCTTCAGACTATCTTTTACTTGCATCTCACTTTTCCACCTTTCTTTTTTCCCACTTTTTCACCGATTTCAGCATTGTTAATGTCTATTCCTCTTATTCCCATCATTCTTCTATCTTCCAACAGCCTTCCAATCCACTTATTTTTCCTCTTTTTCCAACCTCATTTCTTGTATCACACCTCTCCAGTAGAATGTTACTTTCACCTCTTAGAATATGCTGCCAGTATTTTAATTGTCCCTCCATAATCCTACCCTTATTACAGTTTCTTGCGTATAACTAGGCGCTCCCACACTGTTTTCTAACCTTTGTAGTTTCTTTATTTCTTCTTTTATCATACATTTCCAGTACACTTTGTCTATCATTAATCTCACACAACCCACCACAGAAGGCATGAAGGTTCAGCTATAAGGCCAACACCACCACAGAAGGCTCAGCTATAAGGCTAAGCAAGGTATGTATGGTATATATACAGTATGTTCTGTCAAGTGAGTATATTATACTATGTTTGTATGTCTGTCAAGTGAGTATATATATATATATATATATTAACACTATTACCGCACCCCCTAACCCCCCCTCACAAACCTGTCCCCCTCCTCCCGCACCCCCTAAACCCCCCCCCAAGCCTGTCCCCCTACTCCCCTCACCCCCCTACAGCCTGTCCCCTACTCCCCGCACTCTTCCACCCATTATATATATATATTGTTACTTATTGTTTCTTGAGTTAGTCAGGAGACATGGGCTTTCCTCTTACCACTCTCATTTGTGTTCACAGAAAGCCAACCCACCCCTCTAAGAACACTTGCTATAGTTATTGTTAATTATACCATTACTATTTGGGTGTGTTACAACACTTATGTTAAGTGTTCAAGTGCTTGGGAGGTTGTGCTGGTTGAACATGGAGTAATACAGTTATGTTCTGTTCAAGTGCTTGGAAGGTTGTGCTGGTTCAACATGGAGTAATACAGTTATGTTCTTTTTTTTTGTCAAGTTTTTTCCTCAAACCTTTGGTATGATTAATTAAAGACCCTGTGATGGTTTTTGAGACTTGGTTGGTGTCTTGTGATTCCTCCTGACTATGCCACCAAACATGCTCCTATATTGGTGATGTTTGGTGAGACTTGGAGGCTTCTGATTCCTCCTGACTATGCCACCAAACAACCTTCTATATTGGTGATGTTTGGTGAGACTTGGAGGCTTCTGATTCCTCCTGACTATGCCACCAGACAAGCTGCTTCTATATTGGTGATGTTTGGTGAGACTTGGAGGCTTCTGATTCCTCCTGACTATGCCACCAAACAACCTCCTTCCTTCCACATAGATAGTGTTTCATGATAATATTTGAAGGACTCATTTACCTCCAATTTTCTGACTACATCACAGGGTCCCTTAAGGGGGTGGCGGGAGTAGGGGATAGGCTTGGGGGGGGGGGGGGGCACAGAATATGGGGACAGGCTTGGGGTGGGTAGAAAGCCTGTCCCCTATTCCCGCACCCTCCTAACCCCCCCCCCCAAGCCTGTCCCCCTACTCCCGCACCCCCCAAAAACACCCACACACCCCTAAACCCCCAAAGCCTGTCCCCCTATTCCCGCACCACTTGGATAAAATATTGAGAGGGGTCCTTGGACAGTGGACTACCAACACATCCTTACCTTTACAGCCACACTGACACCTAGTTAGTCCACAGAATATTTTCAAGTAACACACTTTCTGTCTGATGCATAATGATTGTCTGGTAGCAAAAAGTGTCTGTTAAATCTGAAATCCTTTAAATGGGGGTCCCATTAAATCAAGGGTCGAGTGTATTAGGAAAATACCATATATTTCAAGTGTCGAGTGTATTAGGAAAATACCATATATTTCAAGGGTCGAGTGTATTAGGAAAATACCATATATTTCAAGTGTCGAGTGTATTAGGAAAATACCATATATTTCAAGTGAACAGTGTTTTTTTCTGACACCTAGCAAATGATAGCTAGGGCTAGGAAAAGGAAAGTCCTACAGAGTATATACATAATGATATATGATATTGGAGCCATGAGAGGTACACAAGTGATGTGAATTGATACAATAGCCTGGGGATGTTCTTTTGTTATGTGTTTGTACTCTGTGTTAGCAGGGAACAGTACAGTTGTGGTCAATACTAATCATCCACATATGGGTATCTCAAACAATTTACTGCCTTTTTTTGTGATTTATATCATACAATAGTTTTATCTTGATTAATAAGTGGGTATTAGTACAGAAGTGGACCTGAATTCAGGCAGTGTTGCCAGATCCGGCTGGGTCCTAGTATTTTACCCCTGTCATTTATTGTACTTTATCACGATTATTTCCCGGTAGTTTGCCCAGGTTAGGTCCCGGTAGTCTGATGCGGTCTAGGTTAGGTTAGGTCAGGTCAGGTAAGGTCAGGCTAATTTCAAAATGCCTCCATTTTGAATATGCCCTATCTTGGAAACGGGGCATTTGAGGAAGAAAAACCATAGAAGAAGTGTCTTAGAATGGTCCAAAATAGTGGGTAATGACAGTAAAATATCTATTATACAGTAAGGTCCACTTCTGTACCTTTACCAATAAGTGGTATCGATCTGTTCATAATTATCTGGCCCGTGTACTGTATACTCTAATAAATTAAATATGGCACGCTGGGGTAAATGAGTTTGACAAGTTGACAACCATGCGAATATATCCTATCTGGCAACACTATGCACTAATCAACAAGAGACAGTGATGCCAAGTATGGGGAATTATTCTTAGGCATAGAGAATTAGAGGTAACTATGGGGAAATTATATAAAGATTGTTGAAGAGTAAACAGGGAATTTTTGAGGTAAAAAAGGGAAATTCTGTTTAAGTTGGGGAAAATTTCATCAAGCAGACCTGGCAACACTGCGCACTACACAACAACAAACATATCTGGTAACACTGACGAGACCAAAACAAATATGATGGCGCCAAGACTCACTCCATATTTATCGCGGGTAAATATTGACATTATTTAATTAATTATTTATTCCCTGACTATTCAAGGTGTTAATAAGTATATAAAGGACCCCTGTGGTGTAAATAAATAACGATAAGTGGATAAATAAGGCGATAATTGATTAAATAAGACGATAAAAAATGAACCCGTGAGTGGAAAAATTTATCACTGGAAAATAAATATTGACCATTTCATTATTTATTTATTCCCTGACTATTTCAAGGTGTTTATGAGTTAATAAAGGACCCCTGTGGTGTAGATAAATAACGATAAGTGGATAAATAAGGCGATAATTGATGAAATAAGACGATAAAAAAATGATCCGGTGAGAGGAAAAATTTATCATTATTTTGTTATTACTGCCCTTTATTTTATTTATTATTTATTCCCTGACTATTTCAAGGTGTTTATGAGTTAATAAAGGACCCCCGTGGTGTGTAAATAAATAACGATAAATGGATAAATAAGACGATAAATTATACAGCTGGTGGGACCCGAGTCGTTAAAAAATATTGGTATTTATTGAAAGAATTACCGTTTTGCAGCAGTGTTGCCAGATCCGGTTGGGTCCCCAGTATTTTGCCCCAGTCATTTATTGTACTTTATCACGATGATTTCCCAGTAGTTTGCCCAGGTTAGGTCCCGGTTAGTCTGATGTGGTCTAGGTTAGGTTCAGGTCAGGTAAGGTCAGGCTAATTTCAAAATGCCCCATTTCGCCCTATCTTGGAAATGGGGCATTTGCGGAGAAAATGCCATAGAAGAAAATAGGGTAAATATTGAATGAATTACCGTTATTGAGTACGTTTTTTTCTACCTTCATTACCCACTTATTTAGACCATTCTAAGACTATTTTCTTCTATGGCATTTCCTCTGCAAATGCCCCATTTCCAAGATAGGGCATATTCAAATGGGGCATTTTGAAATTAGCCTGACCTTACCTGACCTGACCTAACCTAACCTAGACCGCATCAGACTACCGGGACCTAACCTTGGCAAACTACCGGGACCTAAATTGGGCAAACTACCGGGAAATAATCGTGATAAAGTACAATAAATGACAGGGGTAAAATACTGGGACCCAGCCGGATCTGGCAACACTGCTGCAAAACGGTAATTCTTTCAATAAATACCGAAAATAGTCTTAGAATGGTCTAAATAAGTGGGTGATGAAGGTAGAAAAAACGTACCGCAATAACGGTAATTCATTCAATATTTACCAAAATATTTTATTAAATTTATTTATTTATTTATTTAGTAGAATGAGGGCAGACTGATTTCCAAATTAAGATTGTATAAGAAATACCATAGATGAAAAGTGTGTTAGAATGTTCCAAAATAGTGGGTAATGATACTAAAATAGGTATACAATATATATAGTGAATTAAATAATTTGGTAAATATTGAATGAATTACCGTTATTGGGTACGGTTTTTCTACCTTCATTACCCCACTTATTTAAACCATTCTAAGACTATTTTCTTCTATGCATTTCCTCCGCAAATGCCCCATTTCCAAGATAGGGCATATTCAAATGGGGCATTTTGAAATTAGCCTGACCTTACCTGACCTAACCTGACCTGACCTGACCTGACCTAACCTGACCTAACCTAACCTAGACAACAGCAGACTACCGGGACCTAACCTGGCCAAACTACCGGGAAATAACCGGGGCAAAATACTGGGACCTAGCCGTATCTAGGCAACACTGCTACAAAACGGTAATTCTTTCAATAAATACCAAAATATTTTATTAATTTGATTTATTTATTTAGTAGAGTGAGGGCAGACTGATTTCCAAATTAAGATTGTATAAGAAACACCATAGATGAAAAGTGTG
The DNA here is from genome assembly GCA_033782935.1 of Petrolisthes cinctipes. Lineage (NCBI taxonomy): Eukaryota > Metazoa > Arthropoda > Malacostraca > Decapoda > Porcellanidae > Petrolisthes > Petrolisthes cinctipes. The sequence continues at coordinate 122,605 of JAWQEG010001748.1, read as the reverse complement.
TTAGAATAGTCCAAAAAAAAAAATTACCGAAATAATTCTATACTAATACCATAAGTTGTAGTTATTAATAAAAGTCTATTAATAAAAATCTAATTAAGGTTTATAAGTAAATAATAATAATAATAAGAATAAAATAATTACAATAATACCAATAATAATAATAAAATAATAATAACAATAATAATAATAAAATAATTATAATACCAATAATAATAACAATAATACCAATAATAATAATACCAATAATAATAATAATACCAATAATAATAATAATACCAATAATAATGATAATAACAACAATAATCATAATAATTTCTTTTCAGTTGTCGACGCTCGTCAACGGTATTCAGAGTCGGTCGGTTCACGGCATCGCACCGCTCACCTCGGCCGTTGTAAGTCTATTAGGGTCGCGTTAGGAATTTTTTTAAAGAATATAAGGAGGTCAATATTTTAACACATTCTCAAAATTTTATAAGAATTTGGAGGTCAATATTTTTAAACATTCTCAAAATTTTATAAGAATTTGAAGGTCAATACTTTATTTAATATATAATAATTATAATAAAAAGGCATTCTAACCAGAATTATAAACAGAATTATAAACACTGCCTCACCTACCCCTACCCTCCTCTTTCTCTCTCTCTTTCTCTCTCTCTCTCTCTCTCTCTCTCTCTCTCTCTCTCTCTCTCTCTCTCTCTCTCTCTCTCTCTCTCTCTCTCTCTCTCTCTCTCTCTCTCTCTCTCTCTCTCTCTCTCTCTCTCTCTCTCTCTCTCTCTCTCTCTCTCTCTTAAGAAGGCTAATATTTGTGCAATTATTTTGTTTTATTGATAATTAAATATATAAATATTCGAGTATAAAAATATGTTAGGTGGATTCATGTATAATCTTCTTATTTATTTTATTGTCAAGAATGTAACACTCCATTTTTACATTAGTCACTCTTTATATTAAAAGCGCCATTTTCTCTTCTATCTATCTATCTATAGCTCCGACGCCTCGTTCCCTCCGGGAACTCCCCTCAAGGGGGTGGCCACGGCAGAAGTGTCTCCAGTTCTCCCTGTTCCAACACTCCCTCCTTACTTGTTCAAGCCCTCCTCTGCCCCTCATGTTTCTCTCCTTTACATACTCTTCCACTCTGTTCTGCCATCTAACCGGTGGTCTGCCTCTCACACCAGGTCCTACAACTTCACTTCCATACACCTTCTTTACAAATTCCTCGCCTTGCATTCTCTCCACATGTCCATACCATCTCAATGTATTACGTTTCACTCTCTCAACCACTCCACACTCAATACCAATTGCCTTCTCACTCATACCACATCTCTCATATACACTCTCATTACTTTCTCCATCCCATCTAGTAAGTCCACATGCTCCTCTCAAGTAACTCATTTCCACAGCACCTATTCTAGACTGATGCGCCCTATTCCATGTCCATGTCTCCGACGCATATGTCAGTGTTGGCAGGATTATACTATTTCGTAGTCCCCTTTTCACTTCCATACTCACACTTCTACCCTTCATAATCCTCCCCAGTGATCCTATGACCTGTCTACCCTTCACTGCTCTCTCCCTAATTTCTCCTTCCATACTTCCATGTTTACACATAACTGTACCCATGTACTTAAACTCCTTCACTTCCTCCATCCTCTCACCCCTCAGAGTTATCTCACATTTCGTCCCAGTTGGTACAGCCACTCTGTAAGGTGTAGCAAAGTCAATCACTTCAGTTTCTGCTCTTTCAAATACCATCACTTTACTTTTACCCACATTCACCTTCAATTTCCTTCATTTACACACAGACTGAAATTCGTCCACCACTCTCTGTAAATTCCTTTCACTCTCAGCCATCAGCACAGTGTCATCCGCAAACAAACTTGCCACCAGGGACCAATTTGCTTCATTCAACCTCAACTTCACCCCCAGACCATTCACTTTGGCTTTCACCTCTCTCATACAACCATCCATATATATATTGAACAGCCATGGTGACATAACACACCCCTGTCTCAGCCCTACACTAATATTAAAACTCTCACTTAGATCACCCTCTACCCGTACACATGCTTTTGCATCTGCATAAAAAGCCTCAATGCCTTTCAGTAAAGGCCCCCCAACTCCATAAATTCTCAACACCTCTGTCATAGCTTTCCTATCAACTCTATCATATGCCTTCTCCAAGTCCATGAAGGCAGCATACAACTTCTTACCCTTCCCAATATACTTCTCCACTATTGATTTTAATGCAAATATTTGGTCCACACATCCTCTACCCTTTCTGAACCCTCCCTGCTCCTCACTAACTTTATTCCCTGTTACTTCCATCAGTCTCTCAGTCAGAACCTTCCCGTAAACCTTCCCCGGTACACTAAGAAGGCTTATTCCCCTATAGCTACCACACTCATCCTTACTTCCCTTCCCCTTATACAAAGGTACAATTATGGCTCTCCTCCAATCCTCTGGCACCTCTCCCTGCCTCCAGGCCAATGTACATATAAGCAACATCCACTCCACCACTACCTCCCCCCCACACTTTAACATTTCAGCAGTTATCCCATCCACCCCCGGTGCCTTTCCCATCTTCAACTTTCCTATTGCTTTCCTAACCTCTTCCCTTCCTAAATCTCCCTGTACACCCTGTCGTCTACCACCTGCCTCCATCCCCATGCATGTCACCACCGCCTCCCCTCCCGTCCCCCCATTCATCAGACCATCAAAATGCCTCTTCCACACTTCTTTCACTTCCTCACTTCTACTCACAGTAACTCCATCCTCTCTCTTCATTCTCACACTACCAGACTTTCCTTCTCCTTTTTCTCTTTTAACCTCCTTCCAGAATAATTTCTTGTTCTCTTTAAACTTTTCACTCAGCTTCATACCAAACTCCTCATCCACTCTCCTTTTACTCTCACTCACCATCATTTTCACTTGTCTCTTACACACATTATATTCTCTTTTCCATCTCTCTCTCACTTCTTCCGGCACATTCCTCTGTAGTGTTCTCCGATATGCCTTCCTCTTATCCTCTACAGCATCTTTCACTTCTTCTGTCCACCAAGCACTCCCTTTCTTGCCCCTCTTCTGTGACTTATATCCTACTACCTCTGCTGCTGTCCTTAATACTCTCATCTTAAACATTTCATACACCGCATTCACTCCCACTCCCTCACCTATCCCCATCCTTACATCCCCCAGCGCCTCACCCACCCTCCTCTTATATTCCTCCCTATACTCTTCTACATCTAATTTCCCACTAGCCACCACCCTCTTATTCCTCACCCCTTCATCCCTCCTACTATACTCCCACTTAACCCTAACCTTCATCCTCACCAACACCGCAAAATGGTCGGAGCAATGGACCATTCCTCTCACTACTTTTGCGTCATACACATCCTTCCTCAACCTTTCATCCACTGCCACATAATCAATCAAACTCTTCTGCTCTCCTCTCTCATCCCTTCTCTTCCATGTATACCTGTGGATCATCTTGTGCTGAAAGAAGGTGTTCGCCAAGAACAACCCCCTCTCAGCACAGACATCCACCAGATATTCACCATTCTCATTTGTTCCTTCTACACCCCATTTACCCACAATATTCCCCACTTCCTCACCTCCCACCTTTCCATTCATGTCTCCCATCATCACTATTCTCCTTCCATTATCAATTCCTCTCAGACATGCATTCAGCTCTTCCCAAAACACTCTCATCTTCTCTCTCCCTGTCTTACTCTTTTCATTCACTGGTGCATAAGCACACACCCAAGCATACTTCACCAAGCCAATCTTTCCAGTCATCCATACAATCCTCGATCCATTCCACCCATGTCCATCCACTCCCTTCCACACCCACGGAGACACCAACAGCGCACACCCTTCCTTCCCTCTTCCTTTACTCTTTTCATTCATGCCCGTCCATACTACTCCTCCCTCCATTCCCTCCCACAGTCCACTCTCCCTTCCTTCCTGACACTCAACCACTCCACATCCTTTCACGTGTGTCTCCGTCACTCCCATCACATCCACTCTTCCTTTCTTAAAACATTCTACAATCTCTCGCCTCTTGGTCCCATCCGTCATTCCATTCACATTCATAGCTACCACTCTCATACAATCCCTCTTCCCTACTCCCTCTACAGGGCAACCCGGAGACCCTCCCCCGCCAGTAGCCATATCTGTCCACTCCCCCATTGGGGGGCCACTGATGGCTGGCAAGGCCAATGCAGTGCTCATTCCCGGAGGGACACGGGCCGTCGGCATTGTCAAAAGCTAAAAACAAGGTCATAAATTTAAAAGAAATTATCACAAAATATAAAAACATGCAGTCATAGAAATTAAAATCTTAAAAACACTAAAATACAATAAAAATACAATAAAAACCTTAAAACCTATATGTGGGGGAAGCTAGGTCTCACCCCCACACCGCCTTCCCCTTTGGCTCCACCTCCTGAATGGATAAAAACTAGATAAAAAAAGGAGGTGTACCCCCGAGGTCACCGCTTGGAGGCGGGGTAAGGCTTACCTACCCTTCCTGGGGAGGGGTAGGTCACCGAGGTTCTTGCTTTTCCCAATACTGATAGCAGTTAAGCACAGTAGCAATCCTCGACCTCATTGGTTACGATATTGCCACTGCGCAAAGCAGTGTTATATTATATGTTATATTATATCATTAACAATTATATATATTTATTAGTGAGGATTTATTGTATTAATAATTGTCTTCAGATAACATGTATCAGTATAATACTAATTTGTATAATTCATCATACCATTGTTGTTGTATATTACCCATAGTATTGAGTTAATATGTAACAGTGTATTTATAACCTCACTCCCTCCAAGGGGATGGCCACGGCAGAAGTGTCTCCAGTTGTCCCTGTTCCAACACTCCCTCCTTACTTGGTCCATCCCTACTGTCCCTCATGTTACTCTCCTTTACATACTCTGTATACAGTACATTAATAATTTATATATGGAGTCCAGCATTATACTGGTACCTTACCATCATTAATACCATCAATGTTCTTCTTGTATATTACCCATAGTAGTAGGGGAGGTGGCCGAGTGGTTAGTGTTCTGGACTCATATCCTAGAGGTCGGGAGATTGATCCTCTCAGGTGAGGGCCTGAGAATATTTACTCTTCCGATTTGAGTTTGAGGCACTAACTATAAGGCCACCAAACGTCGTAAAACACCCTCACTGGTACCATAACAGCCTCGCTGGTACCATAACACCCTCGCTGGTACCATAACACCCTCACTGGTACCATAACAGCTTCAGTATTTGGGAATAACCCTCACTTCCCTCCCTCTGTGGCTGGGTACCAGTTCGGAAGTCGTGACGTGTGTGTATGAGCAGCAGTTGACCTGGGCCACGGTAACGGGCTTGATTAAGCTTATGTCCAGTGTCGGAACATAGATAAAAAAAAAAAAAAAAAAAAAAAAAAATAGTATTGAGTTAACATGTAAGAGTGCAGTACTAATTTGTATATGTTTTTTCAGGATGTATGTATGGTGACACAATACATTGGATTTTCACAGCTTTATCAGTTTTGAATAGAGGATGACACCCATTACCTTCACAACAATACTAACTATAATACCTTACCTTACCTAACCTTACCTTACCTTACCTTACCTTACCTTATCTTACCTAACCTTCACAACAGTACCAACTATATACCTCACAATACAATAATGGTAAGTGTGTGAAGTGAAGGGAGAGTTTACCCTGTAGTGAAGTGGTAGGGATAAACCAGTTTTTGTTATCAGGCCTTACTATGGATGTAAACATAACTGTACCCCTTGTAGTGCCACAAGGAGATGTGGTTGTGTGGTGGGGGGCTGCTCCCTCCTAAAACAGGGATTGGGGGGTTGAGATGTAGAGTGTATGTGTATGTGGGGGGGGGGGGGGTTCTATGTTTGGGGCATTTTGTTTGGGAGGGTGTGTGACGTGACGAGGCTACCTCCAGTCAGGAGAGGAAGGCCTCGTATATGTGTGTGTGTATGTATGTGTGTGTGTGTATGTGTATGTATGTATGTGTGTGTGTGTGTTTTCATCTTGGCAACAACAGTCAAACAGTGTGTGTGTTTTCAGTACAAGAATATTATTATAGTACTGGTGTGTATGTGTGTGTGTGTTCAAAGGATAGTGATAAATGTATTCTCATCTTATATAGAAAGAGTAAGTAAGTAAATAAATAAGTTAGTAAATAAGTAAGTAAATAAATAAGTAAGTAAGTAAATAAGTAAGTAAGTAAATAAATAAGTAAGTAAATGTTTATTGGTTATTTCATACCAAGGTATATTAATATTAAATCTATCTTCAAGACAGGAAAATATGAGTAATGGTAGATGGTTTTTACTCTCATCATTTTCACTCAATAAATTCTGCTGGCATTAAATATTGCAAGATATCAATTTTGGCCCCAACTTTATTCCATATCAATGATCTTGTGTCTATGTACAGTCACGGACAATAATTAATCATCCACACATAGGTAACTCAAACAAATTGCTATTGAATATTTTCATGTTTTGTTATTATGAATTTTTTGTTGTTGTTGAACTAGTCAGTATTTGCTTGTAGTGAAATAGAAAATGGTAATTAAACTATTTATTAGAACCAGATAGATAGATAGTGAGTTAGATAGAGATAGTGAGAGAGAGAGAGAGAAAGAACCAGAGGGAAGCTGTCAAACATTTACATGAGTCAACCCAATGTAGATGAATATTATTGTCTGTGACTGTACAACACAATATGTGTTAGGGGGGTGCGGGAATAGGGGGACAGGCTTTAGGGGGGTGTGGGAGTGGGGGGACAGGCTTGGGGGGGGGTTAAGGGGATGCGGGAATAGGGGACAGGCTTTATACCCGCCCGAACCCTGTCCCCCTACCCCCGCATCCCCTTAGTGGTGTTGACAACATAGCCAGCAGTGTGTCAATGGGATAGCTGTCCCCCTAACCCCCCCCCCCCCCAAACCTGTCCCCTACTCCTGCACCCCCCTAACACATATTGGTACCACACTATCATCAACACCATCAATATTCTTCACTTTACAGTTAAGTTTACACAGACAGTCTCTTTGTAATTGTAATAGACAAGTTTAACATTTTTTCATTACTTTAATATCGGGAGGTTGAGATGTAGTACGTGTGTGTGTATGTATGTATATTATTATGTGTTTGGGAGGGTGTGTGACGTGACGAGGCTACCTCCAGTGTGGAGATGAAGGCCTGGTATATGTATGTATGTACAGTCGTGGTCAATAATAATCATCCACATATGGGAATCTCAAACAATTTACTGTCTAATGTTTTCACGTTCACGTATATGATTTTATTATTTTAAGTAGTGTGTAGCTACTTGTATTAAATTAAAAGATGGTAGTTAACGTGTGTGTGTGTGTGTTATTGTTTTAAGTAGTGTGTAGCTGCTTGTATTAAATTAAAGGATGGTAGTTAACGTGTGTGTGTGTGTGTGTGTTATTATTTTAAGTAGTGTGTAGCTACTTGTATTAAATTAAAAGATGGTAGTTAACGTGTGTGTGTGTGTGTATTATTGTTTTAAGTAGTGTGTAACTGCTTGTATTAAATTAAAAGATGGTAGTTAACGTGTGTGTGTGTGTATTATTGTTTTAAGTAGTGTGTAACTGCTTGTATTAAATTAAAAGATGGTAGTTAACCTATTTATTGGAAAGTTTATCATCTAAGGAACAGAGGGAAGCTGTCAAACTCTTACGTGAGTTACCCCTATATGGATCATTATATTTGACACCAACTGTATGTATGTTTTTTACCAATATATTTTATTTTGGGTAACATTTCAATAATATTATCTGGGATGCCTGTATATATATAGGGTCCATTCCACAGTGGTTGGTATTGGTTTGTAAGCACGCAAACAAAAGAATTTTAGCCGTGTAAATGACTTCTGGGTGAATTATTTAATGAATTTTGTGATTAAACTATACAGTGATTATTATTATTATTATTATTATTATTATTATTATTATTGTTATTATTATTATTATTATTGTTGTTATTATTATTGTTATTATTATTATTATTATTGTTATTATTATTATTATTATTGTTATTATTATTATTATTATTGTTATTATTATTACTATTATTATTATTACTGGTATTATTATTTTTATTATTATTATTATTATTAAATGACTTGTGGGTGAATTATTTAATGAATTTGGTGAGTAAACTATACAGTGATTATTATTATCTAACTGTTGGATAGATTTTGTGAATACGGATACTCACCTTTTGGAAAATAATGAAGCCTTACAAGTGTGGTTGGTTGGTTGGGAAGCTAACAAACCAATACCACTGTGGAATCAACCCATGTACAGTTGGCCACAGAAATTCTTACACAGGTTACATGGAAAGAGAAGTTATTAATTGATTATTGTGAATGTACTGTAATGAATAGTTTACCAAGTGACTCTTATCATTACAAAACAACAAACCTAATAATAATAATAATCACTGTATAGTTTACTCACCAAATTCATTAAATAATTCACCCACAAGTCATTTAATAATAATAATAATAATAATAATGTTGTATTGCAGTTACATATATAATCTTAACCTTTTATCTTTCTCTATGCATCTTCTTTCACACTTTCTATGTAAGGTTAGACAGCTGTTTCTCTCTATTTCACACACACACACACACACTGTCTGTCTGTCTGTCTGTCTGTCTCCTTTTCTGTGCCTTCTTTGATATTATTATTATTATCAATATTATTATTATCAATATTATTATTATTATTAATATTATTAATATTATTTTTATTATTATTATTATTATTATTATTATTATTATTTTTATTATTAATATTATTAATATTATAAGTTGGCTTCATATCCACCTGTGTATGTATTAGGTTTTATAATTATTAGGTTTTGTAAAAATTATAAATTGTATAATTATTAGATTTAGTAAGAATTATAAACTAATTTGGTTATATATTTGTTACAGAGTTTTGGAATTAACTGGAATTAACTGGAGTTTTGGAATTAACTGGAATTGTACAAGTATGAGACCTCCTTCCATCTATAACAACAACAACACATTATTATAGATTACTGTAAGTATTTGTATTCATGGTATATACAGTACTATGGTTCTGTTGTCTTTATATGGAGACATTGTATGTACACTCGCGGTCAGAAATTGTGCCCTGATCCCTTGGCACGATGAATAGCAACTAGCCAAGCTTTGATGATTCCAATAAATGTGTGTTGTAGGGATACGCACAGTTGTTCGAACCTTATAAAAAAAAAATTTATATAAAAAAAAATTTATATAAAAAAAAATTTATATAAAAAAAATTTGTATATAAAAAAATTTTATATAAAAAAAATTTTTATATAAAAAAAAATTTTATATAAAAAAAAAATTATATAAAAAAAAATTTTATATAAAAAAAAGAAATTTATATAAAAAAAAATTTTATATAAAAAAAAAATTTATATAAAAAAAAATTTTATATAACAAAAAATTTTATATAAAAAAATTTTATATAAAAAAAAAATTTATATAAAAAAAATTTTATATAAAAAAAAATTTTATATAAAAAAAAAATTTTATATAAAAAAAATTTTTATATAAAAGAAATTTTTATATAAAAGAAATTTTTATATAAAAAAAAAATTTATATAAAAAAAAAAATTATATAAAAAAAAATTTTATATAAAAAAATTTTATATAAAAAAAAATTTTATATAAAAAAAATTTTATATAAAAAAAAATTTATATAAAAAAAAAATTTATATAAAAAAAAATTTATATAAAAAAAAATTTTATATAAAAAAAAATTTTATATAAAAAAAATTTTATATAAAAAAAATTTATATAAAAAAAAATTTTATATAAAAAAAATTTTTATATAAAAAAATTTTTATATAAAAAAAAATTTTATATAAAAAAAATTTTTATATAAAAAAAATTTTATAAAAAAAATTTTTATATAAAAAAAAATTTTATATAAAAAAAAATTTTATATAAAAATTTTTTTTTTATAAAAAAAATTTTTATATAAAAAAAATATTATATAAAAAAAAATTTTATATAAAAAAAAATTTTATATAAAAAAATAATTTATATAAAAAAAAATTTTATATAAAAAAATTTTTTATATAAAAAAAAATTTATATAAAAAAAAATTTTATATAAAAAAAATTTTTATATAAAAAAAAAATTTATATAAAAAAAGTTTATATAAAAAAATTTTTTATATAAAAAAATTTTTTATATAAAAAAAAATTTTATATAAAAAAAGTTTTTATATAAAAAAAGTTTTTATATAAAAAAGTTTTTATATAAAAAAAGTTTTTATATAAAAAAAGTATATAAAAAAAATTTTTATATAAAAAAAAATTTTATATAAAAAATTTTTATATAAAAAAAAATTTTATATAAAAAAACATTTTATATAAAAAAATTTTATATAAGAAAAAATATTATATAAGAAAAAATTTTATATAAGAAAAAATTTTATATAAGAAAAAATTTTATATAAGAAAAAATTTTATATAAGAAAAAATTTTATATAAAAAAAAAATTTATATAAAAAAAAATTTATATAAAAAAAAATTTTATATAAAAAAAATGTTTATATAAAAAAAAATTTATATAAAAAAATATTTATATACAAAAATTTTTATATAAAAAAAATGTTAAATAAAAAAAAATGTTATATAAAAAAAATTTTATATAAAAAATGTTATATAAAAAAAATTATATAAAATTTTTTATATAAAAAAATTTATATAAAAAAAAATTTATATAAATTTTTTTATATAAAAAAAAATTATATAAAAAAAATTGTATATAAAAAAAAATTTTATATAAAAAATTTTTATATACAATTTTTTTTATATAAACAATTTTTATATACAATTTTGTTTTATATAAATTTTTTTTATATAAAAAAAAATTTATATAAATTTTTTTTTTATATAAACAAAAATTTATAAAAAAAAATTTTATTTTTTTTTATATAATTTTTTTTATATAAACAAAAATTTTATATAAATTTTTTTTTTATTTTTTATATATATAAAAAAAATTATATAAAAATTTCTTTTATAATTTTTTTTTTATATAACATTTCTTTTTATATATGTTACAAACCCAGTATATCCAGAGGTCGCCAAATTAATTAAAATGCAAAGTCGTAAAAACAATACGAAGTTTATTTTAACATTAAACACATTTATCCCAAGAACATCAAAACACCAGGAATTCATATATCCCAAACCATTCAACAACTCAGTAGATTGCCCAATAATAATAATAATAATACCACACTCAAGTTAAAGAGAATACAAAACTCTTACAATAACTTGACACCACGTAACTCTACACTAACAATAATAACTAATTATAATCCCGAGTTCTCGTAATACACCAGTAATACACTCGTAAGACACCAAACTTAATAATAATAATACTTAACTGAATTAATGCCAGTCTGATACAATTAGTCCAGTTACATAAGGGGGAGAAATGGGCCTCACACAGAACACTTCAATTTGAGAAATGCTGGAAGAATGACACTGAGCATTTTTTTTTTTTTTTTTTCCTGGCCTATCGACCTTGGTGTTGGTCATTAAGGCCTTTTATTTTATTTTTTTATTTTTTATTTTATTTATTTATTATTAATTTAATTTTAACTTTCTGCATATTATTTTATGCATTTATTATTATTATTATTATTATTATTATTATTACATTCAAACTTAAAATTAAACTTATATAGACACTGAGCACCGGCTTTTCTCGCTATATATATTCTTTGAGAAACCTAAGTCAGAGCCACAACACTCCAGGATTGGCTATCTTGTAAACTTGTAATGATCCTTGATTGGTACAGACGGCCCAATATGTTAAAGAGGGAATCTGGAGCTTCATAACACACTGTACACTCAAAAACCGACCAGGGCCGGTATTCACAAAGCATTTTAGAGTTTGGACTTGTTCGTATGTTTCAATTCTGACCTCACCATAGTGTTTCAGGTTCATTTCGAAGCAGTGAATGGTTTTGCTTTTCTATTTGTGTGAGCTTTTATTAAGATTTCGAAGCAGTGCCGGGTCCTAGTCCTTGCCATGAATAAATGCTTACCAACAAAATTTTAAGTTAAGAGTGAACTTTGTTTTTGTGAATACGGCTCCAGGTCTTGGTCTCTCCTCGCATCCTTTTCGGGGTCGAACCAGGCAACGAGCAGTTGTGGTGTGATGTAGGTCTTCTAGTCCCGTAACATATATATATATAAAAAAAATATTTACAGTATATATAAAAAAAATTATTTATATAATAAATTTTTTTTATATAAACAAAATTTTTGTCCTGATCCCTTGGCACGATGAATTGCAACCAGCCAAGCTTTGATGATTTGAACCAATGTGTGTTGTAGGGAGACGCACAGTTGTTGTTCAAAGCTAGGCTGTTTGCAATTCATCTTGCCAGGGGGTCGGGACACAATTTCTGACCGCGAGTGTACCATGGATGTGTGTGTGTGTGTGTGTTTAGAGGCTTCTGATTCCTCCTGACTATGCCATGAAACAAGCTCCTTCCATATATGTGTGTGTGTTAGAGAGAGAATGAGTGTGTGTGTGTGTGTGTGTGTTTGGAGGCTTCTGATTCCTCCTACCCATGCCATGAAACAAGCTCCTTCCATATAGGTGTGTGTGAGAGAGAGAGAGAATGTGTGTGTGTGTGTGTGTTAGAGAGAGAATGAGTGTGTGTGTGTGTGTGTTTGGAGGCTTCTAATTCCTCCAAACTATTCCATAAAACAAACTCCTTCCATATAGAAGTGTTCTTACTCTTGCATTCTGTAAATAGAAATCAGAAAAAAAAACAATACCACACGTAGTTATTCACGGTAAATTTACAGAAGTACTGAGTTCACTATATTGTATATTTTAGTATCATTACCCACTATTTTGGACCATTCTAACACACTTTTCATCTATGGTGTTTCTCTCAGAAATGCCCCGTTTTACAAATATAATTTGGAAATTAGTTTGACCTAACCTGACCTAACCTAGACTACAGCAGACTACCGGGACCTAACCTGGGCAAACTACCGGGATATAACCAGTATAAACTATCATAAAGTGACCGGGGTAAATTCCCGGGACCTAGCCGGATGTGGTAACACTGCTCAGCCCTAGCCAAGAACACAGTACTTGTGTAATAATACCCTCATAATAAATAATGAATGAAGAATACAAATTACATTATTATTGAAGAATACAAAACAAATAATAAATGAAGAATAACAAATTAACAATAAATAAATGACTGCAAAATAAATAATAAATTAAGAATAAAAAATTATATATATTTTGCATTCTATTTAATTTGAGGTTGAACAATGAAGCAGGGTTGGGTTATCATCCAAAGATACTGTACAGGGATGGAGAGTGACCAACAATCTATTATTATGGTACCATATGTAGAATTATCTTATCCAATTGTGCATATTTGGGTTTGCTTGGTTAGGCTCCTTCCACACGAGAGGCAAAAAAACTGCGGGCAGACACTTTTACCAATAATGTGGGTGGGTGGTAGGCACAAGTGGTAAATGGCTGCCAGAGACCGTTTGATATGGTAACACTTGTATAAAGCGAGAGAATTTCACTGGGTTGCCCGTGCCTGCTGTCTTTTTGGCTCTCGTGTGGATGGGACTTAATATTAAGGGGGTGCTGTGGGTCGGGGGGAGGGGGTGCGGTGGGTTTTGGGTGGGTCGGGGGGGGTGCGGGAGTAGGGGGACAGGCTTTAGGGGGGTGCGGGAGTAAAGGACAGGCTTGGGGGAGAGTGACCATCAATCTATTATGGTACCGTATGTACAATTATATTATCCACTTTGACATTGTTTGGTTTGCTTGGTTAGTGAGTACAGTAGTTGCTTGTATCCAGTTTACATTGTTTGGTTTGCTTGGTTAGTGAGTACAGTAGTTGCTTGTATCCAGTTTACATTGTTTGGTTTGCTTGGTTAGTGAGTACAGTAGTTGCTTGTATCCACTTTGACATTGTTTGGTTTGCTTGGTTAGTGAGTACAGTAGTTGCTTGTATCCAGTTTACATTGTTTGGTTTGCTTGGTTAGTGAGTACAGTAGTTGCTTGTATCCAGTTTACATTGTTTGGTTTGCTTGGTTAGTGAGTACGGATAGTTGCTTGTATGATATGGTATGTATAAATTGTGTAATGTGCGCAAGTCCACAAGGAAGGAAAGAAACACGGCGTCCCAAGCTCTTTCGTGTATTCACATCTTGAGGGGAAATACAGATGTGAATACACGAAAGCACTTGGGACTCTGTGTTTCTTTCCTTCCTTGTGGACTTACACATATTCCTGGATCACGTGCCCAAAGTGATTTATTTGCAAATTGGGTAATATTAAAGTATTTGTCCATTATGTCTTTTTGACTCAAGGTTTTCAGGATGCAATGTTTAATAGTGTGTTTGTAACCAATCTGTTGTTTACATCTGTCACAAATGAGTGTTTTGGGAGATCTCCCCCCAACCAATCTCCAAAAACACTAATGATTTCGTTGCCTTATCATCTGTATACTATTCTGGATAGTGGACAGTAGAATATATGGTTATACTTTGAGTAAAGTGCACAAAGTGTATGGAAAAGGTACAAAAAAAAATAACGTAATTTTGTAGCGTACTTTTAGCATAATTCCATACCAGCCTTGATTCCATGTCCATGTTTTTCATTTCCATGCTCACACACTAGGACCTTTCATGATTCTTTCTCTTACATATTATGCCCTGAAATTGATCTACTCCCCTGTGTAGCTCTCTTTCACTCTCTGCTGGTAATACTGTGTCACCTGGAAATAAGCTTGTCACCAGAGACCTTTTTATTCCACTCAGCCTCATATTCTCTTTTCATACTGGTGTGTTTTGTATAGTACTGTACTAAGGGGGTGTGGTGGGTGTAGGGGATAGACTTGGGGGGTGGGGGTTGTAGTAATCACTGGTATTGGTCTGTGTTTGTTCCTACCTGCCTTACAACCCCGGCTGAGGATTTTTAGGCGGATAACAACATTACCAGGTGGGTAAGTTGATCCTCGTTTAAGTTGGAACAGAGCAGCACGGGAATAACAAAGTGTAACAATCACTGTCTTTACTCTCCACTTGTAGAATAATTAGTCCCTCACTGTCCTCTTCATTCATGATGGTGAATGTGGTGCAGGTGGGATGAGAGGTCAATATGCTGACCTTGGCTGCCCCAGGGAGTGCCAAACCACACGTCTGTGTGTGTGTGTGTGTGTGTGTTTGGAGGCTTCTGATTCCTCCAAACTATGCCAACAAACCACCTCCTTCCATATAGGTGTGTGTGTTTGTGTTAGAGAGAGAGAGGGAGAGTGTGTGTGTGTTAGAGAGAGAGAGAGTGAGTGAGAATGTGTGTGTGTGTGTGTGTTAGAGAGAGAGAGGGAGAGACAATGTGTGTGTGTGTGTGTTTGGAGGGTTCTGATTCCTCCAAACTATTCCACGAAACAAGCTCCTTCCATATAGGTGTGTGTGTGTGTTAGAGAGAGGAGGGAGAGAGAATGTGTGTGTGTGTGTGTGTGGAGGCTTCTGATTCCTCCTAACCATGCCATGAAACAAGCTCCTTCCATATAGGTGTGTGTGTGTGTGTGTGTTAGAGAGAGAATGTGTGTGTATATGTGTGTTAGAGAGAGAATGTGTGTGTATGTGTGTTAGAGAGAGAATGTGTGTGTGTGTGTGTGGAGGCTTCTGATTCCTCCTAACCATGCCATGAAACAAGCTCCATCCATATAGGTGTGTGTGTGTGTGTGTGTGTTAGAGAGGAGGGAGAGAGAATAGGTGTGTGTGTGTGTGTGTGTGTTTGGAGGCTTCTGATTCCTCCAAACTATGCCACCAAACCAACTCCTTCCATATACTGTAGGTGTGTGTGTTTCATGTTAATATTTAGAGGAATTATTTGCTCCAAGTTTACCACCCAACATTGTACTGTCTCTCTAAAGGGGGTGCGGGAATAGGGGGACAGGCTTGGGGGGGGGTTTAGGGGGGTGCAGGAGTAGGGCACAGGCTTGGGGTGGTTTTGGGGGATGCGGGAGTAGGGGGACAGGCTGGGGGGGGGGGGGGAGGTTAGGGGGGTGCTGGAATAGAGGACAAGCCTTCTACCCACCCCAAGCCTGTCCCCCTATTCCCGCACCCCCAAACCCCCCCCCCCCCAGCCTTGTCCCCTACTCCCGCACCCCCTTAGGCTGCGTTTACACCAAGCGAGTTAAGTCAAGGCGAGTCAAGGCGAGTCAAAATGAGTGATACGGGAGGTGCCATTTTTTCCTGAGTCACGGCAAGTTACCCCTATATGGATCATTATATTTGACACCAACTGTATGTATGTATGTACAGTCTAATTTATATAATAATATACAGTTTGTATGTATGTGTATGTAGGTTGGATTTAGAAATATGTTTATTACTAATTAATTTATCTACTTTACAGGTGTGTAGTGAAAAGAGAAGAAGAGAGGAGGAGGAGGAGAGGAGAGAAGGAGAACACAAGAGAAGAGAGAGAAGGAGAACACAAGAGAGAAAGTGAACACAATGATTACTGAGGTCCTGATATATTTATGTATGTGTGTATGTGTGTGTATGTACGTGTGTCTGTGTGTGTGTGTGTGTGTATGTATGTGTGTTTATGTATGTGTGTTTATGTATGTGTGTGTGTGTGTATTTATGTGTGTGTGTGTGTGTATGTGTGTGTATGTGTGTGTACATGTGTGTGTGTACGTGTGTCTGTGTGTGTGTGTGTCTGTGTGTGTGTGACATAATGATAGGTTTATATTCTCCTATATTAACCTTTTATCAAACCTTTCCTTTACACACTTTATCAACATGTTCTTTCTTCCTTCTTTATTTTCTTTCCTCTCTCCTCTCTTTATTCTGCCTTTTTTCTTATGCCTCTCTTTATTTTTCCTCTTTCTCCTCTCCTTTTATCCATCTTCTCTTATTTCCCCTCTGTCTCTTCCTCTCTCTTTATTCTTGCTTTCTCCTTTCCTCTCTCTTTATTCGTTCTACTATTTCCTTCTTCTATATCTTCTCTTTATCTCTTTATCTCCTTGCTTTCTTTTTTCCTTCATAGATATTTATTCTCTTATTTTCTCTTATTCCTCCTTCTATATTATTTACTTATTTCTTTTTCTCTCTTATTCCTTCTTTGTCTCTTATCTCTCTTATTCCTTCTGGTACCAGATGAACAAAAGGACCACATGAACAAAAATAAAAATAATAATAATAAAAACAATAATAATAATAAAAATAGAAATAATAATAATAATAATAAAAACAATAATAATAATAATAATAATAATGGGTGTTCTTTTGCTTGAAAAAATAGTTTGGAGGAATAATTTACTCCAGATTTACCAACACTACTTCCAACTTAAGGTGATATTATTTTGTTGGTGAATTGGAAGGTGTGTGATTATTATTATTATTATTATCATAATAATAATTATTATTATTATTATTATAACTATTATTATTATTATCATCACTATTATTATTATTACTATCATTATTATTATTATCATTATTATTACTATTATTATCGTTATTATTATTATTATTATTATTATTATTATTATTATTATTGAGTGCTATTGATTCCTCCAAACACATCCCTTAATTATTAGTACCATTGAGAGTGTGTTTTCTGGTAGAGTTAGGAGGAATCAGTAGCACTCAATAATAATAATAATTATTATAATAATAATAATGATAATAATAATAATAATAATAGTAATAATAATAATAATAGTAATAATAATAGTAATAATAATAATAATAATAGTAATAATAATAATAATAATAATAATAATGATAGTAATAATAATAATAGTAATAATAATAATAATAGTAATAATAATAATAATAGTAGTAATAATAATAATCAGTAGCCTTCCAATTAACCAACAAGAGAATCTCTCTTGAAATGGTTTTCCTTCCTCCCTGCCTTTTTTGTATACAACACTTTACGTCAACTCAACCCCCTCAATTATTATTATGAGGTGGTGCAAAATCATACACGTGTTGTTCTTTATTACCAAGATTATTATTATTATTATTATTATTATTATTATTATGAGGTGTTGTTAAATCATACACGTGTTGTTCTTTATTACCAAGATATTTATTACGATGGAAGGAAAGTGTTGGTGGATATTTTACTGTGACTGTACTTAAGGGGGTGCAGAAGTAGGGGACAGGCTTCGGGGGGAACTGGGGGGGTGCGGGAATAGGGGGACAGGCTTGGGGTGGGTAGAAAGCCTGTCCCCTATTCCCGCACCCCCCTAACCCCCCCCCCCCCCCAGCCTGTCCCCCTACTCCCGCACCCCCCCAGTTTCCCCCGAAGCCTGTCCCCTACTCCTGCACCCCCTTAAGTACAGTCACAATCAAATATCCACCAACAAATTTAATAATACTTCTTGGTTAAGCCAGAAATGATATTCTGTGTTATTATTAAAAAGTTGAATAATTTCCTTTAAATTAATTAGGTTGTATTTTGTTACAGATTTGTGGAGTGTAGTTGTACAAGACTCTTAACAACCTTCATTATTCACTGTGTTCATCCTTACATCAACTACTACTAGTTAATGTGAGTGTTTTATGAAGTTACTGTGTGTGTGTGTGTGATGTTTCTCTCTTCACTAACACACACACACACACACACACACAGGTATTATAATAACAGTAACATATTGTGTGTGTGTGATATTTCTCTCTGCACACACACACACCCACAAAATGTTAATGTCGTTATAAAAACTGTGTGTATTTGTCACACACACAATGTTATATCGTTGTTATGATATCTGTGTGTGTGTGTTTTTTTTTTTTTTTTTTGTCACACACACACAGTATTATATTGACACTAGGGGTTTATTCCACAGTGGTATTTGTTTGTTAGCTTCCCACCATAGTTTGTTAGGATGCTCTCCAACCAACCACACTGTCGGGTAGTTGTAGTATTACCATAGGTTGTTAGGATGCTCCCCAACCAACCACACTGTTGGGTAGTTGTAGTATTACCATAGTTTGATAGTGGAGTCATCAAATTCACTCAGGAGCCATTTACACAGTACAGTTTCTTTGGTTAGGGTGCTTGCAAACCAAAACAAACCACTGTGGAATCGGCACTAAGGAGATAATACACTGTTGGTACATTGGAGTATCTTGATTCCTCCAAAGTATGTCAGGAAACAGAATTGGAGCATCTTGATTCCTCCAAAGTATGTCAGAAAACAGAACCATATTAACAAAAATAATGGTGTTTGTTCTGTTGCTTGGAAAATTAGTTTGGAGGATTCAGTTGCTCCAGAATTATATTGGAGTGTCTTGATTCCTCCAAAGTATGTCAGAAATCAACGTGAAAAGATTGGAGGAATTAAATTGCTCCAGAATTATATTGGAGTGTCTTGATTCCTCCAAAGTATGTCAGAAAACAGCAGGAATAGTTTGGAGGAATTAATTGCTCCAGATTTATATTGGAATGTCTTGATTCCTTCAAAGTATGTCAGGAAACAACTTCAACATTTTGACAATGGTGTTCTGTTGTTGCTTGGAATAGTTTGGAGGAATCAGTTGCTCCAGAATTACATTGGAGCATCTTGATTCCTCCAAAGTATGCCAGGAAACATGACAATGGTGTTCTGTTGTTGGTTGGAATAGTTTGGAGGAATCAATTGCTCCACATTTACCACCAACACTGTACTATCCCCTAAAGTTATATTTAAACTCTTAAGCTCCTTCCACACGAGGCAAAAAAACTTCGGGCAGACACTGTTACCAATATCGTGGGTGTGGCACAAGTGGTAAATAGCTGCCAGAGACCGTTTGATCTGGTAACACTGGTAAAAAGCAAGAGAATTTCACTGGGTTGCGTCTTTTTGCCTTGTGTGGATGGGACTTTACAGGTATAAAATTATCACTGATGTTATTATAATATTTGTCTGTGTGTGTGTGTGTATGATATGTCTCACACACACACAGACATACAGTATTATAATAACATCAATAATTTTTACTTGAACCTGATGTTATAATAATATTTGTCTGTCTGTGTGTGAGAGTGAGTGAGTGATATCTCTCTCTCACACACACACAGTATTATAACATCATCAATAATATTTACTTGAACTGTACATTCTTTTATGTATGTAATTATTACTGGTGTTATTATAATATTTGTTTGTTTGTTTGTGTGATATTTCTCTCGCACACACACAGACAAATATTATAATAACATCAATAATTTTTAATTGAACCCTACACCCTTACAGGTATAAATTAATTTATTTATTCACCTGGTGGAATTATAATTATGTTAATTAATACTATAGAGGTTTTTTTAATAAAATATAATTATTAATAATGTATTTAATTTTTATTTCCTGTTATTATACACTGTATTATATTAGAGGTTTTGTTCTTGTGTGTTCTGTCTTGTTGTTCTTCTCTTCTTGTGTTTGTTCTTATTCTTCTCCTCTCTCTCGTGTTGTTCTCCTCTTCCTCTTCTCTCTCTCTCTCCCACTACACACCTGTAAAATAAACAAATTAATTATTGTTAAGGTCATATATAAATATATAATAATAAATCTGGAGCAAATGATTCCTCCAAACTACTTTTTTTTCCAAGCTACATACATACATACAAACTGTATATTATATAAATCATTGTGGGCAATTAGGTTATTATTACTATTATTTTTATTATTACTATTATTTTTATTATTATTATTATTTGTATTATTATTATTATTTGTATTATTACTATTATTATTATTTGTATTATTACTATTATTATTATTTGTATTATTACTATTATTATTATTTTTATTATTACTATTATTATTATTTTTATTATTACTATTATTATTAATATTATTATTAATATTATTATTTTTATTATTATTATTGAATGTTACTGTACTTGAACATTTAATACAATCTTTGACAAAACACAAACAGCTGCTTACATTTCATAAGTTAACAGAAATAGATTGAGAAAACAAAATGTAAGAACAGTACTGTACAGTTGTAGTCAAAAATAATCATCCATAGAGGGGTAACTCACCTAAGAGTTTGACAGCTGTAAAATGTATTTTTTAGCTTATAGGCTTTCCATTAAATAGGTTAGGTACCATCTTTTAATTTAATAGAAGTAGCTATGAAGTATTTAAAAACAATAACATCATATGTGAACGTGAAAACATTACACAGTAAATTGTATGAGATGCCCATATGTGGATGATTATTATTGACCACAACTGTACAACATAGCAGAAGAATCAGAAGGGACAGAACCAAAAGATAGAGAACATAAGGACATGATGAGATGTTGTGACCTGTTAGAGAATTCACTTAAAGTGACAGAATTTTGTTGGTAGTAAATCTGGACCAACTGAGAGAGAGAGAGAATGAAAGGAAGAAAGGAATGAATGAGAGAGAGAGAGAGAGAGAATGAAAGGAAGAAAGGAATGAATGAGAGAGAGAGAGAGAATGGAAGGAAGAAAGGAATGAATGAGAGAGAGAGAGAGAGAGAGATTGGAAGGAAGAAAGGAATGAATGAGAGAGAGAGAGAGAATGGAAGGAAGAAAGGAATGAATGAGAGAGAGAGAGAGAGAGAATGAAAGGAAGAAAGGAATGAATGAGAGAGAGAGAGAGATTGGAAGGAAGAAAGGAATGAATGAGAGAGAGAGAGAGAGATTGGAAGGAAGAAAGGAATGAATGAGAGAGAGAGAGAATGGAAGGAAGAAAGGAAGGAATGAGAGAGAGAGAGAGAGAGAATGGAAGGAAGAAAGGAATGAAAGAGAGAGAGAGAGAGAATGGAAGGAAGAAAGGAATGAATGAGAGAGAGAGAGAGAATGGAAGGAAGAAAGGAATGAATGAGAGAGAGAGAGAGAGAGAGAGAGAGAGAGAATGGAAGGAAGAAAGGAAGGAATGAGAGAGAGAGAGAATGGAAGGAAGAAAGGAATGAATGAGAGAGAGAGAGAATGGAAGGAAGAAAGGAATGAATGAGAGAGAGAATGGAAGGAAGAAAGGAATGAATGAGAGAGAGAGAGAGAGAATGGAAGGAAGAAAGGAATGAATGAGAGAGAGAATGGAAGGAAGAAAGGAATGAATGAGAGAGAGAGAGAGAGAATGGAAGGAAGAAAGGAATGAATGAGAGAGAGAGAGAGAGAATGGAAGGAAGAAAGGAAGGAATGAGAGAGAGAGAATGGAAGAATGAAGGTAAGAGAGAGAATGGAAGAATGAAGGTAAGAGAGAGAGAATGGAAGAATGAAGGTAAGAGAGAGAGAATGGAAGAAAGGAATGAATGAAAGAGAGAGAGAGAGAGAGAAATACAACAATGTAATTCCATACAAACTTACAGTTGTAGTAGTAGTAGTAGTAGTAGTAGTAGTAGTAGTAGTAGTAGTAGTAGTAGTTGATGTTGTAGTAGTAGTAGTTGATGTTGTAGTAGTAGTAGTAGTTGATGTTGTTGTTGTTGTTGTTGATGGAAGGAAGAACACAATGGACAACAAACAAACAATGAAGGTTCCTCAGTCTCTTGTTACAACTCCACAACTCTGTAACAACAAATTACAACCTATTTAATTTATGGATGAGCAAAGATATGTGAAGAAATTAATAATAACAATAATAATAATAATAATAATAAAAGTAATAAAAGTAATAATAATAATAATAATAATGGGAATAGGGGGACAGGCTTGGGGGGGGTTTAGGGGGGTGCGGGAGTATGGGACAGGCTTGGGGGGTGTTTGGGTGGTGCGGGAATAGGGGGGACAGGCTTTGGGGGTGTTTGGGTGGTGCGGGAATAGGGGGACAGGCTTGGGGGGTGCAGGAATAGGGGGACAGGCTTGGGGGGTGCAGGAATAGGGGGACAGGCTTGGGGGGTGCGGGAATAGGGGGACAGGCTTGGGGGGTGCAGGAATAGGGGGACAGGCTTGGGGGAAGGGGGGTGCGGGAGTAGGGGGACAGGCTTGGGGGGTGCAGGAATAGGGGGACAGGCTTGGGGGGTGCAGGAATAGGGGGACAGGCTTGGGGGGTGCAGGAATAGGGGGACAGGCTTGGGGGGTGTTTGGGGGGTGCGGGAATAGGGGGACAGGCTTTCTACCCACCCCAAACCTGTCCCACTATTCCTGCACCAACCTAACCCCCCCCACCCCCAAGCCTGTCCCCCTATTCCCGCACCCCCTTAAGGTTAATTCTATGTCTTGTCTCTATTACAACTCAACTCTACAACTCTGTAATAACAAATTACAACCTATTTAATTTATGGATGAGCAAAGATAAGTGAAGAAATGGTTTGTTAGCTTCCCAACCAACCTTACACTTGTAAGGCTTCATTATTTTCCAAAAGGTGAGTATCCACATTCACAAAATCTATCCAACAGTTAGATAATAATAATAATAATAATAATAATCACTGTATAGTTTACTCACCAAATTCATTAAATAATTCACCCAGAAGTCATTTAATAATAATAATAATAAAAATAATAATACCAGTAATAATAGTAATAATAAAAATCACTATAGTTTACTCACCAAATTCATTAAATAATTCACATAGAAGTCATTTAATAATAATAATAATAAAAATAATAATACCAGTAATAATAATAATAATAATAATAATAATAATAATAATAATAATAATAATAATAATAATAATCACTGTATAGTTTACTCACCAAATTCATTAAATAATTCACCCAGAAGTCATTTAATAATAATAAAAATAATAATACCAGTAATAATAATAATAATAATAATAATAATAATAATAATAATAATAATAATAATAATAATAATCACTGTATAGTTTACTCACCAAATTCATTAAATAATTCACCCAGAAGTCATTTAATAATAATAATAATAAAAATAATAATACCAGTAATAATAGTAATAATAATAATCACTATAGTTTACTCACCAAATTCATTAAATAATTCACATAGAAGTCATTTAATAATAATAATAATAAAAATAATAATACCAGTAATAATAATAATAATAATAATAATAATAATAATAATAATCACTGTATAGTTTACTCACCAAATTCATTAAATAATTCACCCAGAAGTCATTTAATAATAATAATAATAAAAATAATAATACCAGTAATAATAATAATAATAATAATAATAATAATAATAATAATAATCACTGTATAGTTTACTCACCAAATTCATTAAATAATTCACCCAGAAGTCATTTACACGGCTAACATTCTTTTGTTTGCGTGCTTACAAACCAATACCAACCACTGTGGAATTGACCCTAAGAGAGACAGTACAATGTTGGTGGTAAATGTGGAGCAAATAATTCCTCCAAATATTATCATGAAACACACACACACACACACATTCTCTCCCTCTCTCTCTCTCTAACACACACACACACACACACACACCTATATGGAAGGAGCTTGTTTTGTGGCATAGTTAGTGTTGTATTTGGTGATTGGGGGCATAATATTTGGGTAGCATGGATTACTTTAAGATATTCTAGTATGACTTCAACCTCTCTTTTTAACACCAATATATATTATCATTTATATCTGTATAAATTTCTTTATACAATATTATACTAGAATATCTTAAAGTAATCCATGCTACCCAAATACAACAAAATTCCCCCTCTTTTTTTTTTTTTTTTTTTTTTTTTTTACCTTGTGATTACTTCCAGTAAAGTAAGTGGCGATGCTCCCTTTTTGGTTAAGCAATTTGCCACTTGCTTATTTGTAGATACCCATTCCACTGAAGTGATTTCCTTTCTTTCTAACATTTCCTTTAAACAGGCTATATTGATTCTAAGATATTTATCATCCACTTTCTTCATTGACCTCAAGGCATCGACGAGCGACTTGTTATCCACAAGGCATTTTATAGGCACCTTTTTGCTTACACCAATGTCTTCCATAATTTTTCACTGTAGCATTCCAGAAATACATCTCTATCAGAAGCCTCCAAACACACACACACACACATACATACAGTATCCAGACACGGACATACACACATCACTTGGAAGGAGCTGGTGTCTTTTTGTGTTCTCAGGAAGGAAGGAAGGAAGGAAGGAAGGAAGGAAGTAAGGAAGGAAGGAAGTAAGGAAGGAAGGAAGTAAGGAAGTAAGGAAGGAAGGAAGGAAGTAAGGAAGGAAGGAAGGAAGGAAGGAAGGAAGGAAGGAAGGAAGGAAGGAAGGAAGGAAGGAAGGAAGGAAGGAAGGAAGGAAGGAAAGGGAAGGGAAGGGAAAGGAAGGGAAGGGAAGGGAAAGGAAAGGAAAGGAAAGGAAAGGAAAGGAAAAGAAAGGAAAGGAAAGGAAAGGAAAGGAAAGGAAAGAAGGAGAGGCAGGGAGAAGCAGAGTGAACATTAAGAAAAGGAAGGAAGGAAGGAAGGAAGGAAGGAAAGGAAAGGAAAGGAAAGGAAAGAAGGAAGGAGAGGCAGGGAGAAGCAGAGTGAACATTAAGAAAAGGAAGGAAGGAAGGAAGGAAAGGAAGGGAGAAGCAAAGTGAACATTAAGAGAAGGGAGATATATATATATTGATAGATGATAGTATTTGATTAAAAGATGTATTTTGATCAGTAATGAAATACTCTTGGCAAGATACTAAATGGAAAATAAGGTTATTAATGTTAGATGAAGTGTTGTATTCTAAAACCAACACCAATAGGGACAACAAACAGGTTACTTAGTTAGTTAGTGTTAAGGGGGACAGGCTTGGGGGAGGTGAAGGTTAGGGGGGTGAAGGGGGATTTTGGGGGGTGCGGGAGTAGGGGACAGGATTGGGGGGTGTGGGAGTAGGGGACAGGATTGGGGGGTGCGGGAGTAGGGGACAGGATTGGGGGGTGCGGGAGTAGGGGACAGGATTGGGGGGTGCGGGAGTAGGGGACAGGATTGGGGGGTGCGGGAGTAGGGGACAGGATTGGGGGGTGCGGGAGTAGGGGACAGGATTGGGGGCTGCGGGAGTAGGGGGACAGGATGGGGGGGGGGGGTTAGAGCGGTGCGGAAATAGGGAGCAGGCTTTCTACCCACCTCCAAGCTTGTACCCCTACTCCCGCACCCCCCTAAACCCCCCCCAAGGGTTAGGTAACAGAACAGTGAGATAAACTCCAGGAATAGAAGCAGTTAATATTTTAGGTTAGGTTAGGTTAGGTTGGGTTGGGTTGGGTTGGGTTAGGTAACAGAACAGTGAGATAAACTCCAGGAATAGAAGCAGTTAATATTTTAGGTGATAAAAAGAATATAGAACAGGAAGTGGTGGTAGAAATTAACAAACAAAAAAAGTGAGTGAATGTCGAGAGAAATTAAAAGTTATCTTTGCAGAAATTTTTAGAAATTAATAGAAATTTTCAGGTGAGGTTGAATGGGCAAAACAAGAAAATAAAATAGAAGAAGAAGAGATTAAAAAGGTGATAAGAAGTAATGAAAAACTGCTAAGGTACAGTTGGTGTCAAATATAATCATCCATATAGGGGTAACTCACGTAAGAGTTTGACAGCTTCCCTCTGTTCCTTAGATGATAAACTTTCCAATAAATAGGTTAACTACCATTGTTTAATTTAATACAAACAGCTACATACTACTTAAAACAATAATATTGATAACTCTGTGTCCCTGGTGTCCCTTCTCTGTGCAACAGGTTACTTAGGGTAGTAGGGATAGATGGGAAGGAGAATACAGGTGTATGTGTTTCTGGAGGATGAAAGTGGGAGGGACTGTTGGCCTGTCACACTGGGAACACACAGATATAGAGGAGGGTGTGTCACTATTATTGGAGGTGATAGTATATAATTATAGTATTTGTACCAATACACTTGCAGTACCTACATCAATATACGAGGTGTACACTCCATCAAAAAAGTATCGCGCATTTCCCTCGTAAAACATTCTGACACCTAAGACGATGGCTACTGAAAACGAGCTTGTTTATCATGAGCTGTAGCGATCATTTACAGAACCATCGGACACCACCTGCGCCACACTTTTTTGATCCAGTGTACAGTCGGCGGCAAAAGTCCTGTCACCTCACTTGCTTCACCGAGGCACGCGATGTTCATAGACTCGAGATTATTAAGTGTAGAAAACGTGTGTATTTCTCGAGTCCATGAACACTGTGTCTCTCGGTGAAGCAGGTGAGGCGACAGGACTTCTGCCGCCGACTGTACATAATTAATATAACAATGCAGTGTACTGCAGTGTACATCCACTCAGGTGGAGAATGTTCACACAATTGGTTGTTCACACACTTGTTCCCAGCCACCAAACATCCACACTGCATTGTCTCAAAACATGTTCACGAGTTTGTACGTCCAAATGAGACATGTCAAACATGAAACCGAACATGTCTGAGGCAATGTTTTGAAAATGTCTCCAAACATGTCTCAGTACCGTGTGGCCGAGGCTTAACACACACACACACACACACACACACCTATATGGAAGGAGCTTGTTTCATGGCATGGTTAGGAGGAATCAGAAGCCTCCAAACACACACACACACACATCCATGGTACATACAATGTCTCCATATAAAGACAACAGAACCATCGTATATACCATGAATGTTGTTGAATATGGTACAATGTAACTTTACAAATACTTACAGTAATCTATAATAATGTCTTGTTATTGTTGTTATTGTTGTTGTTGTTGTTGTTATAGATGGAAGGAGGTCTCATACTTGTACAACTCCAGTTCCAAAACTCTGTAACAACCAAATCAGTTTATATATTTTTTTAAACCTAATAATTATACAATTTATAATTTTTACAAAACCTAATACATACACAGGTGGAAATGAAGCCAACTTATAATAATAATAATAATAATAATAATAATAATAATAATAATAATAATATAATAATAATAATAATAATAATAATAATAATAATAATAATATTAATAATAATAATAATATTAATAATAATAATAATATTAATATTAATAATAATAATAATAATAATATTAACAATAATAATAATATTAATAATAGTAATAATATCAATAATAATAATATCAATAATAATAATAAAAAAAAGAAGATGCATAGAGAAAGATAAAAGGTTAAGACTATGTAACTGCAATACAACATTATTATTATTATTAGGTTTGTTGTTTTGTAATGATAAGAGTCACTTGGTAAACATTAACAATAATCAATAACTTCTCTTTCCATATAACCTGTGTAAGAATTTCTGTGGCAAACTGTATATGGGTTGATTCCACAGTGGTATTGGTTTGTAAGCTTCCCAACCAACCACACTTGTAAGGCTTCATTATTTTCCAAATGGTGAGTATCCATATTCACAAAATCTATCCAACAGTTATATAATAATAATCACTGTATAGTTTACTCACCAAATTCATTAAATAATTCACCCACAAGTCATTTATAAGGCTAACATTCTTTCGTTTGCGTGCTTACAAACCAATACCAACCACTGTGGGATCGACAAAAACAAGACATAAGTTAGGTTAGGTTACGCTAGGTTAGGTTAGGTAATGGTTAGGTAATGGTTAGATTAGGTTAGGTAATGGTTATGTTATGTTAGGTAATGGTTAATTGGTGTTTAAGCATTGTAATAAATATTTAGTATTATATTTAGATAATAATAATTGTTACATGGTTGGTGTGTGTGTGTGTGTACCAAAGAGAGATAGTGACATATTTACACTACACCACTTAATAGTAGTAGTAATAGTAGTGGTAGTAGGGTTGAGTAGGAGGTTAGGGATAAGTTTAAACCTCTATGTATTAATCAGATAGAGTTTGACACTTTTAATGGTTTGCCTGTTACCCTGGAAGAGCAGAAGGATGACTTCATTAAGGCACTAATTAGGAGATGAAGGAATTCAAATATCAAGTTAGAAAAAGTGAATGATTTATGGTACAGAATTAAGACAAGTAAATATAGGGAGGAAATTAAACAGATGGAAGTATGTGTTGGCATTAACTCATGAGGGTCTGTCTGCTAGGAGGACTTTTAGGGATAACCAAGACTGATGATAGGGTTAGCAGTTCATTTTATTGGGCAGGAATGTCTAACCAAGTCAAGAGATGGTGCTATAGTTGTGACAGGTGTCAGAAGATATTACCTAAGGGTATAGCAATAGATCTTGTACACCCTATTAGTCCTCCATCCTCACAGGACAACAGATGTGTACTGACATTAATTAATTATGTCACAACGTGGACCAAAACAGTAGCTTTATCAGTAATAGAAACTGAAAGAGTGACTGAAGCTTTACTAGACATTCTTAGCAGTGGGGCTTTCCTCAAGAAATATTGAGTGATAGAGATTATCAGTTCACTTCAAACATAATGCAGGAAATATATAGACTCATTAGTGTAAAGCAATGTTTTATGTCTCCTTATCATCCAATGGCTAATGGTCTTTGTGACAAGTTTAATACATATATACATATACCACACTTTCATCTCCACACTGGACACTTGTTAAGAGTGTCCATTGGATTGGGACCGGTACCTACCAGTAGTTTTATTTGCATAGAGAGAGGTACCCCAAGCACACACAGGCTTTACACCCTTGGGACTGTTGTATGGTCACATGATAAGGGACCCTCTGAGACTGTTGTATGGTCACATGGTAAGGGGCCCTCTGAGACTGTTGTATGGTCACATGATAAGGGCACCCTCTGAGACTGCTGAGTGACATCTGGTCTGGAGAAGCCAAAGATAATCAAGTTTACAACATGTATCAGTATGTGTTAGATTTAAGAAATGCTTAGAGGATATCTGAAACACCGCTCGGAATAACTTAAAATCATCAGGAGAAAAGTATATAAACATCATTATTATAAAAGAACTAATAAGGATAGAGTGATAGAGGTTGGTGATAAGGTGTTAGTCTTATTACCAACCAGTACTAACAAATTGCTTTTAAACAGGAAAGGGCCCTATGAGATAGTAGAGAAAATTGGAAATTAAGATTACAGGGTCATTCTAAACCAGGGTTGTCAAACTCATTTACCCCAGCGGACTAAATTGAATTAGAGTATACAGTACTCAGGCCAGATAATTATGAACAGATCCATACCACTTATTAAGGAAGTAATATAATAATAATGGATTAATGATAATAATAATAATAATAATGAAAATAATAATAAGAAAGGTAGGTAAATTTTATCTAAATTTGTGTTTACATGTTAAGTTATAAATACAAGTTATATAGATGTGTGTTTGACACTCCTGATATACAGTATACAGTATGTTACTTTACATGTATGTAATTAGGGTAGACTTCTGTATTATTTTACATGTATCAAATTTATTGTGTAATTATTGTCATAGTTTTCATGGATTTGTATCATTTTATATTCCTGTACTGTCTCATAATAATACAAAGAAATACAAAAATTATCTCTTACTCTCTCTACCTCTCATACACACATACACTCTCTCTCTCACACACACACACACACACACACATACATGTTCAAATCCCACTGTGGGTGGTGGTGGCGGCTTGGCGGCTGTGGAAGTCAGCTTTCCCACGGCGGCTGTAGAAGACATATTCTGTAGTGGTGGCTGGAGTCATGGCTGTGTGGCTGTGGTTCTGTAATAATAATAATAATGTTAATAATAGTGATAATAATATATAATAATAATATACAATAATAATAATAATAATGATAGTGATAATAATATATAATAATATTATACAATAACATTAATAATAATAGTAATAACACTACCATACAAAAATTCAACACAATCATACAAACAGCAAACAACAAACACATCCCCAGAGGCAATAGAAGAAAATACAACCCTAACTTTACATCAGAAATCCAGGGCCTCATCAGACAACGAGACACACTCAAACACTCACGCCCAACTCCACTCACACATCACACAGTACACCAAATACAAACACTAAACACACAAATAAACAACAAAATCAAAGAACAGAAAACACTAAATTGGCAAAGGTTTGTCAACACACTTGATCACAAAACAAAAACCAAAAAACTTTACAAAACACTAAACAGCATCACACTATCCAACAACAACACTACACAATCACACGCAGCCATCACAACAACAAACATCATACCCTCAAACAAACAACAAGCAAACACCCTCATCCAACACTTTTCCCACACCAGCCACCTTCACCCGCACCCTGAAGACCGACGAGTCATCAGACGCAGGAGATACTTCCCAACTGACTCAGTCCATACACCATTCACAAGCCATCAAACAAACCACATCATCCACAACCTCAAACACTCACCTGCCTGTGGTCCAGACAACATCAGTAACATTCACCTCAAACACCTCGGACCACAAGGCATACAAAAAGCACTCACTAACATAGCAAACCACAGCTACTCACACAACACAATACCCAACATCTGGAAACACGGAAACATCATCACTATCCCCAAACCCAACAAAGACCCCACACTACCCTCATCACACCGCCCCATCACCCTCCTTTGCACCCCCTCCAAGGTTATTGAACGCCTCATCATCACCCAAATCACACCACACATTCCCCTTGCATCCACACAACATGGTTTCAGACAGCTACACTCAACAAACACTCTTCTCACAGACCTCACACAAAGAATTTATGATGGCAGCAACTCAGATAGACCCCCACACAGAACACTCCTAGTCACACTGGACATTAGTAAAGCATTTGATGCCATCCCCCGCCACAACCTCACAAACAAAATATACAACACAAATATGCACAACAATACAAAAAGATGGCTAACCAGCTTCTTGGGAGGAAGAATAGCCCATGTTACACATGCCGGTCAATCTAACATAAAAAGCTTCACCAACGGCGTCCCCCAAGGCTCAGTACTCTCACCCAGCCTTTTCAACTTATACATGCACGACCTACCAACACCCAAGACACCACAAATACAAGTAGCCTCCTACGCAGACGACATAACACTCACATGTACACACAGAAATGCAGACACAGCCACTCACATCCCCCAACCCTACCTCAACACACTCAATGCCTGGTTCATCACAAATAGACTTAAAATAGCACCCACCAAGTCAACAGCCACCCTTCTCACCAACTGGAATGCAGAACACCGCTACACACCACACCTCACCATAAACAACACACCTATACCACACACACACACACCCAAAATACTTGGCATAACATACAACACATCTATGACATTCAAACAACACATCACAACCATCAAAAACAAATGCATGCAGCACAACATTTGGACACACCAAAGAAACCACAACCACAGTGTACAAACAATACATCCGATCAGTGATGGATTATGCAAGCCCCGCCTGGGCCTCAAACCTCACTAAGACTCATCTCAACACCCTACAGACCATACAAAACAGAGCCCTAAGAACAATCACAGGCTGCACAGCTACCACACCCACAGACCACTTACACCATGAAACCAAAATCCTCAAGATTAAGGACCACCTTGACATGAGAGGCACACAAACATTTGCCGCAGCCTCCAAAAATCTACGCCACCCACTACACTACATGGCAAAACACCCAGAGATGCCAAGAAACATCAAAACAACCCCCAGTACACGATACCATACACAAATACTATCATCTCTTACACCCTGCCCACCCCAAACCAGCCTCCAAAAACACATCCACACTCAAATCACCCACCAATCCATCAAAAAACTTAAAAATAACACCCTGCTGCATGCACGACCCCCTGACATCCACCCATCAGAATCCTCCCTTCCCCGCGAAGACAGAGTCCACCTGGCCAGATTGAGAAGCGGCCACCATCCGGCTCTTCTGACATATCAAAAGAAACTAGATAGAGCCATCACAGATACCTGCCCAGGATGCAACACAGCACCCCATTCTATTAAACACATTATGGAAGACTGCAACGAACACAACGACACTCGCCAACAACACAAGATACACTCACTGAGGGCACTGTGGGAAAGCCCGGTTCAAGCCATAGCCTTCCTCAAGAGCTCGGGGCTGTTCGGCCAGACAGCTTGAGGAACTTCAACAACAACAACAACACAAGCCAAGTGTACAGTCATCCAAAGAAGATCATGATGGTCGGGTTTTCAAAGTGGTCTGTCTGGTCATTAGCATATTCTTGATCCAAGCAACAGACCACCATTGTTTTTGTTGATGAGCAAATGATTCCTGCATGCAAACTATTCCAAGCAAATGATTCCTCCATGCAAACTATTCCAAGCAAATGATTCCTCCATGTAAACTATTCCAAGCAAATGATTCCTCCATGTAAACTATTCCAAGCAAATGATTCCTCCATGTAAACTATTCCAAGCAAATGATTCCTCCATGCAAACTATTCCAAGCAAATGATTCCTCCATGTAAACTATTCCAAGTAAATGATTCCTCCATGTAAACTATTCCCAGCAACAGACCACCAAGAGCTACTTCTCCCCATATTCTTCCATACCCTTTTGTACGGCTTTTTTTTTTTTTTTATAAATTCCTGCGGCACATATTCGTGTATCTTACACACACACACACACACACACACACCCGCCCATATTACTCACCACCACCACTGTTATATTATTATTACTACACCTTCATACTCCTACCTTTCCTATAGTTACCACTGTATTACACCATAGACAACACTCTAGCCTTACAAACAATATCTTCCCCCCCCATCACTTAATTAAGGAGGAAATTCGGTGTTGGTAAATTTGGAGCAACTGAATCCTCCAAACTATTCCAAGCAACAACAGAAC
This sequence comes from Petrolisthes cinctipes, assembly GCA_033782935.1. Lineage (NCBI taxonomy): Eukaryota > Metazoa > Arthropoda > Malacostraca > Decapoda > Porcellanidae > Petrolisthes > Petrolisthes cinctipes. The sequence continues at coordinate 88,775 of JAWQEG010001748.1, read as the reverse complement.
ACAATTAATTTTGTTCTTCTGGTCCTGTTTCCTGACATACTTTGGAGGAATCAAGGCACTCCAATGTAACAAAAGTGAATTACCACCTTAATGCTGTCATTCCCTCACACCCACTACTTGCTCATTACATAACACCACCTCACAATCACCTTATGTCCCACCTTTCTCACTTAATGTACAGCCACCAGCAGAAATTCAAGTCCAACTCATGAACTTAATAATGTTAATATAACCAGATAATATCATTCTGAACCAGTTTTTATTCCAACAACATATGTAATTTACCATATGAGAACTATGTCTGGTATCTGTATTAAAATTGTATTACAACATTACTATAGCTAATACATACACAGGTGGAAATGACGGGAACTTATACTGCCAACTGTACACTCTTGGTTCCGACCAGAGGTACAGTCAGCAGTATAAGTTCCCTTCATTTCCACCTGTGTATGTATTAGCTATAGTAATGTTGTTGTAATACAATTTTAATACAGAGATGACAGATATAGTTCTCATATGGTAAATTACGTATGTTGTTGGAATAAAAACTGGTACAGAATGCAACTACTTGGACTAATTAGCAATATTAAGTACACGAGATTGACGGTAATATATGCTGCTGGCTGTACCTGAAGGCCTCCCAGAAGAAAAAACTCACATGGAACCCTGCAGCAGAGTCAGCCTTCAGTGAGGTGAAAAATAGGCTGTCTGACTGACTACACCTTCTCTGTGTAACCCTACCTACTTACACACCTACATCCATATATAGGCTGGCTGACTACACCTTCTCTGTGTAACCCTACCTACTTACACACCTACATCCATATATAGACTGGCTGACTACACCTTCTCTGTGTAACCCTACCTACTTACACACCTACATCCATATATACTGATGATGTATCCAATGACACCAACAGCAGGACCGGCTTCAATCCACTTTGTTGTACCAGGCTTCAAATTGACCCCCCCACCCTCGTCTCCCTCCATCTGAAAAACACATTTAATTAAGGGGATGCAGGAATAGGGGGGGTTTAGGGGGGTGCGGGAGTAGGGGGACAGGCTTGGGAGGGGGGTTAAGGGGGTACGGGAGTAGGGGGACAGGCTTGGGTGTGTGGGAATAGGTTACAGGCTTAGGGGGGTGCGGGAATAGGTGGAGAGGTTTGGGGGTGGGTTAGGGGGATGCGGGAATAGGGAATAGGGGACAGGCTTTCTACCCCGCCCCCAAGCCTGTCCCCCTATTCCCGCACCCCCCAAGGCTATCCCCTACTCCCGCACCCCCTTAATTCATTCTACCTATGTATGTTATCATTTTGATATGCCTTATACATGTTGAGGGATGTATAATTTAAATCAATCAATCAATCAATATATATAATATATATATATATATATATATATATATATATATATATATATATATATATATATATATATATATATATATATATATATATATATATATATATATATATATATATATATATATACTTACATAAATCAGCTTCACACACCTTATACCAACTCTCTGTACAATTCATTCAGTAAATATGGAAAGAATTATATACCGTTATTGTGTACGGTTTTTCTACCTTCATTACCCACTTATTTAGACCATTCTAAAACTATTTTATTCTATGGCATTTCCTCCACAAATTTCCAAGATATTCAAATGGGGCATTTTGAAATTTACCTGACCTTACCTAACCTAACCTAGACCACATCCGACTACCGGGACCTAACCTGGGCAGACTACCGATATATAACCGTGGTAAAGTACGGGAAATGACCGGGTCAAAATACTGGGACCTAGCCGGATCTGGCAACACTGCTACAAAACAGTAATTCTTTCAATAAATACCGATAATTCCTCCAAACTATTCCAAGCAACACAAAACTATTATTTTTGTTCGTCTGGTCCTGTTTCCTGGCATACTTTGGAGGAATCAAGGCACTCCAATGTACCATAAAAGAATTAGGTATTTATTGAAAGAATTACCGTTTTGCAGCAGTGTTGCCAGATCCGGCTGGGTCCCAGTATTTTGCCCCAGTCATTTATTGTATTTTATCACGATTATTTCCCGGTAGTTTGCCCAGGTTAGGTTCCGGTAGTTTGCCCAGGTTAGGTCCCGGTAGTCTGATGCGGTCTAGGTTAGGTTAGGTTAGGTTAGGTCAGGTCAGGTAAGGTCAGGCTAATTTCAAAATGCCCCATTTGAATATGCCCTATCTTGTAAATGGGGCATTTGCGGAGAAAATGCCATAGAAGAAAATAGTCTTAGAATGGTCTAATATAGTGGGTAATGAAGGTAGAAAAACCGTACGCAATAACGGTAATTCATTCAATATTTACCAAGAATTACTACGTTAATGGACCCTGTATGTGATGTAGTAAGAAAATTGGAGGTTAGTGAGTCCTTCAAACATTGCCACCAAACACACACACACACACACCTATATGCAAGGAGCTTGTTTTGTGGCATAGTCAGGAGGAATCAGAAGCCTCCTAACACACACACACCTATATGGAAGGAGTTTGTTTTGTGGAATAGTTTGGAGGAATCAGAAGCCTCCAAACACACACACACCTATATGGAAGGAATTTGTTTTGTGGAATAGTTTGGAGGAATCAGAAGCCTCCAAACACACACACACACACCTATATGGAAGGAGTTTGTTTTGTGGAATAGTTTGGAGGAATCAGAAGCTTCCAAACACACACACACACACCTATATGGAAGGAGTTTGTTTGGTATTTATTGAAAGAATTACCGTTTTGTAGCAGTGTTGCCAGATCCGGCTGGGTTCCAGTATTTTACCCCCGTCATTTATTGTATTTTATCACGGTTATTTCCCGGTAGTTTGCCCAGGTTAGGTCACGGTAGTTTGCCCAGGTTAGGTCCCGGTAGTCTGATGCGGTCTAGGTTAGGTTAGGTTAGGTTAGGTTAGGTTAGGTCAGGTCAGGTCAGGTAAGGTCAGGCTAATTTCAAAATGCCCCATTTGAATATGCCCTATCTTGGAAATGGGGCATTTGCGGAGAAAATGCCATAGAAGAAAATAGTCTTAGAATGGTCTAAATAAGTGGGTAATGAAGGTAGAAAAAATGTACGCAATAACGGTAATTCATTCAATATTTACCGTGTGTTTTGTGGAATAGTTTGGAGTAATCGGAAGCCTTCAATTTACCAACATGAGAATCTCACTTTAATTTATTAATTAAATACCGTGACACACTCCATTGGCGGCTGTGTGTAGATACTGGCGGCTGTGTGTAGATGAATCAAGCCGCCACTTACATACATTCTGTAACAATACATTATTAAGAGGTTATTTGAATGACACCACTGCCTGTGTATTTTGGCCGCCACACAGCCATTGGCGATGGTGGCTGGAACGGTGAGCCAGCCGCCGCCGCCGCCATTAACACACAAATTGATCTATGTAATCAGAAACTATTATGGCGGTATTCAAGAACATCCGTGGTGTATACGATGGTGTGGTACTGTACGACGGCTCTGTTGTTTGTCTATGGACCCATCGTATCGGTACCATGCATCGTATACACCACGAACATTCTTGAATAGCATATGAACAGATGACTTACCTCTGAATCTCTATAGTAAATACTAAATACAATACCTTAGATTTTCAAAACGTTTACCATAGATTTCCTTAAATTATCAAAAGTTTACATTAGATTTCCCCAGATTTAATGGGCTTATTTTCCTTAGATGGTCAGAATATTACCTTAAATAGCCCAAAATTACGATACTCTGGGATAATTACCTTAAGAATGAGAACTCTGATAATGGTCTAGGTTACACTGCCTACCTGCCCCAAGGCTCCAAAGTATCGTACACTATTGCCTAAATTATCGTAGTTCAAGATTATTGTAAGCTGTATTAATCAATTATGGTACTATTATTGTACTACTACTATTACCAATATTACTACTACTACTACTACAACCAATATTACTACTACTACTACCACCAATATTACTACTACCAATATTACTACTACTATTACCATAACCACTACTACTACTACTACTACCAATATTATTACTACTACTATCAGCACCAATATTACCACTACTACCACCACCAATATTACTACTATTACTTTTACCAATACTACTACTACTACTACTACTACTACTACCACTATTACCACTATCCACCGATATTACTATTACTACTACCAATACAACACTGAATTATCGTACGCATGGCAACTCTTCAACGTTTTTCGACTGGCAATCAGATGACGACATTTATTTTATTATTATTTATCGAATTTATCATCTATATTATTATTCCCTCGCTTCCCACAGTGTGATATACAGATAGATATATTAATAAACTATATCTCATAGCCACATGGACTTACCTAAGCTTCCAATATTTAAATAATTACGATAATACGCAAGGTTCCCAGACACCGACGCCATATTTAAAACGAGCGGGCAAATGCTGTTTTTATATATTATTTTTCTCTTCTATTTCTTATCTATCACTCCCCACGGAGGGTCACGTGGCTAAATTAATCTATTATCTACACATAAAAATTAGAATGAACTTACCTAAGGCTGTAATTAATGATTACTGAGTCGATAATTGACAACCACTCACCTGCGTCAAACCGCGTTAAAATGGCGCCACACATGCGTAACCTTACGTAACGAATCTTCTAAGTTGCCAGATCCTGTTGGCAATGAACCCTATGATCTAACATCAGTTTTTTCATTTTAATATAAAAACTACGATGTTAATTCGTCGGGTTTGTCTTAAATTAACGACTATTTACTAAAATACAATTTCTCAGATACTAAGAGCTGCTGTTAATTGGTTATTTATTTAGATATTTACCATTCTAATTAGCCACATCACGTACTAATACATTTTGATTTTGAGTTGGTAATAATAAGTTAGGTTAGTTAGGTTTCGTCCGAATCATCTCCTACTGACCTTCGTATATACATTTATTTAAATTATTCACTAACTACTATTTGTACGCAAATCATTTTAATTTGTTACCCTAGGTAAATTTTTACGCAAAGCTGCTATAGTAAAAAAATAACGAATTCATAATGTTTTAGTGTCAATATTTAAACCTACGTCAATCTAGTTAACAGAATCGGACCGTGAGGTTTATTCTTTTTTTCTAACATTTCTAACGCCTTCCCATTCTCTAATCCAAAACCTTCCCATTTTCTATGACTTTTAAGAACCGACTATTTTAAATTTTAATATATTTTTTAATGATGGACTATTTTAAAACCCAGTATATTTAAAATTTTCGTTTTCTATTCAGTCAACCGCCGACTCGAACCTCGTCATTATGTTCTACACCTTTTAAAATTAAGTTGGAGGACGGAGGAAACCTTAAATTGACCACAGGATGAAGGAAAAAGGAGTTGGAGGACGAAGGAAGCCTTAAATTGACCACAGGATGAAGGAAAAGGGAGACAATGGCGATTTATAACGGGGTACTTGAGAGTTAGACACTCTCTCACACACACACACACACACACACACACGGACACTCATTTTCTCTCTCTCTCTCTCTCTCTCTCTCTATTCGTTGGCTCCGGCAAACAGTAATGCCAATTTGACGGATTTTCGGCTAGATCTAGCGGATTTGAAAATTATCTACTGGGAAAAATATTGAAATTTACAAGCGGATTTTACAAGCGGATTTTACAAGCGGATTTGAAAGGCCAATCTAGCGGAAAATTGTAAGAGCCTTACCTATAATATAACGGATTTTCTTGACTAGTCTAGCGGATTACAAAAATTTGAGTTGGCATCATTGCAGTTAACAGTTAAGGGGGTGCGGGAGTAGGGGACAGGATTGGGGGGGACTAAGGGGGTGCGGGAATAGGGGACAGGCTTGGGGGGAGGTGGGAGTAGGAAGACAGGCTTGGGGGGGTTTAGGGGGGTGCGGTAGTAGGGGACAGGCTTGGAGGGGTTTAGGGGGGTGCGGGAATAGGGGGACAGGCTTGGGGTGGGTAGAAAGCCTGTCCCCTATTCACGCACCCCCCCCGAGCCTGTACCTCTACTCCCGCACCCCCCAGCTTGTCCCTCTACTCTCGCACCCCCCCAGCCTGGCCCTCTACTCCCGCCCCCCCCCTACCGTACACAGACACACACACATATTCCCGACAGGTCCAAGTGATGTCTCCAAAAATCGCTCTATTTCACTTACTCCCTACGTCTAAACTACAATGCCTAGAAAATTAAATTTAGATTCATTCTAAGCAGCAACTCTTCCTCTTTCGAATGAGATCAACCCCAACTCTCTATGACTCCTGGGTACAAAGATATCATGTGAAGAAAAGACATGTAACTTTTGGCCAGAGAGCGAGGTGTGTCAGTCGTGGGTTGGGGGGGTTGATGGCGGACAGTTATTATTATTATTACTATTATTATTAAATGTCCCCCTACTCCCGCACCCCCCCAAGCCTGTCCTCTACTCCCGCAACCCCCTAACCCCCCCCTCCCTCAAGCCTAGCTGCCCCCTACTCCCGCACACATTAAAATCCCCAAAACCCAAGGCAGAGGTGCATCAAATGGAGAGCGAGAACATATTTGCAACACTGTCACTCTGTCAGCCATCACGCCAAACATTTACAACACTGACTGAGTACGGCTATCCAAGCCACTCTGTTGGCTATAGCCCAGTCCCAAAAAAATCCGCCAAAAGTGGCTATATATTCTCGGTATTGACATTTTGGTGAAGTGTGTAGCCTGGTATAGCCTATGTATGTACTGTATATGTACTTATGTATGTGCAGCCTGGTATATATATGTATGTATGTGCAGCCTGGTGTATGTAATGTATATGTATGTACAACCTGTACAGACTGCTGGCTACGTTGTCAACACTGCTTACTGCTGGGTGGTGGTGGTGGTGGTTGGTAGGACAATAACGCTTGGCTTATATCCATAAATCCAACCATAGGATAATCTTTGAAATAGTTTCATTCTCTTTCCCAACTAATTTTACCATGCTTTAGTTTCTCAGAGCCATTCGTTGTGGTTTGTAAGCACGCAAACGAAAGAATGTTAGCCGTGTTAATGACTTCTGGGTGAATTATTTAATGAATTTGGCGAGTAAACTATTCAGTGATCATTATTATCTAACTGTTGTATAGATTATGCGAATACGGATACTCACCAAATTCATTAAATAATTCACCCAGGAGTCATTAACACGGCTAATATTCTTTCGTTTGCGTGCTTACAAACCAATACCAACCACTGTGGAATGGACCCTATGTGTGTAAAGCAGTATATATATATATATATATATATATATATATATATATATATATAATACTTACTTACCTTTGGCCAGCAACATCTTGACACGAGAGGCATACAAACCCACACCATCCACTACACTATGTGGTAAAACACCAACACATGGTAAAACACACACACCCACACATGCCAAAACACACACACACACACACACACGCCAAAACACACACACCCACATGCCAAAACACACACACATGCCAAAACATACACCCACACACACAAAAAAAAAAAACACACACACACATGCCAAAACATACACCCACACACACAAAAAAAAAAAAACACACACACACACGCCAAAACACACACCCACACACACATGCCAAAACACACACACACACACATGCCAAAACACACACACACACACACACATGCCAAAACATACATACACACACACACACACACACACATGCCAAAACATACACCCACACAAAAAAAAAAAAAACACACACACACACACATGCCAAAACATACACACCCACACCCACACGCCAAAACACACACACCCACACCCACATGCCAAAACACACACACCCACACACACATGCCAAAACACACACACACACACATGCCAAAACACACACACCCACACCCACATGCCAAAACACACACACCCATACATGATAAAACACACACACCCACACACACCCACAATTTAGAGACCAGAGGACGACACAGACCAAAACACACCCACACACATGCCAAAACAAACACCCACACACATGCCAAAACACACACCCACACATGCCAAAACACACACCCACACATGCCAAGGAACATCCAACCCAAAACCCCCAGTACACAATACAACAAACCAGTTTACTTAGTACAAAGGCATATAATAATGATGATTCCTTTCTATAGTGGTAAGTAAATAATATACACAGTACAATGAAATTCACCCATTTATTTATTATAAACATTAAGGTGATAATTCTTTTTTGGTACATTGGAGTGCCTTGATTCCTCCAGAGTATGCCAGGAAACAGGACCAGAAGAGCAAAAATAATGGTGTTCTGGAATAGTTTGGAGGATTCAGTTGCTCCAGATTTACCAACACAAAACTTCCCCCTTAAGATGATATTCTCTTGGTGGGAAATTGGAGGACCACCCACTCACTACACACTACTCACTACCCACTCACTACACTACCCACTCCTCCAAACTATGTCAGGAAACAAACAAATCACATCAATATTACTATAGTCAAACCAGAATATACTGAGCCCTAGGGTGGGGTCCGGATTAAGAGCGGCATTGCCAAATCATCACCAAAACAAACCCATATCGTTAAAATTTTAATGCATAAGCCAATTTGTAGTAGCTCTAAGTATTCAATATATAATACAATGTTAAAAAGAAGTATTTATAATGACGAGTTAGGTTCATTGTAAGTATATTTACAACAACTCTATATAACATGTGGCATACTATTGTGTACATGTTGCCACATCTCCTGTGACAAAGTGTTAATGGTGTGTCAAGGATGTGTGTACTCATACATATCAGTCACCTGGTCATTCTCACACCAACCACTATGGACCACACATCTCCCAAGTGTGTCGGTGTTCTCCACAGCTAAGCCAAGGAAATTATTTATAATGTAAATAGATATTTCCTCCATGAGAAGGCCAATAGAGGACCCCTATTAGATCCCTCTCAGTCAGTTGCTCGTACAGCGAAGGCAACCCCGTTAAATTTATCACAGAGAATGTTGGATACCATGTGGGTATGTTTTGGTGATGATTTGGCAACACTGCTCTTAATCCTCGACCCTACCCGAAGGCTCAGTATATTCTGGTTTGACTATAGTGTTGTGGTAAATAATATACAGAGTCCAATTATAATTATATAGACTAAGATGAGATTCTCTTGGTGGTAAATTGAAGGACTACCCACTCACTACACTACACACTACACTCACCACTCATCCACTACCCACTCACCACCCATCTACTACACACCCACTACCCACTCACTACACACCCACTACACTCACCACCCATCTACTACACACCCACTACCCACTCACCACACACTCTTCCAAACTATGTCAGGATGGTATTGCCTGGGTGACCGAAGCCGTTCCCAGGTTCTCGTGCCCCAAAATAGGGCGGGGGGATGTTGTGATGGTTTGGCCCCCATAGCTTCCTTCCTTGGGAGACATATAAGAGGCTGGATGGAACCATTGTAGATACCTGTCCAGGATGTAACACAACACCTCATTCTATTAAACACATTATTGAAGACTGCAACGCACACAACCACACTTGCCAACAACACAACATACACTCTCTGAGGGCATTGTGGGAAAGCCCGGTTCAGGCCATGACCTTCCTCAGGAGCTAGGGGCTGCTCGGCCAGACACCTTGAGGAACTTCAACAACAACAACAATTACTGTACAAAGTGACATTTCAAAATAACAAAACTAATAATAATAATAATGTTGTATTACAATTACTGTACAAAGTGACATTTCAAAATAACAAAACTAATAATAATAATAATGTTGTATTACAATTACTGTATATTCTGACATTTCAAAATAACAAACCTAATAATAATAATAATAATGTTGTATTACAATTACTGTATATACTGACATTTCAAAATAACAAACCTGACAAAAATAATAATAATAATATTGTATTACAATTACATAGTGTGACATTTTCTACATGTTGTAAATCCTTGAAAACCACAACAGTGTGTGTATGAATTATTGTGGCCGACAGTACAGTACTTATACTGGAAAAAAACAACATTAAAATACAAAATATATATATAATATACTCACTTGACAGACATATATATATATATATATATATATATATATACCCTGCTTGGCCTTATAGCCTAGCCTTGGTGCCTTGTGTGGTGGTGTTGGCCTGGGGTGTTGGGTGTAGGGTGTTGGTCTGGGGTGCTGGGGGGGGTTTGGGGGGTGCGGGAGTAGAGGAACAGGCTTGGGGGGGGGTTAGGGGGTGCGGGAATAGGGAGACAGGCTTGGGGGGGGTTTTGGGGGGTGCGGGAGTAGAGGAACAGGCTTGGGGGGGGGTTAGAGGGGTGCAGGAATAGGGGACAGTCTTTCCTAAACCCAACTAACCCCCCCTCTTAAGCCTGTCCCCTACTCCCGCACCCCCTTAAACCCCCCCCAAGCCTGTCCCCCTATTCCTGAACCCCACACCAAGTACTGCATCACATCACTTGTGTTTCTTACAGTAGATCTCTTGTAAATATTCATATGTCCTCCATCTTGGTGGTGTGACCTGTAAATACTGATTAATATTAGGCAACATAACAGCCAAGGTCATATGGCACCCGAGGAGGAAGAAGGAAGGTCATTGACAAGTGGGACAGTCAAGGGGGAAATTATTATGTGTTTTTGGTAAATCTGAAGCAACTGATTCCTCCAAACTATTTTTCCAAGCAACAACAGATTATTTTTGTTCTTCTGGTCCTGTTTCCTGGCATACATTGGAGGAATCAAGATGCTCCTAATGTAAATCTGGAGTAACTGAATCCTCCAAACTATTTCAAGCGACAGGACACCATTATTTTTGGTCTTCTGGTTCTGTTTCCCAACATACTTTGGAGGAATCAAGGCACTCCAATGTAACAAAAAAGAATAAATAAGAAATAACCTACTACAGTACAATAATATTTAATGTTAAGTAATGTAATATTTAATGTAATAAAAGTGAATTACCTCCTTAAGGAACCCTGTGATGTAGTCAGATAATTGAAGGTAAATGAGTCCTTCAAATATTGCCATGAAACTCCACCTATATGGAAGAAGCTTGTTTCGTGGCAGAGTCAGAAGGAATTAGAAGCCTCCAAACACACACACACATTCTCTCTCCGGTCACACACACATATTTAAAGAAACATATCACTAAATTAGAAAAAGTACAAAGAGCAGCAACAAGATGGCTACCAAGTCTAAGATAAGAGAATTAAGCTATGAAGAAAGACGAAAGAAACTAAAATTACCTAAACTAGAAGAAAGACGAAAGAGAGGAGATATGATTATGGTTTACAAATGTGTCACAGAAAAAGAAAAGATAGATATAGATAACTTGTGTCAACAAGGAATACATACAATGAGAGGACACAGTAAGAATTTAATTAAATAAAGGATACAAAAATGTACAGAAATATAGCTTTCCAAATAGAGTAATAGACGAATGGAACAAATTATCAGAAGAAGTGGTGTGTGTCAAAAACATACATACATACACACACACACACACAAAACATACATACATACACACACACACACATACACACCAGAAGAAGTGGTGTGTGTCAAAAACATACATAACTTTAAAGAAAAATATGATAATTGTGTTTTAAAATACAGGACATTACGAGCTTGACTCAATCCTGTACAGATAAAAATAGGTAAGGTAAGAACACACACACACACACACACCTATATGGAAGGAGTTTGTTTCATGGCAAGGTCAGGAGGAATCAGAAGCCTCCAAACACACACACACACACACACACATTCTCTCTCCCTAACACACACACACACACTATATGGAAGGAGCTTGTTTCGTGGCATGGTGTGGAGGAATCAGAAGCCTCCAATTTTCAAACTTGATCACAGGGTCCTTAAGGTGGTAATTCTTTTTTGGTACATTGGAGTGCCTCGATTCCTCCAAAGTATGCCAGGAAACAGGACCAGATGAACAAAAATAATGGTGTTCTGTTACTTGGAATAGTTTGGAGGATTCAGTTACTCCAGATTTACCAACACAAAACTTCCCCCTTAATCTTCAAAATAACACCTAAAGTCAACACAACTTCCTTAATTATTATGTATGTGTGTGTGTGTATGTACAGCCACAATGTAATAACCACAGACACCTTCCCTTACAATGACATCACACAAATAAATCACTATCATATCAAACTCTAATCTTACAACACCTTACATCAACTCAACCCCCTCAATTATTATTATTATTATTATTATTATTGAGGTGGTGCAAAATCATACACGTGTTGTTCTTTATTACCAAGATATTTGGTATTTATTGAAAGAATTACCGTTTTGCAGCAGTGTTGCCAGATCCGGCTGAGTCCCAGCATTTTGCCCCAGTCATTTATTGTACTTTATCACGATTATTTCCCGGTAGTTTGCCCAGGTTAGGTCCCGGTAGTCTGATGCGGTCTAGGTTAGGTTAGGTTAGGTTAGGTTAGGTTAGGTTAGGTTAGGTTAGGTTAGGTTAGGTAAGGTCAGGTAAGGTCAGACTAATTTCAAAATGCCGCATTTGAATATGCCCTATCTTGGAAATGGGGCATTTGCGGAGGAAATGCCATAGAAGAAAATAGTCTTAGAATGGTCTAAATTAGTGGGTAATACAGGTAGAAAAAACGTACGCAATAATGGTAATTCTTTCAATATTTACCAGATATTTACCAACCACTGTGGAATCGACCCACGGTACCATAGATACCTCTAGATAAATACCAAAAATAAATAACGATAAAGAAAAATAATTATGGCGGAGATAGAGACAAAAAAGAGTGAAGAAAGAAAAATATAATTAAATGGGCCGTATTCAAGAACATCCATGGTGTATACGATGTTATGGTACTGTACGACGGCACTGTGGTTTGTATATGGAGCCATCGTATCGGTACCATGCCATCGTATGCCCCACGAACGTTCTTGATAATGGATCATGTGTTTACCTGATTTTTTCCCCTACTTTTGTTGTCAGTGTTGCCAGATGGCTTTATCGTCGTCAGTGTTGCCAAAAGTTACAGTTAGCAGTAATGCCAATAGGTTTATTATAGCCAAGTCGAGGTGAGCTGTAACGGAAGTAGCCCAAAATATAGCCCAATATCATGCTGTCAATAGATAGAATAAAAATAAGTGATATATTACTTATGTAAATCAAAATAAAATAAAGTTAAAAAGATAACATAATTAAAGGAAGAGTCGTGGAACTACAGCAAAGGATAAAAAAAGATATGTGCCGTTAAAAAGACAAAACACCCAAATAAAACAGACTGCTGATCTGAGGATGAAAATGTATGTATGGAGTTTGTATTTGTTTATTTTATTACTTTGATGACAGTGGAGTAAGTTTATTACATATATAAAATAATTTACAGCAATTTCTGAATTATGCTGTTTTGGAAATCAGTCTTTAATTCGTTATATTATTACTAAGAGATGTAAATCATATTTAAATAAGTCATCTATTGTTGACATTTTTAACCCCATGACCTAAACTATTCCAAAATAGCTCCAATTTTAAATAAACAAATAAATTAGAATAAACGTATCGGTGTTCAGACTAAGTAGCCAAATTGGGCTTTGAAACCGCGGATGTTGCAACACTGTTATAATTTTATATACACATTCGTATCGGCTCCATGACTTTAATTATCATCATATTTAACAAAATAAACACTATATGATACTTGAT
>JAWQEG010001748.1:0-70000 GCA_033782935.1 Petrolisthes cinctipes | reverse complement strand
TTGTTCTTTATTACCAAGATATTTACTACGATGGAAGGAAAGTGTCGGTGGATATTTGATTGTGACTGTACATTGCTTCCTGTCTAGTTTCACCATCCATTTTATTTTTGTACAATACTTGTATACTCAAAAGTAAATCTCCCCATAACAACAGTAATATCAGTCTGCTGAAATATTTGAATAATTTGCTCTTTGTCACTGTTTCAGGTTTGAAGAACTTGAGAGGATGACCTTCAGTGCCCTGGGTTCCAAGGAATTTATGAGAGATAAGGAGCGGGCACGAGAGATGGAGTTTATGTGTCTCTTAGCTTGCATATATAATGACAGCTCATACTTTGCCTACAACATCATGCGTGAGCTGGTTATAAAGAACCCTGAGAGTAATAGGTGCTGGAATTTATTAAATCTTATCATATCAAAGGCTGATGACTTCAGACATAATCGCTTTCTGCTTCGATTGACTCACAAACACCCAGACCTGGTTGCCTTAGGTTTACTTAATGGACACAATTGCTTAGTTGCTGGTACATACAAATACTCATTGGCTGAATACACACAAGTTTTCAAACAGGATAAGAGTAATCCCATCATCCCCCTTATGTTGGGCCTCACATTTACACACATGGCATGTCAGAAATTTAGTGGCAAAAAACATTCTTTGGTTGTCCAGGCATTAGCATTTCTTAACACTTATGTAGAAATGCGTGGGGAATGCCAAGAATCTATGTATAATTTGGGCCGAGCACATCACCAACTGAATCTTCTACCACAAGCTGTTCATTACTACAAATTGGCCTTAGAATGTCCACCGGCTGAAGAAACACCTGATGGCCCAAGACTGGATCTTTCAAGGGAAATTGCCTTCAATCTTGCATTAATCTATCAGTGGAAGTCCAAATGTAGCCAGGATGTACACTCGCGGTCAGAAATTGTGTCTTGATCCCTTGGCACGATGAATCGCAACTAGCCAAGCTTTGATGATTCGAACAAATGTGTGTTGTAGGGAGACGCACAGTTATTCAAACCTTATAAAAAAAATTTTATATAAAAAAAATGTTACATATTAAAAATGTTATATAAAAAAAATGTTATATAAAAAAAATGTTATAAAAAAAATTTATATAAAAAAAATTTTATATAAAAAAAAAATTATATAAAAAAATTTTTATATAAAAAAAATTTTATATAAAAAAATTTTATAAAAAAAAAATTTTATATAAAAAAAATTTTATATAAAAAAAATTGTATATAAAAAAAATTGTATATAAAAAATTTTTTATATAAAAAAAAATTTATATAAAAAAAATTTTATATAAAAAAAATTTTATATAAAAAAAATTTTATATAAAAAAAATTTTATATAAAAAAATTTTATATAAAAAAAAATTTATATAAACAAAAATTTAATATAAAAAAAATTTTATATAAAAAAAAATTTATATAAAAAAAAATTTATATAAAAAAATTTTTATATAAAAAAAATGTTATATAAAAAAAAAATTTATATAGAAAAAAATTTTATATAAAAAAATTTTATATAAAAAAAATTTTATATAAAAAAATTTTATATAAAAAAATTTTTATATAAAAAAAAATTTATATAAAACAAATTTTATATAAAAAAAATTTTATATAAAAAAAATTTTATATAAAAAAAATTTTATATAAAAAAAATTTTATATAAAAAAAATTTTATATAAAAAAATTTTTATATAAAAAAATTTTATATAAAAAAAATTTTATATAAAAACAAATTTAATATAAAAAAAAATTTATATAAAACAAATTTTATATAAAAAAAAATTTATATAAAAAAAATTTTATATAAAAAAAATTTTATATAAAAAAAAATTTTATATAAAAAAAAATTTTATTTAAAAAGAAATTTATATAAAAAAATTTTTATATAAAAAAATTTTTATATAAAAAAAAATTTTATATAAAAAAAATTTTATATAAAAAAAATTTTATATAAAAAAAATTTTATATAAAAAAATTTTATATAAAAAAAAATTTATATAAAAAAAATTTTATATAAAAAAATTTTATATAAAAAAAATTTTATATAAAAAAATTTTTATATAAAAAAATTTTATATAAAAAAAAATTTATATAAGAAAAATTTTATATAAAAAAATTTTTATATAAAAAAAATTTTATATAAAAAAAATTTTATATAAAAAAAATTTTATATAAAAAAATTTTATATAAAAAAAAATTTATATAAACAAAAATTTAATATAAAAAAAATTTTATATAAAAAAAAATTTATATAAAAAAAAATTTATATAAAAAAATTTTTATATAAAAAAAATGTTATATAAAAAAAAAATTATATAGAAAAAAATTTTATATAAAAAAATTTTATATAAAAAAAAATTTATATAAAAAAATTTTATATAAAAAAAATTTTATATAGAAAAAAAATTTATATAAAAAAAATTTTATATAAAAAAAATTTTATATAAAAAAAATTTTATATAAAAAAAATTTTATATAAAAAAAATTTTATATAAAAAAAATTTTATATAAAAAAATTTTTATATAAAAAAATTTTATATAAAAAAAATTTTATATAAAAACAAATTTAATATAAAAAAAAATTTATATAAAACAAATTTTATATAAAAAAAAATTTATATAAAAAAAATTTTATATAAAAAAAATTTTATATAAAAAAAAATTTTATATAAAAAAAAATTTTATTTAAAAAAAAATTTATATAAAAAAAATTTTATATAAAAAAATTTTTATATAAAAAAAAATTTTATATAAAAAAAATTTTATATAAAAAAAATTTTATATAAAAAAATTTTATATAAAAAAAAATTTATATAAAAAAAATTTTATATAAAAAAATTTTATATAAAAAAAATTTTATATAAAAAAATTTTTATATAAAAAAATTTTATATAAAAAAAAATTTATATAAGAAAAATTTTATATAAAAAAATTTTTATATAAAAAAAATTTTATATAAAAAAAATTTTATATAAAAAAAATTTTATATAAAAAAAATTTTATATAAAAAAAATTTATATAAAAAAAATTTTATATAAAAAAATTTTATATAAAAAAAATTTTATATAAAAAAAATTTTATATAAAAAAAATTTTATATAAAAAAAATTTATATAAAAAAAAATTTATATAAAAAAAATTTATATAAAAAAAATTTATATAAAAAAAATTTATATAAAAAAAATTTTATATAAAAAAAAATTTATATAAAAAAAAAATTATATAAAAAAATTTTATATAAAAAAAATTTTATAAAAAAAAATTTTATATAAAAAAAATTTTATATAAAAAAAATTTTATATAAAAAAAATTTTATATAAAAAAATTTTTATATTAAAAAAATTTTTATATAAACAAAATTTATATAAAAAAAAATTTATATAAAAAAAATTTTATATAAAAAAAAATTTATATAAAAAAAATTTTATATAAAAAAATTTTATATAAAAAAAATTTTATATAAAAAAATTTTTATATAAAAAAAAATTTATATAAAAAAAATTTTATATAAAAAAAAATTTATATAAAATTTTTTTTATATAAAACAATTTTTATATAAAAAAAATTTTATATAAAAAAAATTTTATATAAAAAAAAATTTATATAAAAAAAATTTTATATAAAAAAAATTTTATATAAAAAAATTTTATATAAAAAAAAATTTATATAAAAAAAATTTTATATAAAAAAAATTTTATATAAAAAAAAATTTATATAAAAAAAATTTTATATAAAAAAAAATTATATAAAAAAATTTTATATAAAAAAATTTTATGTAAAAAAAATTATATAAAAAAAAAAATTATAAAAAATTTTATATAAAATTTTTTTTATATAAAATAAATTTTATATAAAAAAAATTTTATATAAAAAAAAATTTATATAAAATTTTTTTTATGTAAAATAAATTTTATATAAAAAAAAATTATATAAAAAAAAATTTATATAAAAAAATTTATATAAAAAAAAAATTATATAAAAAAAAGTTTATATAAATTTTTGTTTTATAGTAACAATAATACTTAACCGAATTAATGCCAGTCTGATACAATTAGTCCAGTTACAGAAGGGAGAGAAATGGGCCTCACACAGAACAATTAAATTTGAGAAATGCTGGAAGAATGACATTGAGCACCGGCTTTTCTCGCTATATATACTCTTTGAGAAACCTACGTCAAAACCACAACACTCAAGGATTGGCTATCTTGTAAACTTGTAATGATCCTTGACTGGTACAGACGGCCGAATATGTTAAAGAGGGAATCTGGAGCTTCATAACACACTGTAACATATAAAAAAAAAAATTATATAAAAAAATTATTTATATAATAAATTGTTTTTATATAAACAAAATTTTTGTCCTGATCCCTTGGCACGATGAATTGCAACCAGCCAAGCTTTGATTATTTGAACAAATGTGTGTTGTAGGGAGACGCACAGTTATTTTTCAAAGCTAGGCTGTTTGCGATTCATCTTGCCAGGGGATCGGGACACAATTTCTGACCGCGAGTGTACTTATATAAATATATTAGAATATAATCTGTACTGTAATTTCTTAAACACATCCCAGTGCTGGACAAGGGATGAGGGACACTCCACTTCTGGGTTATGGGGCTCAGTTGAGGACTGGGTGGACAAAGAGAGGCATGAAGCAAAGTTAAGAGAGAATAGACCAGAAAGATTAATTATGAGAGGGGTTGTGGGAGGCTAAAAATTGTTTCTTGACCTCTTCCATAGCTTTCCACCCTAACTACAGTGAGGGTGAGAAGGTTGCCCTAATGTAGGGTAGAGCTGCTGGCCATTATTATATGGACCATGCTACCCACTGACTAGGAAAGAGTGGGAGAATTTGATTCAAGCTAATTACCTACTTGTCCTGTCGCCATGTCAGTGACAATAATTTGAAGTAATACTAATACAAGGTTGTTTTAATACTATAATTATACTAATAGCAGTCTGTGCATAAGGTAGTACAAAAAACAAAGCTCTCGGCCTTAGTACCATTATCCTTATATATCCTTGACATTTAATTATTGTCTCCATCCTTATATGGTTATATCCTGTTGGTGGGTTGTATATACTTGTTACTTGTTACTTGTTGTTGGATATTCTATGCCCCGCTCCACCAGCAGATGGTGCTCCGCAGGGCCTCTCTCAATATTACTAAACACTATAATCACTTGTAATACTCATATCATCCGTGTCGTAACACTCAGCGAACAGATATTATGCTGAAAATGTAAAGCAGAAGTTAAGAAAAAGAGTGCAAAGGGCTTGCAGTACCAGAGAGGATCTCTTCATTAATTTTAAGGTAATGTAAAAGTTGAGTAATGTGTATTCAGAGTGGTGTGTGTGTGTGTGATAGAATGTCTGAGTGATGTGTTACAACGGCCAGTGATACCATGGAGGTATAATTACATCTCCAGTTATTCATGTCTCAGTTCGTGGAAAGTGGATGGATGGCGATAAACAAGGCATTTTTTTAGACGTCTATGGTGATGTATAGGCCCATAGGCCTTGCCCATAGGGTGGTCCGAAAGTCTGTGTTAGGAGGTGACAAGATTTTCGGATCACCCTAAACACGTTTTATTTGAAAGAGACGGGAAAGAACGTAAAGTTATCTGTGGGAGTTGGTCAGTAATACTCCGGTCATCTCCTTGGCTGTAAGCCTTTACGTTTACAACAATAAACGTTTCAATGAACAATACATCCAGCATCCATTTCCTTCCATTACCGTAGAGAAGATGTGTTGTTGGTGAAGAGAGTGAGCGTCAGATAACGACGCCAACAACTCACAAGTAGTGTTGCCAAATATGGGACATTTTCTATAGACATGGGAAAATTATATACAGATTGTTCAAGAGTAAATAGGAAAATTTCTATCAGATGAAATATCAAGCTGATTGTAAATGTACAACTATCTCCAAGAATAAACAGGGATTTATTGAGGCAAAAAGTGAAATTCTGATGTTGAAGTTGAGGTAAAAAGGGAAATTCTGATGTTGAAGTTGAGGTAAAAAGGGAATTTCTGATGTTAAAGTTGAGGTAAAAAGGGAAATTCCAAAGGTGAAGTTAGGGAAATTTCGTCCAGCAGACCTGGCAACACTGTGAATGGAGAAACAATACATACACCAGTTTGTTTGTGTGACGCCCTTCTCAACAAGTAAAGTATTTATATGTGTATAGAAGAATTACTGGATAGAAATATTCACTACTTTTATGATTCTTTAACTGGTGAAGGGTGATTGGAAGTTATTATTATTATTATTGCAGTTTAATCAATTCGCATTCTATTGTATACTGCAGATATTATTATTATTATTATTTATCATTACTTCTGTTTAATTAATTCGCATATCTATTGTAGATAGATTTATAGAAGTACTGAGTTCACTATGTTACATTGTATATTTTAGTATCATTACCCACTATTTTGGGTAAATATTGAAAGAATTATCGTTATTGCGTAAAGTTTTTCGGTATTTATTGAAAGAATTACCGTTTTGTAGCAGTGTTATTGGTAATTATTGAAAGAAATACCGTTATTGCGTACGGTTTTTCGGTATTTATTAACCACGTATTTAGACAATTCTAATACTATTTTCTTCTATGGCATTTCCTCTGCAAATGCCCCATTTCCAAGATAGGGCATATTCAAATGGGGCATTGAAATTAGCCTTACCTTACCTAACCTAACCTAACCTAGACCGCATCAGACTACCGGGACCTAACCTGGGCAAACTACTGGGAAATAACCTTGGTAAAGTACAGGAAATGACCGGGGCAAAATACTGGGACCCAGCCGGATCTGGCAACACTGCTACAAAACGGTAATTCTTTCAATAAATACCGTGTTGCCAGATCCGGCTAGGTCCCAGTATTTTGGGTAAGTATTGCGATTATCTACATCCTCGATTTTCACACTTTCTGGGAACCGAAATCGCCCGTTTCTTTTCCCTTTTTATTTTGTAGGCTGTTTTCTTTTGTGGAAGTATGTAAAACGAATGAATATTATTTGTGTGTATTTACTTTTGTATGTATTTACTTTGAAACGGGGGGGCGGCTTTCCTAGCGGGATCCCGATTTCCCGCCTCTGCGTGCAGTGTTGCCAGATACAGGGATACTTCCAAGTTTTAGGCTAATGTTGTCCACACTTGGAAAATCGTATTAAGAATGTACAAAAAGTAGCCCAATTGGGTGGGAAATTCAATAATATTAAATTGGGATAATTAATTTTTTGATCACCAGACGAAATAACCTGACCTGCCCTAACCTAACCTAGACTGTGGCTACCTTCGGGACCTAACCTAGTGTCCTTCGGGACCTTTAGAAATAAATTAGATTCCGTGGATAGTAGCTAAAAGTATTCCGATTGGGTGGGTCGCCCAGGAGATCTGGTAACACTGTCCGCCCGACCTCAGTTCGTCCCTCCGCTACAGAAATAAGTCTTATTTTAAAACTGAAATATCTAACAAAGAATACATTTTCACAAGATAATTCCACTGAGTATTGATAAAAGTAACCAAACCTAACCTGTAGCTCGCCGGCACAGATAATCGCAATATTAGCCGTATTTTGCCCCGGTCATTTCCTGTACTTTACCATGGTTATTTTCCGGTAGTTTGCCCAGGATATTTCCAGGTAGTTTGCCAAGGTTAGGTCCCGGTAGTCCGCCCAGGTTAGGTTTCGGTAGTTTGCCTAGGTTAGGTCCCGGTAGTCTGCCCAGGTTAGTTCCCGGTAGTCTGCCCAGGTTAGGTCCCGGTAGTTTGCCCAGGTTAGGTCCTGGTAGTCTGATGCGGTCTAGGTTAAGGTCAGGCTAATTTCAAAATGCCCCATTTGAATATTGTGGAGGAAATGCTATAGAAGAAAATAGTCTTAGAATGGTCTAAATAAGTGGGTAATGAAGGTAGAAAAATCGTACGCAATAACGGTACGGTAATTCTTTCAATATTTACCTTAATAAATACCGCTATGTTGTACAGTTAATTTGATAAATACTATTATGTTCTCCAGGTGGTGTATAAGATGGGGTGTTGTGGAGATAGTGTTAAATTAATAAATACTATTATGTTCTCCAGGTGGTGTATAAGATGGGGTGTTGTGGAGATAGTGTTAATTAATAAATACTATTATGTTCTCCAGGTGGTGTATAAGATGGGGTGTTGTGGAGATAGTGTTAAATTAATAAATACTATTATGTTCTCCAGGTGGTGTATAAGATGGGGTGTTGTGGAGATAGTGTTAATTAATAAATACTATTATGTTCTCCAGGTGGTGTATAAGATGGGGTGTTGTGGAGATAGTGGAGGAGGACCATCCAAGGAGGAGGAGAGAAGACCCACTGATGTTATTTGGCTCATAGCATTTTTCCTCTTCTTGGTACTCATGGTATGTTGGTGGTACTCAGATTATGGCTGTCAATAATTTATGAGGGAGGAAATAATATTTTAGTGATAATGGTAGAAATCCTAAATTTCCATACCTTACCGTACCATAGGATAAAAATTATGACCCGTTATCTGTATTAATGCTTTTCAGTAATAGCAATTTGAGGCTTCACTTAAGTCGTTGAGTGATGGCACTTTGGTTGTGTGATAAGTGAAATAATAGTAATCACTGACCAGTACTGACCATCAGACAGTACCCATCATGTAAAGAAATACCAACTATTCCTGTATAATGTGAAGGGTGGACACACACGTGGTCGGTGTTTGATTGTTAGATTTCAGGACAAATGGCAACTGTAGCTCATGAGTCACAGCTCTCATTTCATAATACTCTATTACTATCAACCTAAAATTTAAAACATTGCCAACACATCCATTACAGAAATCAACATAAAATATTTTGAAGAATGAAGATGTCCGTCACATTTAATTCTGAAACTGTTATCCCTAGTTGATTGATGGTTTGTAGGCGACACATAGCAAATTTGAATTGTGGACATGAATAGTAGTGGCTTGTCTTAAATAAGGTGAGCAGCAATTATAATGTTTCATATGATTTTATCTTTGTAAATTAATTCTGTAGATGGTATATACAACAATATTAGTACGGAATTACGGTACAGTATTTCTTTCGTACACCTGTACGGTATGGAGAAACAAACAAGGGTATGGTACAAAATTACGGTACGGTAAGGCAACCAGGTACTGAGTACTGTACGGAAAAATATTCCATACGGAACTACCAACCTTGCTTTGTTACAAACGTCATATGGATATTAAAATTTAAGATGGCTATGTAGTGGAAGAAAGAAATAATTTATTAATAAATAAAAAAAAAGCAACATTACCAAAGGATGTCCAGTAACAAGGAAATACTATTTTGTACTTGACATGCATCTTGTTAGTGATATTTTGTATATACAGGACCAAAACTGGATTAGTAGGCCATAGATATATCACTTACACTTTTAAGCTTCTCATTTAACACAGGCACAGTGAACCCCTTAGTCTATATATATGGCAATGAATAACAGAAGCCTGGGAAATATTTAATGACTTTATGGAAGAACTAAGGTGTAATATGAAGTGGTATATACTGTACATGTACCGTATATATTTGTGTTCTGTCAAGGGTTTATTTTACATACAAGATTAACATATGCACTCCTAAAATAATCAATAAAATGTTTGAGTGAAGGAGTACTTGTATGTACAGTAGTTAATAGATTTATTTAGACACCATGTATAACTGTATACGTTAATGTATTTCAGCTCTGTATTATGTATCTATTTTTTGTTACAGATATTTATTGCTGCTTTTGCTCTGGTGTTTGGGAATCCCCTCAGAGTTGTTAATGGATATGACAGCTTTGGCAATGTGTGTGGCAGTGACAATGCTGACATGAAGGAACATCGGGAAGGCCTTATGAAATTTTCAGGTCATGATGTTTCAGAATACAAGTTAGTACAAAAATGAATTGTATAAATTTATGAGTTAAAAGCCATTCTACCTTCATCTAGTAATAGTAATGACAATATCAGCCCCTCATGGTATAATAATTTTGCTGAATAAATCTTTTGTTTAAAAAAAGCCAAATGCACTTAGAAAGAAAGCTATATGTAGGCTAATTTATTGTGTACTGGTTGGTTTGGTTTAATGTAGAGTAAACCCATCATTTACATTCTATCTGTCCAAATATATCTCAGATTAAATTTTTTCCAGGTATGTTCTCTTCTTTGATGTATACGACCTGAGTGTGTCATTAAAGGTGTGTGTACAAGAATGTCCAGACAGGACACTCAACACTCTTCAGGATATTCATGACTTTTATACACGCACTGGGTCCAAATTGTGCAGGTATGCTGGATGGGTGACTATTTTCTCTTGTATGTACTATTTGTTTTCTCTCTTTGTGAAGCAGCAGTTACCAATACAATGATTTAAAATACAGATGTATACAAATGTGTTAGTAGTGATGGAGTGAAGCAGCTAATTAGGATGCATAATGTCTGATGAATGTAGTGTTAGATAAAATCTATATACACAAACACAATGAGTTAAAAGGATT
The DNA here is from genome assembly GCA_033782935.1 of Petrolisthes cinctipes. Lineage (NCBI taxonomy): Eukaryota > Metazoa > Arthropoda > Malacostraca > Decapoda > Porcellanidae > Petrolisthes > Petrolisthes cinctipes. The sequence goes on along the minus strand of JAWQEG010001748.1, from coordinate 59,464 downwards.
ACATTGTGAGTCCCAGTGTAGCTCAATTATAGTTTTGCTGAGTTCCCACAAAAACGTGACTAATTATTTCTGAGGGCACAAGGTTATATGCTCCAGAAAAATCAAAGTTTTCTTATGACAAGATTTTGTGAGAATTTCATATGTAGCATGTTGCATATTATAATGTACCTCAAGTTACACATCAAGTAATTGCAGTATTAAGATTGAGTATTCACAGTAATAAAATTTTACCATTATGCCTGACTTATGCTATAATTTATCTTTTTGTGATGACAGTGGATGAAATTCTTTTACGGTAAGTGTACTCAAATCTTTGCTGTCTGTAATACTTGAAATATTTATGAGTTGCTTAATTTATTTATTTATGCATGGGTGACTATACAGTGCAATAGTAATCTCCTCTTAGAAATTCCCTGTTGTAACTGAGACAAAATATGATAACGGTCACTCTTATAAACATTGTACCAAGGGTGGATGAATATACTGTACTTGTGTTAGGTGCTGAGTTTTTCATAGGCTTCAATGGGAGTGTAACCCATTGCACAGGGTAGTCTGTCCTTTTTTCTTTCTTTTAAAAAAGGACATAATACCCTGTACAATGGGCCACACTCCTTCACCACTGGAAAAAATTGAAATAGGATCTTAATGCTGAAATTTTTTTTTATACAACTTGTATGGCTTAGTCAGTAATAGATGTTCTGTACTTAAGAAAACTCAACACAATTTATTTAATATTAATTTAATACTGCAAAAGTTACTTTGATTTGTATGAAAAACTGTTTAGTATTTTATAACTTCTTTTTAAATGTTTATTTTAGTGATTGGTATGATGTGTGTCATTACAGGTATGACTATGACAAGTATGATGAGGATGTGAGCTGGATGGATTCTAATAATCCTAATATTAATGCCAGCCTTCTCCTTGCCAAGTGTCCAAAGCTGCCCATCTATCAAAGGTACTGTATATACCACATTATAAAGACTTCAATGTAAAAACTTCACCTGTATCTCCATAAATGTATTAGTTTTGTGTTTGGGTTGTTTTCAAATTTAGAAGCAGCATACATTTCTTGAGTAACAGTAGGCCAACAATACTTGCACCTCTTGAACTTTTACTTTCAAAATCAGAGATGTATAACTTTTGTATTTTGTGATTGTAATACATGGTCCATATAGTGTATAATACAGAAATAGGTTGTTTCCTAAGCCAACATCTGTTTATTGTATAATGTATTGTTTAGTAGGTTCACCTGTCTTGATTGTGATTAGGATTGAAAAAACGATTGAGATTGGGCAGGTTCTGGCTGAGTTGCCAGATGGTAACAGTGGCACATTGCCTTATGTGTGGCTTTCCAGATCAGCATTATGTGACAGAGATTTGTGAATGGTGCAGCCTTGAAGTTGAAATCAAAATGTGAAATACTAAGATGAGATTATTTGAGATAGGCAATCCTACTGTATGTAGAAATAAAGAGTGAACACAGGGGCACTGTACTTATAAATTTAAGGAATAAATTAATCTAACACCCTAATGACTTAACCAGCAACCCTGTACTGAACCGATGTGTGCCACTGAAGGGTGAGGGTCCACAAGGTATGCTATACAACCTCTATGGCTACCTAAATACAATGGATATCTTGGAGCAAGTATTAGCTGACCTGTATGCTTCCTGGCACATCATTCTCATCTTTATATTCATCACACTTGGTAGGTTTGTGTAATTGTGGTTTCCTTTAATTTATTTTATCATCTTAATAGTTTCTTTTCCTTGTCATTTGTAGAGGGACTTTTAAAAGATTAAAAATTTCAGTGACTTTCCACCACAGGATTATTCAGCACCATACCATACAGTTTTATAGAATGCAAGATTTGTATTACTCATTGTCATAACTTGTTAATGCTCTTATTACTTTCCTGATTTGTATTATTAATTATTGTAATATGTTTTCAACAGGTCTTTCATGTGCAGTAATGTTGTGCTTGCACTTCATGGCCACCATTGTTTCTTATGCCATCATGATTGCTGTGTTCATTGCTTCTGTTGGTGAGTGTACTTGCAGATTTAGCTGTTAATGTAGCTATAGTAATGTAATTTCCTCTCATGCTTAACTTTTGTAACATATTTTCATTGGCTTGGTTGTAATGTAACCAATGAGGTTTGGGGTGTTACCTCTTTGTTTTTTGCTACCATCAGCATTGGGAAAGATTCACACCTTAGTGACCTACCAACCATTCCTTAATATCATTACTATCTACTGTATGTCATTACACATCACTGCAGGTTTCATGGTTTCAGTTATAAGATATGCATTGTATACCCAAAGGTAGTTTACTTAATTAGAAAGTCAACTTACACCATAATGTATTTACATTATTGGCTTGAATTATTATATTGTAGCTGCAACTATCCTGTTGTGGTGGAGCTACGGCAGTATTCGTTACCAACTAGACCACTCCCCAGATGAGGAGATTTTGGAGGAGAACGTGAGAAATGAGAGAGCATTATTGGTGTATGCTATCATTTCTACTATCATCATGGTAAGCCAAAGATGACTTGTACCTTAACTGAAATAATTGAGGAACAACAAATACAGCTTACTTTTTGTTTAGTTGTCATTTTACCTTTCACCAACATGTACATATTACAATTGTTTCTGGAATAATCCCAACTAAAGTTTATCATAGTATATATTTGTACTTGTGTAGGTTGCTTTGATTGCTCTGGTGGTGTATGTACGTCCCCACATTACTATGGTGGCTGAACTGTTCAAACATGCTGGGGGCTGCTTGGCACGTCATCCCACACTACTCCTACAACCAGTCATCACTTTCTTTGTTCTCCTGGCTTTCTTCTTGTTGTGGGTGTGGGTTATGGTCTCCTTAGCTACTGCAAGTGAGTCAATACTATACTTTATTATTGAATTGTTGAGATAGACAAGATAGCAAGTAAGAATTATTTTCATTCTAAATAGCTTAAAATTCTTATGTTATATTGTAGTTATGAATACAGGTGTTCCTTTTTGTTATTATTTTTCTACTTGGGTTTATTTCAAGATTCTTATGTTATATTGTAGTTATGAATACAGGTGTTCCTTTTTGTTATTATTTTTCTACTTGGGTTTATTTCAAGATTCTTATGTTATATTGTAGTTATGAATACAGGTGTTCCTTTTTGTTATTATTTTTCTACTTGAATTTATCTCCTAAACAGAACACTTGGGAATAGCAAGTCTCCAGTCTGAACAAGAGACTTTCAGCAACCACACTCTCAATGAAACAGACTTTAACTCCACCTCATCACTCCCAAAAAGTTAGTTTGATTTATATTTTAATTGTATTTATTGTAGAAACCATTGTACAATTTGCATTAATGCCAAGGGATTTAATGATTAAATCCAACACAGTTTGTTTAATTGGGGTTATGAGGATTAGATTGCAGGTTGATTTAATAAATATTCTCAGTTTTTTAGCTTTATGTATTATACTGTAATAAAAATATTTAGAATATTGTACTGTAATATTAAGAAATACTCATACCCATACTTACAACCCACACAACAGTATTTTACCCTTTGAATGTCATTGATTTGTCCTCAGCTGCAGTTAAATTGTTTGGCAGTAGTCAGCATCACATGTCAAAAGACCCCACTTTCAACATGAAGAGTTATGGTAGTTTAACCAAAGACTGCCTGTGGATTATCTACAAGTGAATAGTGAAAGAGTTATTAGGATTTTGTCAGGAAGTCTCTCAAAAATTTCACAGAATTGTCAGTAAATATTCAATTAGTGAGATGGAAGTATCAAATTAAAACAGTACCGGTAACAGGAAAAGGGCTTAATAAATTTTCTTTTATCTACCTACAGGCACTCCCCAACAGGTTCTGGAGTACAGTGAACCAACATGGGTACGGTCTCTGTGGTGGGTATGGGTGTTAGGCTTGGTGTGGGTGGCAGAGTTTATCTTAGCCTGTCAGCAGATGATCATTGCTTCAGCTGTATCCACATGGTATTTTACAAGGTTGGTTGAAAAAACTGATCAAAGTAGTACTTCAAAAACTGTGTATACTACGTTGTCATACAGTATTCTGGAAATACGTTAGAGTATAATGAGACACATAAGAATAAGGGTTGACTATACTCTACATCATTCCAGTTTGTTGTCCTATTTTAAAAATGCAGTTTTGTTATTTCTTTGTTTTATTTATGAATTTTGATTGAAGTTAAAGTGCATAAATGTATATTGGTTACCATTTATTGGTATGCTGAAGTAATATATGGTTTCAGACAAGAGACAAGGGGTGATAGGCGTCATCCTGTGTGGTGGTCTTGGCGAACATTGCTACTCTATCACCTGGGTACTGTAGCCAAGGGCTCTCTTCTCATCACACTTTGCAAACTCCCTAGGCTCATCATACAATGGGTTACAAAGAAGTAAGTCCCAATAAATATTCTCAGCTGATACCATAAAGGGCAACTGTGATTGGTTATTTATCAGTCAGTGGTAGCTTATATATATATTGTACTAATAAGACTCACTAAATGCTGTGGTATTGTAATGAACTTGATGAATATTGCTACATAAACAATGAAATACAAAATAGAATGGTAATTTTCATGAATATATATGCATGTATGTACAGGTTTCACACACACACACACATACACACACACATACCTGTAAACACAGACATATGCTTGCATTCATTTAGTAGTATGGGACCCACACTTGAAAAAAACACAAATATATTTGAAGGAGTACAAAGAGCAGTACTGTAACTAGACTGTTTAGGATGGGTGTATGGCTGGAATTCAATAGAGGTATTCCAGTTGCTGCCAAAAACTGGACATAATGTACTACCTGGCATGTACTACCTGATGATAATGGTGACTTGGTCTCCTGCAAGGGGGTCCCCTTGCCAAGTTCCATGATAGGGCCCATTTTTAGAATATAGGTGAAAGTAGATGGGTGATAAGCATTAAGCATTTATTTGTAGATGTTTGTACTTGACTAAGTGTACCTAGTCACTTATATTCCAAGTAATCTTTAAGCACCAACAATTACAACATTCTTAACAGATGCAGAGATCCTGAACATAGTTGTGCACGTTGTGGGCTTCGTTTGTGTTGTTGTTGTCTTTGGTGCTTTGAACACTTCCTCAAGTATATGAATCACAATGCATACACTGTCACTGCAACCAGAGGTACTGCTTTCTGCACATCAGCAAAAATTGTGAGTAAACCTGCAGCACCTGCCATCAACTACCTTCACATGGGCGGCATTCTTACTTGTTTTAGCATCATAGCTGAAAATTATTAGAATGATACTTTGTTAAATATGCTTATACAGTAGTATATTGTAATTAGAAGAATAAATTCTAACATTACTGTATTGGAATCCTATAGTATTTATCATACTTACAGTCCTACAAGATTTCGTAAATATCATTCTGTATCCTGTGAAGTAAACGGAGTGAATTCTGGATTCTGTAAAGCAATTCAGGAAATGTAAGATGTGTTGGATATTAGGTAAAATTGTGATGAGGCTAGTAGTTCTGTAGTGAACTGAATTGGTCAGTATTGCTCGTATTTTCTGTTATCCTAGAATTGTCCAAGTAATAAATGCCCATGGAAAAAAACCTCCATGTTATTTTAGCCTTGTTTCTATCTTATGTTATTGAGATTTGTGACTGGATTTACCCTGTGCTGTACACTTTATTTCCCAGGCATGGCGAGTTGTCCTGACCAACATGCTTCAGGTGGCAACAGTGAATAGTGTGGGGGATCTTATGCTATTTCTAGCTAAAGTTGCTGTGACAGGAACAGTTTGTTGTATTGCACTCCCTGTGCTACATGCTGACCCCACACTTCACCTGTATGCTGTACCACTCATCGTCACAGCAGTATTTGCATTCTTTATCACTCACTGTGTATTTTCAGTTTATGAGGTGAGAGAGCTGTGTTCTGTTGCCCCTTCTGTTTTCTTGTATTATAGAATTAATTATCCATCATGGAGAGATGCTAGGATTTCATGTAGTGGTAGAGTTGTTGCCTATTGTCATGTAGTGGTATGATGTTAGTGGCCATCCTTCATGATATGCCAATATTCAGCACTAATTCATATTTACTTTTCCCAGATGGCTGTGGATACATTATTTTTGTGCTTCTCTGATGACTACAATACCTACGATACTACAGATGGACGGGATTTGGTGGCTGATAAGGAGTTGTACGAGTTCATGGTGAAACATGAAGATATTGATTACAAAAAGAACCGTAGCAACAAGGCACGGAACCGAAGAGACCCTCCTGAAACAATCAGATTTAAGGAGGGTACAGTATGAATGTGAAAATGTGTTATGGGTATGATAGACATGATTTACATTAAAAGAAACAAAGGAAGAGAAATTTCTATGAGTTAGAGACCAAAGTAATTCATTGTTATGTGTGAGAGTTCTGCTGTATTTAACCAGGAATTAAGTTTTGTTGGATGTGAACCTTATAAGTGGGTGCAGTGAGGATGGATGACCTAATGTATTTCAATTATTTTTTTCATATTTGTTCCCACAAGTCCTTACCTAAAGTTACTGCAACAGAATACAGTAGTTATTTTTACCTCTTACTGATATCGTCTCTGGTAGAAGGTATGAATGTCTGTGTAGCAGTAGACCAGATATATTTTTATTGATGATGAGTACATTATACTTTGCTTACCAGTTTCATTACTCATTAGATTTGTGCAGGGTTCCCAAGTGAAGTTTCTTTTACACTGTACAGTATGTGCGGAAGTTTTGAATGTGATGTAGCTGAATTGTGTGCAATAAATGCTGTTTGTATGAGATATGCAAATTATTTGTGATGTACTGTGCAGATTCTAATTCCAGTGTAATGTAGTATGTTTTTTTTAATCACATAAAGTACTGTATGTGGAAACTTATGACAGCCAGATCTACCACACATTTACATACAATACGTACGGATATTTAAATGTGATCTTAGTCAGTTAAATGAAATTGCTAAGGAAATAGTGTACCTTATAGTAATGTAAGGTATGCTAAGAAAAACCCACTTTTTATAGACAAAAAGTATTTAATATGGACGTTTCGGAGGCAACTACCTCCCTCTTCAGCAGTACAGAGTTGAAACGTCCATATTAAATACTTTTTGTCTATGAAAAGTGGGTTTTTCTTAGCATGCTGCTCTTCACATCATTGTGAATTACCACTCCATAATGTAAGGTAGTTTGTAGAATGTTGGGTAACTTATCATTTCAATAATACATAGTAATACTGGTATGTAGGAGTAAATATATGATCTTCTCAAGAAAGTGGCATTAAAGGAGAACATTAAAGTGGGGAGCCAAAGTTTATTTTCAAGGTAGAGAGAGCACCAGTAGTACTGAACACTTGATAAAAAATTACATTGCTCATAGTGGGTCTGATGAATTTGGTAATGATATTAACAGAACCATATGAAGTGGTAAGCTTGGTATCTGAGGCTGTGGTTGCTTCCATACACAGTGAATGTGTAGGGACCTGAGAAAAAATAAGCCGTTTCATTCTGCAAATTATGGAACAGATCACAACAATTGCCTAAATAAGTGTGGCAGTTGAGATACTCATTTTGCAGTGTCAGTCCGTCCTTGTGCCATATTGTTACGTATACAAATGGTATTGATAGATTTTTATCAAGTGTACATTCACACCTTGTTTTATTTTTCTTGCATAATTTGGTAAGAATTACTAATTTACATTGCACCATATGAATATTGTTTAAACAAATACTTGGTGATTTTGAAACATTTTGATACTACACAGTACTTGAAATATGCTACTGTATTCAGATTTGTTTTTAATGTTCTTTACACTTTAGTTATTACTCTCACATTAGCATATAGAAATTACCTTTTGGTAAACTACAGTACTTACTTACAGTAAATATCTATAACAAAGATTAATACAGTACTGTATATTTTTATTGGTGTTAATGATCATCTGGTGAATGTTGTAATTTTTTTACACTGATGCAAGAGATATTGTGAAAGATAAAAGTCGTTCCATATGTCTTTGAATTTTTCACTTGTGATAGCAAAAAAAAATTATTTAGTAGGCTATAATACAGGCTTGATTTATAACATTGCCAAGACTAATTTTATTCTGATTCATATAATTATGTATCAAGGCATGATTAGTAATTAGATAAGCAGTAATTATTTGCATATTACTTAATATTTACTTCATTCTTATATAGGAACATTGTATGTTACTTGATAAGCTTTTTTGGACCAAGTGCTGTCACAACCATAACAATGCTATTTTTAAACTATGTCTGGTTCATAGTATACAGTTTGATCTCTTCGTTACAAAACTGTGATGGATGGACCTAATATTTTTTTTAGTAATGTAGTTTTGAGGCTAAGAAGGTGTGGAGTACAGTGCAGAAGATGTTAATATTTTCTTAAGCTTTAAATAGTTCCTCAAGTCTTGTATTTTTTGTAGTTGTTTTGTCTTGTTTCTTGGAGATAGATTAACATTACATGGGAGCACTCTTCTTGAATCACAAAGTAGAGTATATTTTTTGTGTTTAGTTTTAATCAAAAGGTGTATTATACCGTACCTACTTGTTGTGTTTTCCAACCAGACCTTGGTACAGTACACTTCTCTCCATTTTTCTTACTTAAGTTTATGTGATATACAGTGTAACTTACAAATGCATGTTTATACTGCATATTATTTAATGCCAAATACTATTATATTCTGTCTGGTTCAAACATAGAACCTAGGATCTGAAATTAGTGTTTTGATTAATTTACAATTAATTCAGTTATGTTAAACCTTTTCAGAGTCAGATTTAGCATGGCACAGTTGTAGCCAGATCCCCACAGTGCATGATAATGGGTGTAGTGTATCATAAGTAACACTATTTTTATATAATTATTATTGTTTTCTTTATTATTATATTATGATTATTACTAGTATTATTACTATGATTACTACTGTACTAGTATTATTACTATGATTATCATTATGCGTAGGCATAGTCAAAATGCTGCTTTGAGTTTATAAGTTGACTTCGGTAATGATTCACTGATTTATTTTCTGTGCAAGAAAAAATTGATCAAATGTACTATCATGTACAGTCGGCAAAAAAAGTTTCGTTACCACCCCTACATTAAGTTTAACATGGGTAAGCCCGGTAGGGTTGGTACTCCACCAACTGGGTAGCTGTGACTCGTGTCATCCGGGACATGCTGGACGGGAATTGTCATTGCTCCGGCAGTCAACTTTTTTTATATCAAAAGTTTAGCTGATTTTAAATAAAATTTTGAGTGTTGAAGAACTCTTACTATTTAACTATTCATTATTAAACATAAGGAAATGAGTTTGAGTATTTTAGAACAAAAATAACCGTGAAATACCCAGAAAATATAGCATGGGTGAAAGAACGTCATTCCTGCTTGGCTGCCCATGACACACTTAGGGGCATTGGCCCAGGGGCACGGACTAATAGAGGCCGGAGGGTGGCGGAGGTACGACACTCACCAGTCAGGCGTACCAATATTACATCACTCTGTTTTAGGGATGGTAACGAAACTTTTTTTGCCGACTGTACAGTACTACATATAGTATGGACTGGGATTAATATTTTTGGTTGGCTCACTTTCGGATCCGAGTCAATCCCTCTACTTTCTTCAACTGTCCCTCCTTTTCTTCTATTTCCTTCATTCTTGTTGTCTTGTCTCCTTCTCCCTTGTGTTAGGGATTTGATTGCCTGTGGGTTTCTTGTGAGACTTAGTGGGCATTTTCATATACAGTATAAGGGGCAGGGGTGAAGGCAGCTCAGGCAGGCAGACACCCCATCATTCCACTCTATAAGTACCACCAGGGAAAACAGACTGGCCACTCACTCCTCAGCCATGGCCAAGGCACTGCCAGTGGTCTTCTGCTAATGCAAATACTGTATATATCCCATTCAGTACAACAGAAAATATCCAAACTTCATAATGTCATTTATTGTTAACCAGTGTAGAATAAATAAAGATAAAATTGTACTGGATAAGTAACTAGAGGCTATTTCTAACCCCTATTAGTTATAAAAATTAGTTTTTGATAAAATAGTTTTAAATTATTATGTCAAGGGAACATTCAGCATGTATTTTAAAACTGTCGCCAAAATATGCTCTCCAATTGATTAAAGACGACATATCCTCGGGCTGCAGGAAGTGATATATTGCTACCATGTGACTAGATGAATCATGGAAGATTGTGGAGCATTTAGAGGAGTACTGCCTGTGAAGGTGTAGAGAAGTCCTGTCACCTCACCTGCTTCACTGAGACAGGCAGTGTTCATGGATTCGAGAAATACGCACGTTTTCTACACCTAATAATCTCGAGTACGGTATATGAACATCGCGTGCCTCGGTGAAGCAAGTGAGGCGACAGGACTTTAGCTGCCGACTGTACATGCAGAGATGATTTGCAAAGAGAATAATTAATATATCTAAAAAATGTATAATAAATACATGGAAGTTATCATACATATAATTATTTTGGTATTTTCTTACATGTACTGCCACGCCCTTTGTGTTATACGTGAAGACGAACGAGGATGAGAGTAATGCTTTCAACAACCACGGCTTCAGTCTTGATTATACTCAACTCAATGTGTGTCTGTAACTTTTTCATATTTTATTTTTAATGTAGAAAGTATCAAGAATTTATGGGCTTAGCTAAAAATACCTAAGAGGGCACTGCATGCATTTTGGCACTTCAGTTTTTACAATGACAGATAGGTGGAAGATCTTTCACTGCCTTCATTTTTTTTTTATCAGAACTGTATAAAAAATAAAGAAACGGAAGACAAAGCTGTAATTTACGTCCAACCTAAATTACAGATGCTCACATTATCTATGGTGTTAAGGGAAGGTACTGTGCAGTGCTTGAAGGAAACATGATGTGGGGGAAGGTGCTTGAAAGAAAAGGTAAGTGTTTGAAAAAAAAAAAATAGCCTAATAAAGAGAGGGGGAGGTGCTTGAAAGAAACTTGATGTGTGTGTGTGGAAGGGGGGGGAGTTGCCTGAAAGAAATAGAGTGGAAGGATATGTTGCTTGAAGAAAAATAAAGAGGGGGAGGTGCTTGAAAGAAACTTGATGTGTGTGTGGGAGAGTGGAAGGTGCTTGAATGAAAGAAACGCCTGGATGAGTCACAATTCTTCATGCATATTCTACCTCAAATGAGACCACGTGTAAATGGAGTCAGGCTATGTGTTAGCACAATGACTCATACCCGTGTTATTTCACTCGGGATACCAAGGCTCTGAGGTGTGAGGTGTGTGAGGTGTTGGTGCCAGGTGGGAGGGAAGGAAGTTTGGAATGTGATCATTAATTTGTGTGTATGTTTTTTATATGTAGTTGAGCAACGGCGACAGCATGCATGTGTGTGTGTGTTTGTAAGTGCATATGTGTGTACATACATGTTAAAGACTATTTGTGTGTAATTATCAGAGTACGTACGGTATATTTATTTATGTGATGATAATGTGTGTGTGTATATACTTGTTGACATAAAAAAAAAAAAACTGAGTACGTATATATATTTGCGTAATGATAATGTGAGCGTTTGTTACAGAGCGGCCGTGCTACCTGACCTGACAACCGGTATGAACTGTTATGTTATTTTAAGCGTGAATGTTGCCCGGCTCTTTGGTTTGGCAAGGTGACTCACGTATGTACACTATCTTTAACCTCCAGGAATTCTTATAATCATTTCTCGGTTTTCTATTTTACGATAATTGGAAGTGATGATATTAGTGTTTATATTCGTGGAACAGAAACGTATATTTAGTTAAGGGAACGTAAACCTTGGCAAAGCGAACAGCAATATAGGTGTAGAGGCCCCTAGACGCTGATGACGTCATTGAGGAGTCAGACGAGGGTAGGGGGGTGCCAGTGTGTGTGTGTGTGTGTGTGCCAATAAGTGAGGGGAACATAAAGCCAAATGCAGGGTAGAGGGAAGTCAGTTCTTGGCTGGCTATAGAGGGGAGGAGATATCTGTGTGTGTAAGGCTTTAGAGGAGGAAATCACACAGGAAATACCAGCAGTAGGGGGTTGCAAACACGGTGTTGCTTTGATTGAGTAGCTGGATAGTAACAATCATTATACACAAATACAGAAATAGTAAGTAGTAGGAGGTGGTGGTGTGTGTTGATATAAAAGAGTAAGGAGTAGGAGGTGGTGGTGTGTGTTGATAATCAGAGTGTATATAGAGAATGCCACTGGGGAGTACACTGATGGGGGAGCTGAGGGAAGGGTTTCAGCTCCCCATCACTCGCCGGGGACTCTTTTCCGAGGACGACTTCTTCAAAGGCTTCCAGCATGACTACAGCCAGGCGGTGGGTGACGTACTGGACCGATGGCGCTCCCGTTCCTCTCTGGCTGACCGCTACGCTTCCTACAGGAAGCTGAGGGAGAGGGACCACTCAGACGACAGCCAGGCAGCCACCGTCTCAGAAACCCCCACCAACCATGTGGTAAGTAAGTGGGTGGTGGTCAATGCATGAGGGAATGGATTCTTAAGAGCCCTATTTGTTATTGTTTTTTATTCCTCTAAACTAAATTATGCTACGAAACAGATTCATAAGAAAAATAAAAGGAGCTTGCAGAAGGTTACGTAGTCACTTATTGTTGCTTATTTATTTGTTTCTTTGTTGGCTGGTTGACTGATAAGTGAACCAATTATCCTGCAGATCGTGGTAGACATGAGTGACTACGCCAATGGACAGATCACGGTCGAGACATCGGGATTCTCAGCGGTAGTGAAGGGACAGGCAGGTCAGCGAGTCTATCACCGCCGCTTCCCTCTGCCTCAGGACACAGTGATTGATGGGTTGGTGGCAGACCTCTCAGATGATAACATCCTCACCGTCACTGCTCCGAGGAAGGTGAATAAGTTGTAAATCAGGGACAATGTATTTTGTTTCTTCTACTGTCATTTATTGGAATCGCCTAACGTTTGTATAAGCATGAGTATCTGTTGGGTGCTTCCTCCTCATGTCTGGTTCCTGTGCATAAATGAGAGACGAGTGAGATGCAGACACGCAAGAAGGGGGGCTACAAAACCTGGCATTAATTAAGTACATGTAGTAATTAGAAGGTTAATATTATGTGTAAGTATGAAAACTCCTGTATGCTTAAACTTTATACCCTGAGCCTGACGGAACCTTTTGTCTCCCTTCCATGTAGGGTAAGGGTGTGGCCATCAACCTGGGTTCAGACTCGCCTACAGTCACCCCTACAGTCTCAGCCTCGACACAGCAACAGTCCACCTCCGTCAGATCAGCGGAGGAGAGAGTCATCCCTACCGTGAAGGAGGGCGGCGCTGGTGTTTCCACTTCGGCAACTCAAGCCATCAGAACACACCAACAGCAGCAGAGTTCATCAGACCGCCGAGGCTCCACAAGCAGAATCATCCCACTGAGTATTGAAGACGAGGCGACGACACCGGAGGCCGTGGGTGGAGGGGCAACGACAACCACAGAACAAACGTCTAGTACCACTACAGAGAGGGTCATTCCAACCATCAAACAGGCAACAGATACGAGGTCGTCCACTTCCTCCCAGTTCGCCAACGCCACCACCACACAGTTACACAACCGAGTCCTCCCCATCAAGAAGCGAGGGAGATTCTTTCAGGATGCGACTTTCGAGAAGGTTTGGAGTGACTTCGAGTCAGCCATGGACGACAAAGTGGCCAAGGAGGGATCAAAGGTGGAAGAGAAGGACGAGGGTGACGACAGGTACCAAACATACAGGAACCTTCGTGATGTGATCCAACAAGATGATAACCAGGCTGGTACTGTCACCAAGGAGAGCGATGAATTCAAGGTGAGAAATTACAACTATAATTATAGTACTCGGCATTTCGTTTTCTATATTGTATGTACAATACATATATTTCTTTCACTTGATGTTACTCAGGATTATACTATTTTCTCTGTTCTATATAAACCTTTTCACCTGATATTTCTCGGCATTATACATTTTCTACTTTTTATATTTTTTCACTTGATATTACTCGGCATTATTTCGTCTCTATTCTTTATACCTTTTCACTTGACCTCCTCCCTTCACCCAACTCAGATCGTGCTGGACGTGAAAGACTTCGCTGATGCCCACCTGGACGTAAAAGCTCTGGCAGGATCCATTGTTGTCACTGGGGAGAAGGGGACGAGATCCTTCGAGCGTCGTTTCTCCATCCCGGGATTGTCGAAGCCAGAGAAGGTTGCCGCAGCTCTCTCTGCTGACGGCGTCCTCACCATCACTGCTCCTGTCTGACCAACCCTCGCATGTAAGAACATTTGTGGTATTGACGATGGAGTGATGGTACTGGTACGATGACTCCATGTATAGACACACAACAGGTACATCGTATACAGGTACCACGCCATAGTCAACACCACCATGGACATTCTTGCATACAGCTGATAATGTCACCTGCGCATTCAGACTTCAATGTGAAAATATTAATAAAAAGTCAAGACACTCGTTTACACTTTCTTAATTAATACAGAAAGAATTAGAAGATGAGATTAGTAAGATTTCTCATACACTATCCTCACAAAATTTCCCGTGATTGACGAATACAAGTATAATTATTATGTACAATTAATCAATGGCATAAATTTTTACAGCATCTTAAGATGATTCAGCATTGGAAAGTAACTGATCATGGTTCTCAGATATATGGAAGTTTTTGTTGCTCTCTCTCTCTCTCTCTCTCTCTCTCTCTCTCTCTCTCTCTCTCTCTCTCTCTCTCTCTCTCTCTCTCTCTCTGTGTGTGTGTGTTGTGACGAGTTTGTAGGCCAACTGAAGGGTATTGATTCCAGTACACCTTCCCACAAGATAAGACAGTACAAGTCATTACCCAATAAGAGTAAAGTAGTGACTTGGAATGGAGAAATCACTGCCTTCCAAAATATCTCCTACAAATTTGTTGAGCTTGAGATTCTTCTCCTTTACACACACACACACACACACACACACACACACAAAGACCTTAGAAATGTTATGGGGGTCGTAACGTTGTCTCTTTAATAGAAGCTCGTAAACAAGGACACACACACACACACACACACACACACACACAGCCACAAAGACCTTAGAAATGTTATGGGGGTCGTAACGCTGTCTCTTTTATTGAAGCTCGTAAACAAGGCCAACTACAGGCATGCGTTGTTTTCCCTTCACAACAACTACACTATTTATTTACTGTCAACACTCTTTACATTACAAGGCCATGCAACAGAGTGACAGGACACGCCCCCCCCCCCCTCTCCCCCCCCGACCTCAAACACTCTTAACCATTCTCTCTCTTGGTCTTGGTTGGAGGGGAGCCAAAGAGGAGGTCCTGTTTGGCATAAAACTGGCCTGCACAGAAGATGAAAAAAAAAGAAACATAGTGATCGAATACACATGGCAATTTTATTATTATTATTATTATTTGTTTCCCCCTGAGACGAGAGACCAATTAGAGTTAACTATCAATGAATCTTTTCCTTAGTGGGGCGGAAAATAATCATGACATGTATATTATGGGTTAGAAAAAAAAAAAAAAAGTTAGACGAGACTACTTAACTCGGGGAGAAACTGTTGACGGTCAATTGGAGTGCTACCGAATCCTCCAAACTTGGTCACGAAACAGATTCCTTAACAGTAAAACATTGAGGTGGTTTGTTTCCTGGGAGAGTTTGGGGGAATCAGCAGCACTACATTTTGCCGAGAAGAGACCACTCCCCCTCCCCCCTCCCCCCCCCCATTATAGAGGAAGTACAGTACCGGTACGGTGTTGGTAAATCTGGAGCAACTGATTCCTCTAAAACAATCCAAACAACAGGCCACCATTATTATGTATCATCTGACCCTGTTTCCCGGCATACTTTGGAGGAATCGAAACACTCTAACATACCAAAAAGATATCCCCCCCCCCCCCCAACCTCTTTAACTCAGTTGCCAGACAGTGTGATTCTTGCCATCATGAATTAAGACATTGGCGCCCCGTTGGCAACTTGGCCATATGGCGCCTTCCACTGTCAGGCTGCCAACTATGACATAATTATAGTTTTCCTTTGTCACACGGGGCTTTCTACCATGTGGTGTGAAGGGGATAGATCGTATACTTTTGGTACATACATACATACATTGGTGCTCCTTGATTCCTCCAAAGTATGCCAGGAAACAGGACCAGATTGACAAAAATAATGGTGGCTCGTTGCTTGGGATAGTTTGGAAGAATCAGTTGCTCCAGATTTACCAACACTCTACTACCCCCTTAACACCAGGGAGCTGTTGACAGTACGTGTGTGAAGCCGAGTGAATCAAACCGTATTGTTGTGTTTACTTTGACACTGCACAAGGTCATACACGTAAGAAAACCTAATTGTTCTGTCTTTCTCTTTATCTATTTATGTGTGTGTGTGTGTGTGTGTGTGTGTGTGCTGGTCATATAATACTCGTAGAAAAAAGAGAGACGAATCTTAATATCCCAAAGAACGTATTATCCTGAGCGGAGCGATTCGTCCTCGCGAGCAAAGCGAGACTTCTAAATTTTCAGACATTTTTATTGCCCCTGATTTTGGAAAGCACACACACACACAACACACACACACACACACACAAGAACATACAAATATAGCAAATTTTCTGTACAGTGTTAGTGTTAGAGTTGGTGTTGGCAGAGTATATGCATAGAAGATGATAAATTATTTGGCTTCTCTGCCTTCACCCTTGATTCACATTTAGACACACACACACACACACACACAGACATATTAGTGGTATGTGCATTTTGCCAAGTCACACACACACATAATAAAATACCAATCATTTAGTACAACAGGTCATTATTAAGAGTATTCATAATATTAGAAGGCTGCCATCACGTGAGGGATAATGAGAGCCTTGATATTTGACACTACGATTATAAACTGTTAGGTAGGTACGGGGGAAATGGAAGTGTGTTAGTGGTATCAACACTTGACACATGCAATATATAGGTATTCACATTCGCTTCATTTGATAAAGAGCATTCTGGTTCATGATTCTTATGCAATTATTGTGTAAATATATTTCAGCGTTTAGTGCTTGATAATAACCATTGAATACATTACGAACAAAGTATACCGTACAATAATATTACCACGGTTGTTTTTGTATTACATCATGATATTAAAAAGTTGATCTTATATCTTTAATGATGTTAATGATTGACACAAATGTTAGTATATAAATAATTGATAACTGGGTGTATTTTCGTACTTTTATTAAATATTCCATTCATCTTTCACCTCCTCAAGAATAATTTCTCATCTCTCTTGTACTGGCTTCCTCCCCTACCCTCCTCAAATCCCTCCTTACTTCTCCCTCCCACCAGTGAATGGTTCGAGCAAGCGGAGCTCACTACTAGTGTTTCGGGGTTAATATCTCGGCCAACGATGACAACGCTGGGTGGGCCTCGCAGGAGTGTGGCCAGCGTACAGTACAGTCGGCGGCAAAAGTCCTGTCGCCTCACTTGCTTCACCGAGGCACGCGATGTTCATAGACTCGAGATTAGTAGGTGTAGAAAATGTGCGTATTTCTTGAGTCCATGAACACTGCATGACTCGGTGAAACAGTTGAGACGACAGGACTTCAGCCGCCGACTGTACATCCTCGGACGAAGGTATTGACGCCTCGCCAACCTCACTTTGAATCATGAAACCTTGACGTGTGAAACTGAAGTACTGTACTTAGTAGAGCGGCCCCCGTATGATGTGAACCTTACTAAGTGCTTCGGTTTTACAATTCCCGATTTCATAGTTCACAGTGAGGAGGTTGGCAAGGTGTTACTCAGTACACTACATTACTAAGTCCGTGGCTCCGTGCTGGGTGTACAAACAAGTTGCACTTCCTTCTATGCTTTCTTTTCTCGGTTTGTGGGATGCCAGGCAGCGGTGGTCATATAGGAGTGAGTTGGATCAGTTGGTATTCTGTTGTGTTGCGTTGATGCCATCCATTCTGTGTCGTATTCGTGTGAGGTGCTGAAATATTTACGTGGATTTGGTGTCCGTTATAAGTTGTATAGCGATTAATTGTGTAAGATATTCAATGTGATTTTTTCAATATCTTTCCGTGGATTTATTTACGTAATGATTTGTTTACCGATTAATAGTGCAAGATATTGAGTGTAATGGAGTGCTACCGAAGCTTATCAGTAGCGTATTTATAAAGAACATCAGTTTAAAGTTTTGATATAATTTACATGGATTGGTTTGCGTTATAAACCTTTAAAGCGAATAATAATGTAAGATATCCAGTGTGATGATGGAGTGAAACCGAAGCCTATTAGTGGGATATAATGGACCACAGTTGAAAGTCATACAATTTGGTCCGTATGTGTTCGTGTGAGGTTTAATAAGGTGGGCAATAATACTCACTGAAAATTATACCAATCCACCATTATTTTCATTAATTTGGTCCTGTTTCCTGGCTACTTTGGAGGAATCAAGGCACTCAAGTTATACCAAAAGTGTATTACCCCCTTAATTAACTAACAATAGTGGATAATGATGGTAATGGGATATTTTTCTCTACAGTACAATTTCCTCGTCGCCTTTCATTTTTTATATAGTGATAAAAACTGTGGTCTTGAAGCTTCGGTAATAATAAAAGGGGTACCGGTATATACAGTAGCAGTGTGTTGGTAAATCTGGAGCGACTGATTCCTCCAAACCTTTCCAAGCAAACATCAGGTCACCATTATTTTTGTTGATCTGGTCCTGTTTCCAGACATACTTTGGAGGAATCAAGGTACTCTTAATTTGTTGATCTGGTCCTGTTTCCTGACATACTTTGGAGGAATCAAGGTACTATTAATTTGTTGATCTGGTCTTGTTTCCTGACATACTTTGGAGGAATCAAGGTACTATTAATTTGTTGATCTGGTCTTGTTTCCTGACATACTTTGGAGGAATCAAGGTACTATTAATTTACCGTCAAGAGTCTCTCCCCTTTAATTGGTGAACGATGAACATGGAATTTACACTGCAGTCAAGATGGAGTGCATGTGAGGATGACGTGAGGGTCGACGTTTGGACTGTGAGAATTGTCGATCACAACAACATCAAATATAACAACAAGATAAATACAAGGTAATGTGTTCTTAGACTTATAATGTAGATACTATATAGTAGATAGTAGTATAGTGTAGATAGTGTGTACGGTAAATGAAACATGGGTGTAACACGTCAACAATGATTTATTTACGAGTTTCTACGATTCTCATATATCACAAAAATAGGTTATAACAACAACAACAACAACAACAACTGTGTCTAGACAAAATAGCATAGAGTAATAAGCAATTAAGAGTCGTTCGAACTACACAGAATTCAGAACTTTGGGGCACCATAATTATTTCACACACTGGCAAAAGGAAAATCAGAGGAATGAAGTTGAACCAAGTGAATGAATCTTGCGAACCAAAATTGCAGAGCCCAAAACAGCTAATGATATTAAGGTTTGCATCATAATTTCTTGTCCGTTTCATTGGTGCGTGTTATATAAAACCTTTGCACAAGACTCCTTTAATTAAGGACCCTGTGATCATATATGAGAATTGGAGGCTTCTGATTCCTCCTGACTATGCCACGAAACAAGCTCCTTCCATGTGTACAATAGGTGGTGTTTTGTGGCAATATTTAAAGGACTCGCTTACCTCCAATTTTCTGACTACATCACAGGGTTCCTTAAGGTGGGTATCTAGTACAGTGGTGTTGGTGCGTGATAAATCTGGATCAACGTATTCCTCTAAAACTATTCCAAGCTGCAACAGGACACCATTATATTCATTCATTGGTTCTGTTTTCTGATATACTTTGGAGGAATCAAGACACCCCAATGTACAGTAGCGGACATTATGAAACAGGCACACTTCCAACGGGCCCCTTGTCAAACATGTATAGGATAGGATGAGACTACACACACAACGTCTCATTCTACCCTATGCTCATTGAGGGGTCTCGTTTCAGGTGTGTCTATTTCGTATGTCTGCAACTGTACCAAAAGTGTGCTAGGCTAATACCCCCTATAAGAGGAGCCCTATGATCGTGTATGAGACCTGGTAGCTGCTGATTCCTCCTGACTATGCCATAAAACAAGCTCCTTTATTGTAGGTGGTGTTTCGTGGCAATGTTTGAAAGACTCACTAACCTCCAATTTTCCGACTACATCACTGGGGTTGTCAAGGAGGTATAAAGTATATTGTTGTTGGTGGTAGATTTGGAGCAACAGATTCCTCCAGCCTATTCCAAGCAACAGGATACCATTATATTTATTCATTGAACTTGTTTGCTGACACACTAAGGAAGAATCAAGGTCCTCCAATGTCCCAAATGTACACTTATCCCCTTAAGTACACACTGTTGTCTGACGGTATGTGAGGCTGAATCCCCTGTTGCCGAGGTCTAATGCCTCGTCCTGATCATTCGTGACGTAGAGCATGAAGGGTTGGGTCTTGGCTGGCAGGGGGAACGGGAACACAGTTAATTAGTGGAGAGAGAGAGAGAGAGAGAGAGAGAGAGAGAGAGAGAGAGAGAGAGAGAGGTCGTGGAGTGGTAATAATGGATTTAGTTCGTTCTGTGAGAGAGAGAGAGAGATAGAGAGAGAGAGAGAGAGAGAGAGAGAGAGAGAGAGAGAGAGAGAGAGAGAGAGAGAGAGAGAGAGAGAGAGAGAGAGAGAGAGAGAGCTATTTCTTATTGCTCTCTCTCTCTCTCTCTCTCTCTCTCTCTCTCTCTCTCTCTCTCTCACACACACACACACACAGATTCCCATATATTACTTACTGGTGACAATGTTGGGGAAGCCGAGGCCACAATAACGATCGGACTTGGCGGGCACGTTATTGTTAGTATCAGACTTGTACACCCCACCAGGTATGATCACGAAGTCAGTGGCGCACATGTCACCCGTACTACTGGTATAGCTGGTACCTGGGGGGGACATGGATAGGCTACAGTGAAATATACTATAACGAAACTACAAAGAGAAAAATGAAGGGGATACTGAAGTGTTGGTTAAATCTGGGACCCGACATTTTATAGTTTTATACATTAAGTACATATTGAAGTGTTGGTTAAATCTGGGACCCCACATTTTATAGTTTTATACATTAAGTGCATATTGAAGTGTTGGTTAAATCTGGGACCCCACATTTTATAGTTTTATACATTAAGTGCATATTGAAGTGTTGGTTAAATCTGGGACCCCACATTTTATAGTTTTATACATTAAGTGCATATTGAAGTGTTGGTTAAATCTGGGACCCCACATTTTATAGTTATATACATTAAGTGCATATTGAAGTGTTGGTTAAATCTGGGCTTCCACATTTTTATATCTATATTTATACTGTATGTCTATCGATTACTCCAAAGTCCTTGAATTTAAGCAACCACAAAGATAATAAATCAATTAAAGGAAGGAAGGTTTGGCATTTCATATCTTATATTTTACTAAGCAGGAAAAACAGAAGACTGAATGAGTGACTGACTGACTGAATGAATGACTGACTGACTGAATGAATGACTGACTGACTGACTGACTGACTGACTGACTGACTGACTGAATGAGTGACTGACTGACTGAATGAATGACTGACTGACTGAATGAATGACTGACTGACTGACTGACTGACTGACTGACCTACCTATAAGATTGGTTGCTGTGGCATTTGCCACATCGGTAACAGTGAAACCATAACGTCCCTGGACGTAATTAGCTTGCCAGGAGATACCACAGTAGTTGTCAGCTCTTTTGATACACACCCCGTAGTCCATATTTGCCAGTTGTCGGGTGTCTGCATGGAAGAGGAGAAGGGTTGTCATTTAGAGGAGGGATACTAGAGACAGTCAACTTTATGGTGTTGTTCGTCTTTATAGTAATTCATTTATTTATTCATATATTTGTTTTCATTATTATATTTTCATTTTTATATTTTCATTTTTTTATTTTCATTTATTGGGTTATAACATCAGACAACAGACAGTCGATAAAACATGATAACAACAAAGCATCCATAGCTATAAAACCACCTATCATGACGAACCATAAGACCACCTACTATTGATAAAGACGTTCGTGTTGGCGAAGTTAAAACTGTTGACTGTATTGGTGGTGTCGGTGAAATACTGGAGGCAACCCACTGGAGCTGTGAGGGAGGAGAGGGGAGAGTAGGGGATAGTATTAAGGGACCCCGTGATGTAGTTAGAAAATTGAAGGTTAGTGAGTCCTTCAAATATTGGCACGCAACTCCACCTATATTGAAGAAGCTTGTTTCGTGGCATAGTCAGGAGGAATCAGAAGCCACCAAGTCTCCTACACGATCACAGGGTCCTTAATTAGACTAGAACACCTTGATTCTTCCAGGGTATTCATCTCATTGATTGATATACCACCAATTATATTTTTAAGATACGTAGAAAGCCGGGCAGTTTGTACAGTCGGCCTTAGGAATTCGTACACAGAACATTGGTTAAAAAGGGGTCTTAATTTTTGCTCATGCTGTATGGATTGTTCTGCTGACGGATTCAAGTATTAGCCAAATAAAATTCCTAAAGAAGTTTGATGTTAGGAAATTAATGTACTAAAATTAATGTCGTTCCGAACCCTTAATGTCACAGTGGTGTATACGAATTCCTGAGGCCGACTGTACGAATAACTGATAAGACTAACCTCTGAACTTGGAGTCACAGGAGATCTGACTGACTTTGATGGTCCAAGTAAGGGCGAGAGAGGCTGCTATAGATCTATCCACCGTCACCTTTACTGCCCCGCCCTTAGGGTCCAAGTCATAGTACACTGTATATAGGGACAACAAACATCAAAGTAGATTTATTTCCAAAACTGAAATATTATTGAAGCTCATTATACAGTACAGCAGTTGGGGGCGTTAATTAAAGAACTATGAATTGCAATGCTATTTTGGTAATGAATAGTACACTCTCTATTTTCTGAAAGAAGGAAACAATCATACAGGTATAAAAGTACCAATTGCAAGTTCAGTGAGAAGTATCATAGAACATGAACAAACATTTTTACGACTCGTAGGTGTATACATGTGTGTTGTGACTTACTGTGTTGTCCGGTGTTAAGTCCACATAACATAGGTGCGGGAGATACGCCCCCTGTTATCGTCAGGAAGTCGTCTTGACAAACACCATCAAAGTCTGGCTGTGAAAGTTCCAGATTGATGAAGTCCAGTCTGAGGATGAGGGAAAAGGCGCACACTATACACCTCAAACGGGAGAGTGAGTGAGAGATAAATGAATATATCTGTGTGTAAGGAATTGAGAGAAAATGTTGGGAGAAATAGTGGGAATATGTAGAGGAGGAGTAAAAAGATTCATGAGAAAAGAGAGAATATATCGGGAAACACATGGGGGAAATTGGTGGGGGAGGGAGACTCCAGTTATTAACTATAAAAATCCACCAGTTTCGTTACCTGTCCTGGCAACCTTAGGTCCCAAAAATAACTAGTTATTTTCTATGTACATAACGTTGATAATCCCATCATATACTGACCTGACTTGGCAAATGTTGGAGTTCATCCTATTGATGGTGAGGGTACAGGCCCCCAGTGCGTTGTTAGTAGCAGTTGGTTGTGTGAAGTATGTGTTGTTGAGGCTGGTAGCACTGTTGCAAGACCTCGTTACTGCAACACCACCCAGAGTACGGTTAGAAAATGAACTTATAGTTACGAATTATATTATAATTACGATAGATAGATAGAGTACATTAGCATCATCATCGTTAGTTCAATTCTACCAATCTATGTCAGAAAACAGGCTACTTTAACATACGAGTAAGGAATGGGATCTGTTTTGTTGAAGTATTTAGAGACGGGAGGGTGTTTAGTAGCCTATGTGGATTCCAAAACTCTCAGCCACAACAAAAATATAACCTTACTCCCCAAACAACAACAACAACCATTCACACACAACAAAATAATAACGTTACCCCCTAAACAACAACAACAACCATTCACACACAACAAAATAATAACCTTACTCCCCAAATAACAAAAAAAAAAAACATTCACACTCAATAAAATAATAACGTTACCCCCCAAACAACAACAATACAAACCATTCACATTCAACAAAATAATAACCTTACTCCCCAAATAACAACAATACAAACCATTCACACACAACAAAAATATAACCTTACCCCCCAAACAACAACAATACAAACCATTCACATTCAACAAAATAATAACCTTACTCCCCAAACAACAACAATAAGAACCATTCACACACAACAAAATAATAACCTTACCCCCCAAATAACAACAATACAAACCATTCACATTCAACAAAATAATAACCTTACTCCCCAAACAACAACAACAACAACGACACCTCCTCTCAAGCACATGGTATATCTATCTCGATCTTGCAAGGTATATATATACTCACTCACGCAGCAGACGCCCAGACCTTTTGCGCAGGTGCCCGAGGAAAGGCCCCCACGCTGTTTACAGTCACTGGAGGTGAGACAAGTGCCGAAGGTGGTGGCGATGTCCTTGGAGTTACACTTGTCAGGGGAGATGGCCAGCATGATGAACACTTGACCCAGTACACATAGACACAGTAAAAAGAATATGAGAGAGATTATTATTATTACAAGGAAAACTAACAAAAGAGATATAAAGGGATGGATGGATAAATTGAAAGATAGAGAGACAGAGATCAAGACAGAGACACACACAGCTCTATAGGTTTTAAGTCAGTAGAATTTTACATGTGGTTATATATTCAGCAAGTGTGTTAATTTTTGTGGATTTGCTACTTTTAGCACGCATATTATTATTCCAAATATTTTCCCAGCTAGCCTTTAATTAACTTCTCGTAACCAGCAGAGTTCCCACGTTCGATCCCCGGGTGGGTGGAACAATCATTTGAGGATACAGTACATACTCGTATTTTTTTAGTCTGAGCCATGTCTGGAAAAAAAAAAAATCATAATATCTTACCTCTTTCATCTCGTACGTTCTCGCTGGTTTCTGTATGTAAGCTTGTGTTGTCTGGTTTCTCGAGTTGTTGTTGTTGTTGTTGTTGTTCGGGTTGGAGGTGGAGGTGAGCTGACAGAGCCACACCCACAACCACCCACACCCACACCCACACCGACCACACCCGCCAGGCGTTGCCCATCTTCCAACATAAAAATAATGATGAATCTGATTTTGACTTGGTTACTGATGCCTAAGAATATTGCACCTCGTCATTTTTTCTCTTAAGGAACCCTGTGATCGTGTTATGAGACCTGGTGGCTTCTGACTCCTCCTGACTGTGCTGCGAAACAAGATCCTTCAATATGGGCGAAGTTTCGTGGCAATATTTGAAGGAATCACTTACCTCCAATGTTCTTACTACATCACAGGGTCCCTTAACAGTATAGAAGTTATTATACAAAAATATTCTGATGCATAAATTAGTATGATAAGTGTTCTGTGTATACGTAAACACTCATACCTACAGAGATGATAATGTACAGTCACCTTACAATTTTTTTTTTTAAACTCGTCCTACACATCAATGAGAAATTTCAAATCATGCATGTCCCCTTCAGTACTAAAGGCTGGAACTCGTTTGGAAATGTGTCAAGTGATTCAAGGAAAACAGTATAAAGTTCATTCCTAAATTGAAAGTTTGTTAGTAGGCGTTCATTCTTGGAAGGGACTATATATAGAATTTGGACTCGTAATTCAAAGATTGTATATAAATAAAAAAATGAATATTGAATAATGAAGGTGTTAGATAAAATACAGTCTATTTCATTGATGGCTATTGTCTTCAGCAGGGATTGATTTTGTGCTGGGTTCCTGTAGATTACACATATATTATACCTTACCTCTCTCTATCTGTGTGTGTGTGTGGCCTTCACCTTCAAAGTATTGGGTGTGGAAGCAAGAAACGTGCTCACGTGCCCACGGCTTAGGCTGTACTGGCGCGGGGGGGCACGTCAGCAGCCTTTTATGTCCTAGCTTTCATCACTCGAAGTAGGGCACTGAAACTCTCATCGGCCACTACTGGAACACACACACAGACACACACACATACACACATACACACACACTCTCTCAAACACACACACACACACACACACACACACACACACACAGTGGCTCTCAACTCAGTGGTAATATTTTCATCTTGAGTGCTTGCTTTTATTGTCAACACTCTTTTGGATGTGGCACTTCAAGCATTATCAATATTCTGTTTGCTCAACTATTTTTCCCTGCCTTTAACGTTAGAACTTTTTCATCTCCTGTTCCTGTTTGCATGCATGTGTGTTATGTGTATGTAATTATATATGTCTGTGGGTGTGTTTGTATGTGAGCATGATATATCATAGAGAGATCAAATACACATTAATTTATCTCATTGGATATGTACAGTAATAATTATATTAGGTACAGTTTCAAGGGGGTAAATTAAGTTTGTTATTATAATGTGGAACAGCAGATTTGTCCTCCAAACTATTCCTAAAAAACACGTAGCCTTACATTACTTTATATTGGTCTGTTCCTTCGCGTTGCTTAGAGGCATGGGCAGTCTCCTGTGTATCCCTCTGAGAGACTAATATCGAGAAATAAATTATTACCTTAACTGAAACTCGAAATATGACACACTATTCCTTCACTTTCAGAGCTTGAGAGAGATAGCAGTAGTAGGGTTAATATTTACTGTACATACATCTATCTATTATCATCATCTGCATTATATTTTATTCTGAGACAATAAATACTGT
The DNA here is from genome assembly GCA_033782935.1 of Petrolisthes cinctipes. Taxonomy (NCBI): domain Eukaryota; kingdom Metazoa; phylum Arthropoda; class Malacostraca; order Decapoda; family Porcellanidae; genus Petrolisthes; species Petrolisthes cinctipes. Next base: position 32,625 of record JAWQEG010001748.1, on the reverse strand, counting down.
ACATAAGTGACCCTCTGAAGTCAGTGTGAATGGAAGTGTTGATCGAGTAAACACGGAACCAGGACACCACTACCACCACTACCAGTACTACCATTACCACCACTACCACCACTACCAGTACTACCAATACTCCACTACCACCATTACCACTACCACTACCATTACCACCACCACTACTACCACCACTACCACTACTACCAATACTCCACTACCACCATTACCACTACCACTACCACCATTACCCCCTACCAATACTCCACTACCACCATTACCACTACCACCACTACCATTACCACCACTACCACTACCACCATTACCACCACCACCACCACTACCACTACCACCATTACCACCACCAATACTCCACTACCACTACCCCTCCACAACCACCACCACTACCACCATTACCACCACCACCACCACCACCACCACCACCACCACCAGGCTCTATTCTTACGATACATCTTATCGTTCAGGGAAGATGAATTAACACAAGGTTGAAATATCTCCCTTATCAGATATCAGGGCTCGGTTTGCATTCCCCTATAACTACACACAACGTCTTAAATTTAACCCTATATTTGAGGAGGGGTTCGATGTAGGTGTGTCGGTCTCACATGTCCACAACTAGGGAAGGTATTCAAGAAACATCAGTCAGTCTAGGACTCTAGGAGGTTGTGCACTATTCGTATGTTTGCATTGCTGACCTCGCCACCAAAGTGTTTTACTAGGGCTCATTTACGGGACCCTGTGATCGTGTATGAAAATTGGAGGCTTCTGATTCCTCGTGACCATGCCACGCAACAAGCTCCTTTTATATAGATGGTGTTTCGTGGCACCATTTGATGGACTAATTTATCTCCAATTTTGTGACTGCATCACAGGGTTCCTTAAAATCAGTGGACCATATTCCTCCCATCGAAGTATTGCCAAGAATAAACGTTGACGTGGACATTATCTTTTTATAAACACTGGCCTCGTATCTTTAAGGTGGTAATTATTTTTTGGTACTTTGGAGTGCCTTGATTCCTCCAAAGTATGCTAGGAAACAGGACCAGAAGAGCAAAAATAATAGTGTTCTGTTGCTTGGAACAGTTTGGAGGCTTCAGTTACTCCAGGTTCACCAACACAAAACTTTCCCCTTAATAAACAATAACCCTATTATACCTTTTATAAATACTGGCCATGTACCGTAAGAGACTTTGAACTCCCACGGACAGGTAATATTGTTGAGTCACGTCCTGAGAAACACAAGGAGCAGTCACTCACTCAGTAAGTCAGTCTGTGTGTCTGTGTGTGTGTGTGTGTGTGTGTGTGTGTGTACTTGGCGTGAGAGTGACTAGATATTTTTGTATGCTCATGGGCTATCATGATATTGGTGCCCACTGACAATATATATTCATTCACCTCTCTCTCTCTCTCTCTCTCTCTCTCTCTCTCTCTCTCTCTCTCTCTCTCTCTCTCTCTCTCAGGACCTGGGTGTTGTTTGTAGGTTGTGATGTGTGTGTGTTATAATCTGGACCCCTCTATTGGAAATCAGGCCCTGTCCAGACTCGCAACAAAAGTCTATCTAACTTTCCATTCCTGATACTCTGAACGATAGCAAACAAACAAACTCACTCTCTCGTCTTCGAATCCCAACTCCACACACTATATGGCCTTGATAGACACATAACTCCTTCTCAAAAACGCAGCTTCCATAACAAACCTGGATGTGTTTTTCCTGGCTGTATCTCCTCTCATCTGTAGAGGAAGGTCCTGAATATTGTGTTGTATCATGAGGCCACATATCGCAATCGTGATTGAAAATGAGAGACAAATAATTATACGACTTTTAATAAATTTTCCATTTTTTTCTTGATACAAAGATGAGCGTCTAATTATTAAAACATCGTAGGGGATAATTAGTTCTACTTTTGTTTTGTGATATTTATTATGGTAAATAAAAACTTGTATATGTGCAAGTTTAGGTACAAAATACTTTATGTCACAAAGACCAGCTTTGTGTGAAGAAAGAAATGGCTACGAATAGAGTACAATAAATTACACGAAAATCAAATAGTTTAAAGTATTTTACAAAATTATAACACTATGGTCATTACTAGGTCAGGCACAATATCTCTTCAGGGGAAATTCTCCTGTGGATAAATTGGTGTGGTGTATATTGATTCCTCCAAACTATGTCATGAAACACATCCCTCATTAAAATAACATTAAGGAGATCTGTTGTTTCCTGGTATAGTTTGGAGGAATCTCGGACCTTTCAATTTACCAACCACATTCTCACACATTTCAACAGACTTTTGTCAACAGCAGTGTGTATATAGTATAAGAACCTATCATTGACCACAAGTGCTTCTTCAGGAGTTACTTAACCTGAATTAATTTGAATGCTGTCGATAAAATAAATACACACGGTAATTTTTTAGTATATTCACGAGCATTCCTGGGAGAAGACAGTGTTGTGAGGAAGAAATTAGCTGGAGATCACAGAAATTAAGAGATAGAGAGTTCATTATTGGTAAAACTGAAACAACTTATTCCTCCAAACTATTCCAAGCAAAGGAATACCATTATAATTATTTACTCGCTGGTTCTACATATGTTTTAGGTAGCATAGTTTGGAGAAATCGAGGCACACTCCAATCTACCCAAAGCAAGTATACTCTTCTCTAAATTAACAGTTGGTGATTTGGCGATAGTTGAGACTGAAGCCACTGTTGTTGATGTCGCTAATATCAGGAGGGGCGACCAACTCAGCCTCGTCGGTGGTGACATACAACATGAAGGGTTTGTTGGTGGCTGTGAGGGGAAGGAAGGAGACAAATTTAATACATAATAATATATGCGGTAGGGAAAGGAAAAGATGACACGACAGAGACGCACACGTGACACTGTATGATGGTAACGTAATAATGGATGGATGAAACGATGGAGGAATTACAATAACACACATATGACATTGATCGTAACATAACAGTGGACGGGATTACAGTAATACACGTATGACACTGATCGTAACATAACGGTGAACGGAATGGTGGGAAATAAATGATACCAACTTACACGTAACATGAATCGTAACATAACAATGGAGGAATTACAGTAACGAACATGTAACACTAATAGTAACATAACAGTGGACGGAATGGTAGGAGATACATAACATCAACTTACATGTAACATTAATAGTAACATAACAATGGATAGAATGATACTAGGAGATACATAACATCAACTTACATGTAACACTAATAGTAACATAACAATGGACGGAATGGTAGGAGATACATAACATCAACTTACATGTAACACTAATAGTAACATAACAGTGGACGGAATGGTACAACTAGGAGATACATAACATCAACTTACATGTAACACTGTTGGGGAATCCTAAGCCACAATATCGATCCTCCTGGACACCCAAGTCAGTCACACCACCAGGGATAATGACATAGTCAGTAGTACAATCTGTTGTTCCCGTCTCACTCACGTCTGGGGTACCTGTTAATTATGGGGGAAGTTTTGTGTTGGTAAATCTGGAGCAGTTGAATCCTCCAAACTCTTACAAGCAACAGAACACTATTATTTTTCCTCTTCTGGTCCTGTTTTCTGGCATACTTTCGAGGAATCATGGCACTCCAATGTACCAAAATAGAATTACCACCTTAAGGTGATAGTATACTTTTGAAAGATTGGAGCGCCTTGATTCATCCAAAATATGCCAGGAAACAGACATACCCAGATTAAGAATAATACTGCTATTCTATTGCCTGGAATAGTTTGAAGGAATCATTTGCTCCAGATTTACCACCCAAAACAATGTGTCATAATTATAATCCCTTAATGATCAAGTTTATGTCAGGTGAACATATTTTCTTCATTGAACGTTTCTTAGTTCTTTAGGCATAATTATATGCTATATAATATAGTGGAGCATGAATATATATATATGTAAATAAATTAATTAGAGAATAAATTTATTAATGCATGAATGTATAAAGGAAGAAATAAATGAATACATAAATGAATTAATGTATGAATAAGAAAATATATACACAAAAAAATTAATGAATATATGAAAAACACACAAATTAAAATAAACACAAAATGAATAAATTAATGAATGTATAAATAAACAAATTAGTAAATGAATAAATACACGAATAGATAAAATAGTACTAACCAAGAATACCAGGGGGCAGGCCAGCAGGGTTACCGGTCATAGAGAAGCCATAGTCTCCTCCAGTTGTATTCCTCTCCCATATAATGCCACAGTAGCCGTCAGCCATCTCCACACACACCCCGTAGTTGGTGTTGGCGATCTGACGGGTCCCTGAAAACACACATGCACCCGAGAAAGAAAATAAGTGTACAGCCATGGCTGATAGTGGTGGACCAGGACCAGGGTCCAAGGAGTGTTGAAAAGCAACTGAACAGAGTTCGAAAAAGTGAGTCTTCTAAACCTCTCTCAACGTTGAGAATGGTTTGGAAAATTCACTTGTTCGAACTCTGGTTGGTTGCTCTCCAACACTCCTTGGACCCTGGTCCACCACTATCAGCCATGGCTGTACAGTCACAGTCAATAGTCCTGCAACACCTTCCAATGAGATGGCTTCGAAAAATGATCCGAAACTATAATAACTGTTGGTCTCTGCAATATTGGTTCATCACAAGATTCACTCAAATGGCTCGGCTTTATTCACCAGGTTGCAGGACTTTTGACCATGACTGTACATGATATCGCTGTAGAATAATAATTGAGGGAGTTGAGTTGACGTAAGGTGTTGTTGTATGATTCTATTTTGATATGATACTGATTTGACGTAAGGTGTTATTGTATGATTCTATTTTGATATGATACTGATTTGACGTAAGGTGTTGTTGTATGATTCTATTTTGATATGATACTGATATATTTGCACGATGGAAGGAATGTGTCAGTGGTTATTATTTTGTTTGTGTATAATACAGTACCTGGGTTTGTTGTGGGTCCAGCGTTGTTGTGGTTGAAGCTGGTGATTGTCCCTGATGTCTCTGTGTAGTACTGCAGACAACCGGTAGGAGCTGGCCAGGTGACGAGTAGGTAGATTAGGTGAAGAGCAGTTGGTGTAGGTGGGAGAGCAAGTGGTGTCGGTAGAGAGCAGATGGTGTAGGTGACGAGTAGGTGGTGTTGGTGGATAGCAGGTGGTGTAGGTGGTGTAGGTAACGAGCAGGTGGTATTGGTGGAGAGTAGGTGATTCATTTGTCCATCAGGTGAGTCGGGTATAGGTGAAGGTGAACAGACAACCACAAAATCAGTGACAATTCAGTACCTCTTATTTCACTAATTTAAAGGGGTTAGTATGGGCTACTTTTGGTACATTAGAGTGCCTTGATTCCTCCAAAGTATGTCAGGAAACAGGACCAGTTGAACAAAATTAATGGTGGCTGATGTTGCCTGGAATAGTTAGGAGAAATCAATTGCTTCAGATTTTACCAACACTCTAATATCTTGTGGACAAACTGATTCATCTAAACTATGACATGATAAAAGATGACTTGGGTGTGATTAATTGGAACAACATCATGGTTATTCGTTGAGATATTAAGTTTTAGGGAACCATATGAAATAATAATCTTCCATAAATTGTAGGGTCTGTCTATCTGTCCGACTGTCAATCTGTCGTTCTGTCAGTCTGTCTTTATGTCAGTCTGCTTATCTGTCTGTCAATCTGCGTATGTGTCTGTGTGTGTCAGTCTGTGTCTCAGTCTGCTTACCTGTCTGTCAGTCTGCATGTCTGTCTGTCAGTCTGTCTATCTCTGTGTGTGTGTTTAAATCTATGTCTCAGTCTGGTTATCTGGCAGTCTATTTATCAGTTTGTCACTCTACCTATATGTCTGTCAGTCTGCCTATCTGTCAGTGTAGGGAAGGTAACATACCTCTGTTGGCAGAATTACACTCGATTTGTGAAATTTTAATGTTCCACAGCCGGTTGGTAGTGGAGGCAGCAGACCGATCCACTGTCACTCGTATTGGTCCACCAGCTGGGTCCACATCCACATACACTGTTGGTGGTGGTGGAGGTGGTGGAGATGGTGGAGGTAAGGGTAGGGATGGTTGAGATGAGGTGGTGGGGGTGGTGATGGTGGGGGTGATGGGGTGGTGAGGGTAGGGATAGAGGTAGTGATGGTGGAGGTAAGGGTAGTGATGGGGTGGTGGTGGTGATGGTGGTGGTAGGATAGAGGTAGTGATGGCGTTGATGGGATGGTGGAGGTAGGGGTAGTGATGGTGGTGGTGGTGGGATGGTGGGGGTAGGGATAGAGGTAGTGATGGTGGAGGTAGGGGCAGTGATGGTGGTGGTGGTGGGATGGTGGTGGTAGGATAGAGGTAGTGATGGTGGAGGTAGGGGTAGTGACGGTGGGAGTGGTGGAGATGAGGCAACACGTAAATACATAGACATTAAATGGGAATATGTTCTGTGTGAATTGGAGTGCTACCGATTCCTCCACCTATACTATGCCATGCAGAAAACAAACATTAAAACTAATGTATATATTCAGTTTATAAAAAAACCTCTATATCTTTGCGTTCTTGTACAGTCGGCAAAAAAAAAAAACTAATGGAACCACCCTAACATTGAAAATAAATTATATAGAGTGGTTCCAATACTTTTTTTTTTTTTGCCCACTGTATACAATAACTCACCTTGGCTATATATTGAAATTAAATCATATAGGATGGTTCCAATATTTTTTTTTTTTTTCTTTTTTCTTTTCTTTTTTTTTTTTTCTTTTTTTTTTTGCCGACTGCACAACAAGAACAACAAGGCTATATAGTACTACTTACTGTGCTGGCCTGTGTTGTCGCCGCAGATCATAGGCACCGTGGAGTCTGACACGGTGAGAAAGTCGGTCACACAGTTACCATCTACATCGGGTTGGTCCACCTCGAAGTTTATAAAGTCGAGACGCAGTTGACAAATGTTACTGTTGACGCGATTGACACTGATCGTACACGCCCCAGTGCCTGTGTCGGTGCCGCTGTAGCCAGGGTTCACGAAGTAGGTGTTGTTGTAGCTAGTGGAACCCCCGCACGTCCGCTGGGCTGCCGGAAAGTTACTGGTGATTTATTTATTGTCGTGTGTGTTTGTTTAGTTTTCTGCATGGCATCATTGGTGGAAGGTATGAAGAGTGATCATCTGCAGACCTTCTTTTCTTACATTATTGCTGGGAGGTTTGAATAGTGTTCACATGGTTAATCCTTTCCTTAATCTGGACAGCCCTTATGTGGAAAATTTCTTCTCTGATATTATTAGTGAAAGGTTTAAATAGTGATCACCTTGTCATTTAATCCTCTCTTTGATCTGAACAGCCCTTGAAGTGGAGGATATTTTCTTTTTTCTTGTAGTTTATCTTAGTGGCTATATAACAACACAGTCAAGTACCATTAATCATTATAGAGAAGTTTGGGAAATTGGAGAACTCGCTTCGTTCATAAGAATGGTTATATTTCGTAAATCCATTTTTGAGTAAAGTGAAACGAGGACGTAAATTGCATTCCAACTTCACGTACTTTGATATTTGGTTGAAAAAAATAAAAGTTACAGAAGAAAAATGAGAAAACAGTACTTATAGCTTTCATACTTCCTCGGCAAAATAACTCTCACGGAAAAAAAATTGAATATAATAAATAAATCCCTAATATTTGGCTTTCATACTCCTTCACGAAAAAAAAAAATAAATAAAAAATTAAAACTTGCCTATGCAGCAGACGCCAAATCCCTTAGCACATGTGCCAGATGAGGTGCCCGCCGAGTTGGTACAGTCTTTGCTGGGGAGACAAGTACCCAAAGTATTGACGGTGTCCTGTGTCGTACACCTGTCTGGTTGGATCTTGAGTAACACCAGGAACACTGTCACACGAATATATTAGAAACACAGTCAGGTTATAATATACTCTGCTAGCTTTAATTTATATGGGGTAATAAGTAAACAATAAGTTAACAATATACAGTATATATATATTTTTTTTTAACCTGGCGAAAATGTACCCACTCCCACGTTTAAGGGACCCTGTGATCGAGTATGAAAACAAATTGGAGGCTTCTGATTCCTCCTGATCATGACACGAAACAAGATCCTTCAATGTAGGTGGTGTTTCATTGCAATATCTGAAGGGCTCATATACCTCCAATTTTCTGTCTATATCACAGAGTCACTTAATTTTCCCTACTGTTTCTCGGTACATGTAACGAGTGGGTGAGTGAGTGGTTAAGTGAGTGGGTGAGGTGGGTGGGTGAGTGGATGAGTGAGTGGGTAAATGTTGCCTTCCCTCTCTGTGAAGTTAATAAGCTACCAAAATGAGGCAAGTTTGGTGAGTGAATGGGTGAGTAAGTGGGTGATTGAGTTAGTATGTGAGTGTCTGAGTGAGTGAGTGAGTAGGTAAATGAGTATCTGGATGAGAGAGTGAGTGTCTGGGTGAATGAGTAGGTGAGTGAGTGTGTGAGTGTCTGGGCGAATGAGTATATAAGCGAGTGAGTGAGTGAGACATGGGTGAGTGAGTGAGTGTGTGTGTGTTACTGACTGACTGACCTTTGCCTTCTCTCTTCGTCTCTGTCACAACTTCTCCCACTGCTGTCTCCTGATCTTCTCCCTCCGTCAATGTTCTCAGTTCTTGTAGAGGTTCCCCGGTGTCTATGGTAGAAGCGGTGGCCAGCCCTACAAACCACACCACCACTACCACCAACAGGCACATCACAACACGCCCAGACCTCCTCAGTGGTGACGTTTGTGTTATCTGTAGGAGTAGTAGGAGGAGGTAGAGGAGGTGGTGAATGAGGAGGAGGAGGAGGTAGAGGAGGTGGTGAAAGAGGAGAAGGACGTAGAGGAGGCGGTAAATGAGGAGGAGGAGGTATAGAAGAAGATGAAGGAGGGGGAGAAGGAGGAGGAAGAGGGGAAGGTGGATGAGATGGCGGAGGTAGAGAAGGTGGAGGTAATGGTGGATGATGCAAGAGGAGGTAGAGAAGGAGGAAAGGGAGAAGGTAGAGGAGAGGAGATGGTGGAGGAGGTAGATTAAGATGAGGAGATAGAGAGAGAGGAGGGAGAGGTGGCAGAGGAGGAGGAGAGGTGATGGTGGATGAGGAGACAGAGAAGGAGTAGTAAAAGATGGAAAAGAAGAAGGTAGAAAGGAGTAAGAGGAAGGAGGAAGAATGTGATTTTGGGGAAGTGTTCAAAGTCACATCATACATCGTTAAAGACCATACAGAATAAACAACACTAGATTTATATTAGATTCCATAAATATTAAGTAAAAGTGTATTTATTGTAATTATTATGTTTTAGTCATTTATTGATTGTTAGTAAGAGCTGATGTCCACACTTACAAACTTATGTATAGCTAATTTTATAAGCTTCCGAATACCATATATTGTTGTGTATTTTTCTTCTTGGGAATTCCTATATGTATGTATGTATGTATGTATATTCCACTGTACCATCTTGTGTTTGCTCGTGTGTGTGTGTGTGTGTGTGTGTGTCATCATGTGTTTGCTCGTATGTATGTGTGTATATATATAGTCCAGTGTGTCGTCTTGTGTTTTCTCGTGTGTGTGTGTGTGTGTGTGTGTTTTATGCCTGCGTGCGTGAGCTTTCGAATTGTCTCCGTGTGATGAACCGTCCATATCCAAACACAAAGATCACCGTTGTTCGTGCTTCAGGGACCCCTTGATGTAGTCAGAAAATTATAGGTTAACGAGTCCTTCAACCATTACCACGAAACACCACCTACATTAAAGGAGCTTGTTTCGTGGCATAGTCAGGAGGAATCAGAAGCCACCAGGTCTCATAACACGATCACAGGGCCCCTTAATTCTGTATAGAATTTCGTTATACCACACCTTATGCGCCATCATCAACAAGCATAATAATTGTACAGACTTGGGCAATAATTTGTATTCTCTGTGTTCCTCACTTGAGAAAATTTAATCGAATTACTTGATTAATTTGTTTCCTGTTTAGTATCTTTATTTATGCATTTCTCTTTTTATTACCACAATTTTTTTCTCTCTTGCCCTAATTAGTATAGTTCATCTCATCCATGGAGGTCTGACTGACGAAGTGCTTTCTAGGCTATCAGAACAGCGATGTGATTCAATGATTTGGGTCAGTAAACATTTGCTTTTGACTGCATTGTAACACTGACACACATACGAGAACACATCACTCGCTGATACCTAAAAAATCATAACATGAGTACCGGGTATGTGGCAGTAAAGAGGGAGAGTAGTACAGTGTTGATAAATCTGAGACAACTGATTCCCTAAAACTATTTCAAGCAACAGGACACCATTGTTTTTGTTCCTTTGGTACTGTTTCCTGGCTGGGTTTGGATGAATTAATGCACTCTAATGTACCAGATGTATACTGTAACCATAAGTATATAATTATTTATGCTCAGGGTAATGTACTCCGTATTGCATGTAGTGATGTGGGCAATACTTCAAGGGTTTGGGCGCCTCTTCAGCCCAAGCCACTTTCTTTTAGTTCTTCAACTGTCCGTCTTTTTTTTCTATTTCCTTCCTGCTTGCTGTCTCACCTCTCTATCACCTTCCTCTGGCGCTATATGCCCTCGATATTGCGGCGCCTAATATCAATCAATCAGTCAATCAAGGTTATGTAAATTGTAGTTATACCTGCAATGCGAAAATTAACTTTCGAACGTCGTATTATTTTTTTTCTGGAGTCTGCGTAGCCTTGTAAACTAAGCAAGAAAACAGACCCAATACTCGTCTACTGTATGAGGTGAGATGGTTTCTAGGTATAGTTTGTAGGAATCAGTAGGTCTGTAACTCGGTCATAACAAGCGATCCTCTATTGAGAGAAAGTTATGGTCAATCTGATATAACATTGTTTGGGGTTTCCTCTGCCCCTTGGTGTTTGTTACTCGTTCATTTCCACTGGGATACGAATGTGCTGAGCTGGTGAGAATTAATAATCAACCGTAAGAGTCCCGTTGTCGTCTTCGTTGATGTATGTACAGTCATGAGCACTAATAAGTATTCAGGTGTGCTTCGAATACCTATATAGAGACAGTAAATAAATGCACAGTAAGATCTCCATTGGGATTACTTCATGGGTGAATTGGTGAACTGTTCAGAGCTTCAACCAAAGCTGTTTACTTATTAGTGCTAGTGATTGTACACTCGCAATCCAAAATCCCTAGCCCACCTGAGTCGAAGCCCGAGATCTGCAGCAAGCGGTTTCTAGACAACAGCTCACCCAAACCTTCATGGGGACACACACATTTCTAACCAATGGAGGCTTTGCGTGGGCTGTCGTCCAGAAACCGCTTCCTGCAGATCACGGTGGGCTAGGAATTATGGATTGCGAGTGTACATTCACAATAGGATATGATATATTTTTTATCTGGTAACGATTCAGTTTTTCTTATTAATCTTATAAATTTATTTCATTTCCATATTTGAGTAGTTTTCTGTTGTAATTTTTGCGTAACCCATCAAAAGTATCATTGGAAGAGAAAAGATTCATATATAAATATGTGTGTGTAGATGTATGTTACTCAGAGGAAGCCCAGACCTCCCCTATATCTAACCCACGAGTTAACAGATATACACAGTCGTCCAAACACCTATAAAATCTATCAGACCCACGAGTCAACAACTATACACAGTCATCCAAACATCTATAAAAACATTCTGAAATAACTATTGTCTGAAACAGTGTGTCTTCTTCCATCCTTTTCTTTTCAGTCGAATCTAATTATATAAAAATTAATGACACTTGGTTTTAATTAAGGGGAGGTTCTCTTGTTGTTGAATTGGAAGGTCTCTGATTCCTCCTAACTATGCCACGAAACAATAGATCCCCTCTTAGTACTACCATTGAGGGGGTCGTCTCTTTTCTGGTATAGTTAGGAGGAATCAGTAGCCTTCCAATTCACCAACAAGAGAACCTCCCCTTAAAAATCTCCCTCGAAATTTTGAATGTTTGTGATAATTTAAAATCTCCCTCAAAATTAGAGTAGATCGTTTTGTGATGATAATTACGGGTATATATATAAGAATGTCCCAAGCTTCTCGTCGCTACGTAAACAATAATCGTAAACGATAAGCGTAAACAATAAGTAAACAATAAGTATCCAAATGGGTCATGGTGTTAAAGGTGTAAACAGCCTGGGTAGTGTATGAATCTCTCCATTCCATCCACGTATAATGATAATAATAATATTTATAATCATAATAATCATAATAATAATAAATAATGAAAAGAAAAACAAAAATTATGATATTATTAATAAAAAAATAAATAAAAAAAAAATAATAATGATAATAATAATAATAATAATAATAATAATAATAATAATAATAATAAATGTATAAATAAATAAAAATAAACAATTTTCACCAACGCAAGAGTATATATAAAATTATGATTATGCATTGTTGTGTGCCTTCTGCAGGAGCGTGATGCCCTTTGACGTACATACCTTCATGTTGGTGGCGGCTTGGTTCTTCACGCACCTGCTTCACAATAGCACTACCTGTGGAAGGGCGATGGGGCTCTCTTAAATCTGATGGCTTGGCACCTCCCCTCCCCTTCCACCTCCAGGGATCTGTGGCGTCCTCACCCCTCTACTTGTCAACAACAATGTGAAGGTGGTGGTGGTGGTGGTGTTGGTGGCGAAGGGGGAGGGGGTCGGGGGTGGTAGGAAAGGGGAGGGAGACGACGCAGGGTGAGTAGGTAGGTGGGTAAGGTGGTTGCAAGGTGGTGGTGGTGGTGGTGGTGGTGGTGGTGGGAGTGAAGGAAAAAAACATCTATCCATTCCACTTTCATCAGTATCTTTCTTGTTAGCGAAAGAGATTGACTAATTATGTTACGGAAAATGTTGTTGTTATTGTACAGTCGACAAAAAGTATTGAAATCATCCTTACATTTTAATTAACTATAGGATAGTTCCAATACTTTTTTTGCCGACTGTACATTCCAAAATATCAATTAATTAAATAGGTGAAGGTGTAATTATGAGCCTTTTGGAAATAATGTCATTGGAATTTAATTAAATGTCTCGTATTCTGGGAACCATCGATAACCATGCACTTCTAATAAATAAAAATGCCATTTATTCTTTTTATACGTGGATCGAGCTTTGGTATTCTGCAAGATAAGAGGATAGAGAGGTGAGGAAGGGAGAGTGTCAGGGAGGTGGTAGGAACAGCCAGCATCTTTAAATCAAATAGTCAAGTCATCATAACTCCACTATATAGGACCACTACATCATTCATCTCCTCGGGTACTTCCTCCTTTCTCTTATCTTATCATCAACAGGTTTGGGCGTCTCGTGTGGTCATTGTTCCGGTTGTTGTGTAATCAGTCAGTCGAGCCTCACCGTATTTAAGGGATGTAACCTTTTGGGATCAATTTGGAGTCAATGTAGGCCTCCAAACTCAGCTATAAAACACATTCCCTGTATAGTTTCATATGGAGGGGTTCTGTTTCCGGACATAGTTTGGCGGAATCAGTTGCCTTCTAACTTCCCATAATAAGTTACTCCCTCTAATTGATAGCTTTGTGTCACTTGTGAGAGGTTATTGTCATATTGCAATCAAACATTTTATTCCAATATTTTTCTGTTAGGCTTTGTTACTGGTAGGAAGTGTTGTATTCTACTTTATTTTGTTAGTATTATTATTACTTATTACTGAGTATTATCATTACTGATAGGAAATGTTTTAATCTATATTTATTATAATTATTTATTGTTTTTGTTTCTGTTAGGCCGTCTTTACTATACTGCTGAGAAGTGAGAGCTACTCTGGTAATGTGCTTCATCTCTGTTTACCTGGTAGTCGAACCCCAACAGTCCTAAGTCTCTGAGGCTACAGTACTTTATATTTTCTTTACCAGGGGATGCTACTGTACACTCGCAATCCAAAATTTGTATCCAGGTTTGTAATGAAGTTTCGAATAATTTTACAAACTAGTGAACCAATTATAACTCTTATCCTGTATCATAATTTTTGCTTGATCTGGATAAGTACACGATCAGGCTATTCGAAGCAAGCCTGGATACATAGTTTGGATTGCGAGTGTACACGAGACAAAAACTGTGAAGCAGGAAGGGTCTGATGGTTCTGTAAATGATCTGCACAGCTCGCAATGCCCCGGGAATAAACAAGAAATTTTTCAGTATCCATCGTCTGAGGTGTTAAAATGTTTCACACGATAACAGCACCGATAGTTTGTTGTGCTGGGTCAAGTTAGAATAGGTTAGGGTCACACTATAGGTTATAATGACATCAAGCTTGGATGAATTAGAATGGGTTAGGGTAATCAATATTTGGATGTGTTTACTGGGTGGAATTAAGTTGGGCGAAGGTAATGAAATCAACTCAAGGAATTATTATTGCTAGCATCCTGGGGAGAGAAAATTGTTGGTTGGCTTCCCTCTGTATCCTAAGAGACTTGGGGAACAATACGGACGGGCGTGAGGGAGACTATAGAAAGTAGGCGGCAGGTGTGTGAGTGTGAGTGTGCGTGCTTGTGTGTGCTTGTATACCGACAGAGCACCTCTTGTAATCAGTACTCTTGGTGTATAGCTTCTCATCTCTCCCTCCCTCCCTGGTCTCTTGCTGACCCTCTCTCCCTCCCTCCCTGGTCTCTTGCTGACCCTCTCTCCTTCCCTGGTCTCTTGCTGACCTCTCCCTCCCTGGTCTCTTGCTGCCCCTCTCTCCCACCCTGGTCTCTTGCTGCCCCTCTCTCCCTTCCTGGTCTCTTGCTGCCCCTCTCTCCCTTCCTGGTCTCTTGCTGCCCCTCTCTCCCTTCCTGGTCTCTTGCTGCCCCTCTCTCCTTCCCTGGTCTCTTGCTGCCGCTGCCTGCCTCTGTCATGACCAAACCAGCGGGCCCCTACTGACCAAGGTACGGGGTCCCTCTTAGTAAGGCTCGTCCTCAACTCTGAAGGCAACATCAAGGGTACAGTTACCCATTCATGAGCTGTGCCTATATAGAATAATGGACAAGAGTGAATCACTAGTCCATAACCATAATATAATACAGATGTACAAATACACAAACCTCTTGGAAGAAAGGAAGGTCGTAAGATGGAGACACTTGTTAAGCTTTAGTAGTTGGGAGGACGTGAATAACAAAACAAAAAACTGAGGAATATGAGAAGGATACCATGTGTTATGGATTTACCTACAACTTTGGTGTCAGCTATGTTGTATTGTAGTAATCATAATCAACTCTAAAGGCTAATTATACTCCCTCTCTTAATTGAGTCCCTTAGATATTCACCTATGAGGTATATGTAAGTCCGACCAACCATAGTATCATTGACGTGTAAATGAAGACCCGATAAAGGAAGACAAACGATAAGAAAGCTGTGAAATAGGAAAGTCAATCAGCAGGGTGCAGGAGAACAATAGTATGGTAATGATGGAGGAGGCAGGGGTTGTATGAGGGTGATATGGGTGATTAATGAACAGGTTGTATCTATGGGTGGGAAGAAGAGGAGATGATGATGAGGGGAGATAATCTTGACACCTCATTAACCCTTTTCCTGTCCACTGGCACTTGGCGCAGATGGTCAAATACATACACACACACACATACACACACATATTATATACTTACATAAAATTATGATATCTCTTCCTCTCTCTCTCTTTCTTAAATATACACACACATACATATATGCATACCAATTTACTATTCAATGGGTACATTATTAATATTATTACACACACACACACACACACACACACACACACACACACACACACACACACACACACACAAACACACACACACACGTATACTTATTATCATTATCATTATCAATACCAACAAACATTTAATACATGTCAGCAATACTGATTAAACACGTACAGTTGGGGACATATGAAACAGACACACCTGGAACGGGGGCGCCTCATGAGACGTTCTGTGTAGAGGAGACGCGTCCTAACTTTGTGTTTGATAAATTCTTAGCTTGAAGTGTGTCTGTTTCATTTGTCCTCAAGCGTATACACAGCCATATAGGTCTTAGCGTAGGATCTATATAGTGTCAAATCTCACTGGTAGGTAATTCTATCCACAGAACCCAAGGCATACAGATCGACTGCTAAGGATAACACAAGCCCTGCATATATACGTTGGTCGTTGTCTGTTTTAGCTTACAGACGTGATTCCTGAGCCAAACGCATACCTCCGTATGTACTATTGGCCACAAGAATTCATACACACGCTGTTGGTTTTCAGGGTTTATAACTTAATTATAATGGCAGATGTAAGACTGCAATACAACAGTTTATTAGGTTTGTTGTTTCGCAATTAACGCGTCACTTGTTAGACCATTCATTACAATACTTTCAGAATAATATTAACAGCCTGTGTACAATTTGTTGGCCTACAGTGTACGTGTTTACCGGGATATTGATGAGGCGAGGAGGTCATGCTCACTGGGTCTTGTTTATTCTCTTATCAGCGCCTCTATATAGCTGCTGCAATCAAAGCCTCTCTGTAAACTCCATTATCCACTCTGTATGTTTCCCTCTGCTTGCTTGGCCATGCAGTCTTGGTGGCAAACAGTCTTGGTGGCCTCGTCAGAATAATAATATTGGTTACTGATTTTGATATAGTGATTGATTAGTAAGTTTAAGGGGATAATACACGTTTAGTACATTGGAGCGCTTTCATTCCTTCAAAGTGTACCAGGAAACAGGACCAGATTGACAAAGCCAGATTGACAAAGATAATGTTGCTTGGAATACTCTGGAGGAATCAGTTAGTTGCTCCACATTGACCAACACTGTACTCTCCCCTTAAAACTCTACATCACGAGCTTGATTTTATTAATTGACGGGATTTTCTTCTGCTAACGAGATGGTATAATTCGCTTTCTTCATCGCAAAAATAAAGTTTTTGAAAAAAAAAAAAAAAAAATTGAAGTTAGGAAAATATAACTTTTTAAGGGATTTTGACCCCGGGGAACACGAACCTGTAAGAACAAAGAGCAAAAACAAGAACAGTAGATTTGGACGCCACAAAACCGTGCACAGTAATTAATTCAAGTGCATAATATTTTGTAATAAATAATTTCACTGGCCTCATCACGAAAAACAACATATGTCAACATTGAGAATACATGATTGAGCATTGATTAACACGAAAAGGAATTATATGTATTTGTAGTAATAAGCCAAGTATTTGTATTAACCCATTAACTTTCCTTGTCTCAACCAGCAGCTGTGCATGGGGGTATGGGGGTCGTTTGGTTTCCTCCCCCTTCCACTTCCCCCCCCCCCCTCACTACCACCTCCACCCAACCTACCCCCCGACTCCCAATCCCTCTCCCCCACCCATCACCACCACCAAGAGATACCGGTTAAAAATAAAAGTCCCGAAGTAACCCAAATAAAATGTATGTACAGTTGCCAGCAGATGACCTGAGAACACACACATGGTCAGTGGTCACTATATTGGTGTACGGTAGCCTTTATAGACACACACACACACACACCATTCCTTGATTAAACGTTAATTGCACTTCCTTATGGTTCAGAATTGATGTTCACTTCTCATTCTTAGTCGTTGTTAAAAAAGCATCACACACACACACACACACACACACACACACACACACACACTGTAAGTATCATAGAGGTGACAAGATCGTGTATGTGTCCTTGGGTCTTGTGTTGGCATCCGTACAGTCATAATCAAAACTCACACACCAGATGAATGAATGAGCGTGAATCATACGAAGGAATATTATGAATAATTAATACAGAGTTCAACAGCCATAGTTTTGCATACTCAATTAAGGACCCTGTGATGTAGTCAGAAAATTGGAGATAAATGAGTCCTTGAAATATGGCCACGAAACACCAACTATATGGAAGGAGATTGTTTCGTGGCATGGTCAGGTGGAATCAGAAACCTCCAATTTTCAAACACGATCACAGGGTCCTTCAGGGGGTAGTATAGTGTTGGTAAATCTGAGGCAACTGAATCCTCCAAACTATTCCAAGCAACAAAACACCTTTTTTATATATATATATATATATATATATATATATATATATATATATATATATATATATATATATATATATATATATATATATATATATATATATATATATATATATATATATATATATATATATATATATATATATGGTCCTGTTTTCTGGCATACTTTGGAGGAATCAAGGCGCTCCAAAATACTACATGTATACTAAACCCTTAAAGGTCTTTTTTATTTGAAAGAGTTGCAGGAATATTAGGAGTGACTTAACTACATTATTATTATTATCATAGTGTGAAGTGTATAATGGTGTCTACGTACGGTGTTAATAGTGTGTAATATACGAGTATGTTTGAAGTATTTTGTATCTTAATATAATAACTTCATGTATAACATTTACTGCATCATTATTACTCCTTTATAATAATGTTTTTTTTTTTATACTGCACTTTCATTATTCCTTTATATAAATGTGTAATTTTTTTTCCACAGGTAGGTTCGTCTGTATGGCTGATTCGCTGGCTGTCTGTCTGGCTGTCTGTCTGTCTGGCTGGCTGGTGACATGGTAAGTGATCTTCATTTCCTTGTGATAAAATAGATGGATGATTAGATAGATACATAGAGATAGATTCCATGGTACGGTAGGTATAGATGGACAGGAAGATTTTACGACAGAACTTATTAATTGTATGAAAATCGGATCCAAATGTAAAAGAGAGATGTGAAATATTAGTTAAAATGTCTACAAATATAAACCTCTGATGTAGGAAAGTGTTTATATTCTTATGTTTTATCTAGTTAACTATTTTTTTTTTTTTTTTTTTTTTTATTAATTTTTTGCGTGTGTTTTTATATTTCTCTATTTATATTTATTTTTCTTACTTATATATATGTATATTTGTGTTTTATTTGTGCTTTTATGTGTCTTTATATGTGTGTATGTGTGTTTGTGTTTGTTTATGTGTTTATGTGTTTTTATGTGTTTATGTGTGTTTTTATGTGTTATCCTTTGAGTGAGAGAGAAAGCGAACGAAAGAGAGAGAGAGAGAGAGAGAGAGAGAGAGAGAGAGAGAGAGAGAGAGAGAGAGAGAGAGAGAGAGAGAGAGAGATCGCACAAAAAAGAGAGAGAGAAAGCGATCAAAAGCGAGAGAGAAAGCTAGAGGAAAAAAAAAAAAAAAAGGAAAGAGAGGGAGAGAGACTGAAAAAGGTAAAAGTGTGACAGGCAAACAGTGAGGCTCGGTCAAGAACCAACTGTACTGACCTCAAAGAACGATTAGCTGGCCTACATCTACAATACAGTACGATGTTGTGTTGTGTTGCTTCAATATCCCCTCTGTGTTCCTCTCTCTCTCTCTCTCTCTCTCTCTCCAGTATGTTCCTCTTGTCTGTCTTTGCTCTCTCTCTCTCTCTCTCTCTCTCTCTCTCTCTCTCTCTCTCTCCAGTATGTTCCTCTTGTCTCTCTTTACTCTCTCTCTCTCTCTCTCTCCTCTCTCTCTCTCTCTCTCTCTCTCTCTCTCTCTCTCTCTCTCTCTCTCTCTCTCTCTCTCTCTCTCTCTAGCAATGAATATACTATGATTTCGTTTTGTTTGTTTGTGTGTGTGTGTGTGTGTGTGTGTGTGTGTGTGTGTGTGTGTGTGTGTGTGTGTGTGTGTGTGTGTGTTTTCTTAGCAATGGATATATTTTGGTTCCTTCCTACTCTTCCCTTTTTTCAAAGACTTTTTTTTTTTTATAACCTTTTGGCATGGTGGTGATAATGGTGGTCGTGACGAGGTGATAGTGGTGATGGTAATGGTGGTGTTAATGGTGATAGTGATGATGGTAATGGTGGTGTTAATGGTGATAGTGATGATGGTAATGGTGATAATGGTGATAGTGATGATGGTAATAGTGGTGTTAATGGTGATAGTGATGATGGTAATGGTGGTGTTGATGGTGATAGTGGTAATTGTAATGGTGGTGTTAATGGTGAAAGTGATGATGGTAATGGTAGTGTTAATGGTGATCGTGATGATTGTAATGGTGGTGTTAATGGTGATAGTGATGATGGTAATGGTGGTGTTAATGGTGATAGTGATGATGGTAATGGTGATAATGGTGATAGTGATGATGGTAATAGTGGTGTTAATGGTGATAGTGATGATGGTAATGGTGGTGTTGATGGTGATAGTGGTAATTGTAATGGTGGTGTTAATGGTGAAAGTGATGATGGTAATGGTAGTGTTAATGGTGATCGTGATGATTGTAATGGTGGTGTTAATGGTGATAGTGATGATGGTAATGGTGGTGTTAATGGTGATAGTGATGATGGTAATGGTGATAATGGTGATAGTAATGGTGATAATGGTAATGGTGGGTGAGGCAGGGTTGGATCTCTTGGTAATGGTTATAGTAGTGGTGATAATGGTGATAGTAATGGTGATAATAGTGATTGTAATGGTGATAATGGTGATAGTATTTGTGACAATGGTGATAATGGTGATAGTATTGGTGATAATAGTTATTGTAATGGTGATAATGGTGATAGTAATGGTGATAATAGTGATTGTAATGGTGATAATGGTGATAGTGTTTGTGACAATGGTGATAATGGTGATAGTAATGGTGATAATAGTGATTGTAATGGTGATAATGGTGATAGTATTGGTGATAATAGTTACTGTAATGGTAATAATGGTGATAATGGTGAGGCAGGGGTGGATCTTGTGTCACTAACGGTTCTGCTTTATACACAAGACAAATTGCAATCTCACTCTCCTCTCTCTCTCTCTCTCTCTCTCTCTCTCTCTCTCTGCTTTTCTTTTTTTCTGTTATCTTTTGAGCTTACTGTCCCCCCTCTCAATCACCTTCTTCCTCAGGCGCCATATGACCTTCCTGTTGCAGTGCCTAATATCAATCAATCAATCAATCAATCACTCATGCATTCTCAATATCAAATTTCGACCCCATCCACTACCTCTCACATTTCTTCAACTGTCCCTCATTTCTTTCTATTTCCTTCCTGCTTGCTGTCTCACCTCTCTATCACCTTTTTCTGGCGCTACATGACCTCGCTGTTGCGGCGCCTAATGTCAATCAATCAATCCATCCATCAATCAATCAGTCAATTTCATGAAACTATTACTGTCACCACTGGAGAATATGCGACGGGAAAATAGTACAATAAATTCCAAAATAAACACCAATTAATTAAAGAGGATAATTATTATATTTTACATGTGTACAGAATGACCCTACACTGGCGAGAATGTATTAATAATGTGAAAACCGAAGAAAAAATGAATACTCCAAAAAATTTAAATACATGAAGAAATACACTAACGCATTGAAAATACATAGATACATAAAATATACATGAAAAGATTACACACATACATAAAAAAGATTACACACATACATAAAAAAGATACACACATACATAAAAAAAATTACATACATACATATAAAAATACACACATACATAAAAAAGATTACACACATACATAAAATAGATACACACATACATAAAAAAGATTACACATACATAAAAAAATACACACATACATGAAAAATACACATACATAAAAAGGAGATAAAATTGTGTTGCACTGAAGAAGAAGAAGAAGAAGAAGAAGAAAGTGTGTGTGTGTGTGTGTGTGTGTGTGTGTGTGTGTGTGTGTGTGTGTGTGTGTGTGTGTGTGTGTGTATGTATACTGTAGGAATGTTTGGTCAGCCTCACAGCGAGTCTTTGAGCTTTCTCTTGTGAGGCGTCCCCGATAGACGTTCGTGTTGTGTTCGTGGTATTAATGGTAGTGGTATTTTGTGTTCGTGGTATTAATGGTAGTGGTCTTTTATGGTCGGGGTATTAATGGTAGTGGTCTTTTATGGTTGTGGTATTAATGGTAGTGGTCTTATATGGTTGTGGTATTAATGGTAGTGGTCTTTTATGGTCGTGGTATTAATGGTAGTGATCGTTTATGGTCGTGTGTGTTCCTGGTATTAATGGTAGTGGTCGTTTATGTTCGTGTGTGTTCATGGTATTGATGTATAGTGATCGTTTATGGTCGTGTGTGTTCATGGTATTAATGGTAGTGATCATTTATGGTCGTGTGTGTTCATGGTATTAATGGTAGTGATCGTTTATATGTTCGTGTGTGTTCATGGTATTGATGTATAGTGATCGTTTATGGTCGTGTGTGTTCATGGTATTAATGGTAGTGATCATTTATGGTCGTGTGTGTTCATGGTATTAATGGTAGTGATCGTTTATATGTTCGTGTGTGTTCATGGTATTGATGTATAGTGATCGTTTATGGTCGTGTGTGTTCATGGTATTAATGGTAGTGATCATTTATGGTCGTGTGTGTTCATGGTATTAATGGTAGTGATCGTTTATATGTTCGTGTGTGTTCATGGTATTGATGTATAGTGATCGTTTATGGTCGTGTGTGTTCATGGTATTAATGGTAGTGGATGTATTGTTCGTCATTAAACAATTCCCATTACCGTAAATATGAATATATTCTAAACAAATGTCTCTACAGCATCTTTAGAACAAGCGAGACAGTGCTTTGCCAAGGTTTAATAAAGTGTGTGAGCATATCTTATCTAGACATAATCCTACATGTTTACTCACTCATCTTTGTAACAGAAAATGGAGTGTGTTACGAATACTCCCAGATCATCCCCAATAAATCTCAAATAATTTCTCACTACTGTTACTGTTCTACTTCACTGTTCTATTCTACCTTTACTAATGTTTTTGTTCTTGTGTCCCCCATTCCTATGGTGGCCTTTCCTACTTGCCTGCATTCCTTTCCTTTCCCTGGGTTTCCAATTTCCTGCACAGATCAAACAGGTCGTCTATACTTGGGCTCCAGGTATGTAGGTTGTGGCCTCTTGTATATATTTTTTTACAGGATGAGGGATGAGAGAGGAAGGAGAAGGGCTTTGCTGAGTCAGAGTGCAGTGCTCTTCTGTTGTCTACTCTTCCCTCTGTAGGATTTTCTTCTCTCAATCCTAGCTAGATACTTTAAGGGACCCTGTGATCGTGTATGAGACCTGGTGGCTTCAGATTCCTCCTGACTTATGCCACGAAACAAGCTCCTTTAATGTAGGTGTGTGTGTTTCGTGGCAATGTCTGAAGAACTCTCTAACCTTCAATATTCTTACTACATCACAGAGGTCCTTAAAGGAATATTATAATTTTGGTTTATTAGAGCATCTTGATTCCTCTAAAGTGTGTCAGGAAACCGGACCAGATTAACAAAAATAATGGTGGCCTATTGCATGGAAGAGTTTTGAGGAATCAGTTGCTCCATATTTACCAACACAATACTTCCCCCTCAATTCATAACTGCTGTTCTAGCCTATAGTCTCTCTTAATTAATCAGTCATCTTCCCTCCCTCCCTCCTCCTCCTCATCATCATCATTATTATTATCATCATCATCACTAACATCAGTTGATTATTTCTATTAGATTATGTCCTATTGTCTTTCTCCTTTTCAGTACGTGCTTCCTCCTCTGTCTTTCAGTTGAGTAATTATTCACGTGTCAATAATTTCTTCAACACCTTTTTTTAATTAGAGTATATTGGCATTGCTCATTATACTCGGTACCTCCTTTAACACTTAACATTAGACTCAGTACCTAGCTCCCTTCTCACTAACCATTAGACTCTGTACCTAGCTCCCTTCTCACTAACCATTAGACTCAGTACCTAGCTCCCTCCTCACTAACCATTAGATTCAGTACCTAGCTCCCTTCTCACTAACCATTAGATTCAGTACCTAGCTCCCTTCTCACTAACCATTAGATTCAGTACCTAGCTCCCTTCTCACTAACCATTAGATTCAGTACCTAGCTCCCTTCTCACTTATCATTAGATTCAGTACCTAACTCCCTTCTCACTAACCATTAGATTCAGTACCTAGCTCCCTCCTCACTAACCATTAGATTCAGTACCTAACTCCCTTCTCACTAACCATTAGATTCAGTACCTAGCTCCCTTCTCACTTATAGACTGGGTCCCTCTCTTCTCATCTTCCTTTGTTTAGATTGGCGTCTGGTGTTCCTTGCAAGTCACTCTCCATTGTCCCTACTGGGTGTGTGTGTGCGAGTGACCTGTGAGGAGGAAGAGAAGGAAGAGGAGGAGGAGGAGGAGAGTTAGGGGTGAGGCGAGGGAAGAAGAGGAGTGGTGCATGGTGTTGCTTGCATTAAAGGGGTGAGTGGCAGGATGATATATATATTTTTCTATGTTAATAAATATGAGAAAGAAAAGCTGAAATCCCGCTTATTGTCCCCTGCACCTGTGAGTTAAAATAGTGTGAGAAGTCCAAAGTCAATCATGTCCAATTTCGTTCGAGATGCCTGTAGACACATTGCGTTTGAAGGAGCATAATAAGAGGGAAATATGGATGGAGGTGGTCATTGCAGTGGTGGGAAGATTACAGTTGTGGGAAGGTTACAGTGGTGGGAAGATTACAGTTGTGGGAAGATTACAGTTGTGGGAAGATTGCAGTTGTGGGAAGATTACAGTTGTGGGAAGGTTACAGTGGTGGGAAGATTACAGTTGTGGTAAGGTTACAGTGGTGGGAAGATTACAGTTGTGGGAAGATTACAGTTGTGGGAAGATTGCAGTTGTGGGAAGATTGCAGTTGTGGGAAGATTACAGTTGTGGAAAGATTACAGTTGTGGGAAGATTACAGTGGTGGGAAGATTACAGTTGTGGGAAGATTACAGTTGTGGGAAGATTACAGTGGTGAGAAGATTACAGTTGTGGGAAGATTACAGTTGTGGGAAGATTACAGTTGTGGGAAGGTTACAGTGGTGAGAAGATTACAGTTGTGGGAAGATTACAGTTGTGGGAAGATTACAGTTGTGGGAAGGTTACAGTGGTGAGAAGATTACAGTTGTGGGAAGGTTACAGTTGTGGGAAGATTACAGTTGTGGGAAGGTTACAGTGGTGGGAAGATTACAGTTGTGGGAAGGTTACAGTGGTGAGAAGATTACAGTTGTGGGAAGATTACAGTGGTGGGAAGATTACAGTTGTGGGAAGGTTACAGTGGTGAGAAGATTACAGTTGTGGGAAGGTTACAGTTGTGGGAAGATTACAGTTGTGGGAAGGTTACAGTTGTGGGAAGATTACAGTTGTGGGAAGGTTACAGTGGTGAGAAGATTACAGTTGTGGGAAGATTACAGTTGTGGGAAGATTACAGTTGTGGGAAGATTGCAGTTGTGGGAAGATTACAGTTGTGGGAAGGTTACAGTGGTGGGAAGATTACAGTTGTGGGAAGGTTACAGTGGTGGGAAGATTACAGTTGTGGGAAGATTACAGTTGTGGGAAGATTGCAGTTGTGGGAAGATTACAGTTGTGGGAAGGTTACAGTGGTGGGAAGATTACAGTTGTGGGAAGGTTACAGTGGTGGGAAGATTACAGTTGTGGGAAGATTACAGTTGTGGGAAGATTGCACTTGTGGGAAGATTGCAGTTGTGGGAAGATTACAGTTGTGGAAAGATTACAGTGGTGGGAAGATTACAGTGGTGGGAAGATCTACATGTTGATTGATTGTGTGTGTGTGTGTGTGTGTGTGTGTGTGTGTGTGTGTGTGTGTGTGTGTGTGTGTGTGTGTGTGTGTGTGTGTGTGTGTGTGTGTGTGTGTGTCCTGTCATATATAGGTTATAGGCAAATCAAGAGTTCGTTCCCAATTTCGACCAAAGTAACTAAGTAAATTAAAATACATCCTTATTCAGATATTATCACATTCTTGCAAGCATAACATTAACATCACAAGCATTAAGAAGTAAAATTACATACATATGAAGAGAAATGTACAGTAATATATGAGTTTACAAGTCTATTATATGTATACAATAATCAGCTATACTATATCACCGGTGAGTATAAATAATAATCATAAGTCATTTATTTATACAGTAATTATTCTTATGCTGGTATGTCTTGGGGTGTGGTGGTGTGTTTCAGGGTATTGTTGATGTGTTTCAGGGTATGGTTGGCGTGTTTCAGGATGTGGTGGTGTGTTTCAGGATGTGGTGGTGTGTTTCAGGGAGTGGGTGGAGTGTTTCAGGGTATTGTTGGTGTTTCAGGGTATTGTTGGCGTGTTTCAGGATGTGGTGGTGTGTTTCAGGATGTGGGTGGAGTGTTTCAGGCTGGTGTGTTTCAGGTTGGTGTGTTTGGTCAATCAGTCTCAGGATGTAGCTTCCTTCTTAGGCTCTTCTGTAGATCCCTCCCCTCGACCTGTACAGATGTTCACTTTATTAGTCAGAGATGTTCACTTTATTAGTCAGAGATGTTCACTTTATTAGTCAGAGATGTTCACTTTATTAGTCAGAGATGTTCACTTTATTAGTCAGAGATGTTCACTTTATTAGTCAGAGATGTTCACTTTATTAGTCAGAGATGTTCACTTTATTAGTCAGAGATGTTCACTTTATTAGTCACAGACAAACTCACCCACTGACTGACTGACTTACTGACTGACTGACTTACTGACTGACTGATTTACTGACAAACCCACCCACTGACTGACTGATTGACTGACTGACTGGTTTACTGACATACCCACACACCGACTGACTGACTGACTGACTGACTTACCGAGTGCCAGACTGACTGACTGCCTGATTGACTAACCTGGTCGCCTGAGGAGGAGTTTCTCAAGGCCCAGTACGGGACCTTCTGCTATGAGAGAGATGATCACAGCGGCTATTCCTCCGATGAACAAAATGCCCGTCGTCTGAATGAACTGCAAAGCAAAACATTAAATTGAAAATACTACTACTACTACTACTACTACTACTACTACTACTACTACTACTACATGATGATGATGATATGATGATGATATGATGATGGTATAATGATGATGATATGATGATGATGATATGATGATAATATGACGATATGATGATGATAATATGATGATATGATGATGATATATAAACAGAGTAACCCCTGAATTAAAAGAGTGGAGAAGAGAGTGGCAAGAATAAGTGCTTGTCTGAAGTAGAATGCATTAATGAATATATAAGAATGTATAAAAGAATTTAGGCTATAAAAATATATCATATGCATGTTTATATAAGAATAAAGAAACAAATATCAATGGCTATGTTAAATGATTGATGAAGAATGTAAAAAGAATATATAACAATGTATAAATCTCTCTATGTATATATCTATAGTAATAATAATAACAATAACAATAACAATAACAATCATAATCATCAAAGAATATATAACAATGTATAAATCTCTCTATGTATATATCTATAGTAATAATAACAACAATAACAATAACAATAACAATCATAATCATCAAAGAATATATAACAATGTATAAATCTCTCTATGTATATATCTATAGTAATAATAATAACAACAATAACAATAACAATAACAATCATAATCATCACTAACTACGTTCAGATGATTGGTGTAGAATGGAGTCAAGCTAACACCAGTAAAAAGTATCTGAAGTGACAGACTGGTGAGGTAGATAGAGAAGGTTAGACGACTCAATGGTTGCCAACAAGGATGACCCAGGAACGTGTTGATGGGGCCTGAAACAACAACAACAACAACATAATTATTAGACGTTTAAAAAGCTCAAGGAAATATGACTGTAGAGTATACTTTCCTATTGTTCCCTATGTGTTGACATGGATTAGTTGAACACAACTCTCTCTCTCTCTCTCTCTCTCTCTCTCTCTCTCTCTCTCTCTCTCTCTCTCTCTCTCTCGTATTCACACATCCAACACAGTCAATAATAATAAGTTCATCTTACCTCCGTACCCCTTATGACAAGCGAATATCACCCATAGAACAGCCAGAGCCCAGGCACCTCTGCTCAGACCCTCATAAGGGATGCTGACGGCTTGTGTGAGGAGTTTGGGGTCGACAAGTGTGTTATAGTCAGCCATCCCATACACCACCAACATTCCCACCGTGATAGCCAACGCCCATCCCAACAGAACCTGCCACTGTATGGGAAAGTAGAGTAGTAAATATCAAGTGGATAGTTTACGCTCAATAAGCCACTATACTCAAGAGTAGAGTAGTAAATAATAAGAGAACACCCGGCCCAACAGAGCCTGATACTGTATAGGAAAGTAGAGTAGTAAATATCAAGTGGATAGTAAACTCCCAACAAGCCACTATACCCAAGAGTAGAGTACGGTAGTAAATAATAAGAGAACACCCGGCCCAACAGAGCCTGATACTGTATGGGAAAGTATAGTAGTAAATATCAAGTGGATAGTAAACTCCCAACAAGCCTCTATACCCAAGAGTAGAAGAGTACGGTAGTAAATAAGAAGAGAACATCCGGCCCAACAGAGCCTGACACTGACTGTAAACATTAGATTAATTAATTAATTAGACGTACCCAGGTGAGGTCGAGTTTCTTGTGTCTGAAGTGATCTAAGAGTAGACCACCCCAGAACCCCACCAGGTAGGGTGTGGCTCGACACCAAGGCTTAGTGTATGTGTCAACCATAGTCCAAGGCTCGTCTCCAATGTTACTGAAACGTTAAGTATATTAGCCTAGTTGATTCTATTGTTTTTTAGGGGTGGGTGGTTAAGGGGAGATTCTCTAGTTGTTATCTGGAGCAACTGATTCCTACAAACTATTTCAAGCAACAGGCCACCATTGTATTTTTTAATTTCATCCTGTTTCGTGGCATACTTTGGAGGACTCAAGGCGCTCTAATGTACCAAGAGGATACGACCCTGGCCTTTTAATACACTTTTGGAACATTAAAGAGCCTTGATACATTCTTCTGCAACTCCTTTGTCAGTGAAACGTTTTATTATTATTATTATTATTATTATTATTACGTTTAGGGTTTAGAAAAATAATATCAACTTACGCAAAGGCTATATTTGCTGGAACAATGGTTAATGCCCATGATGATCATTGTTATCATAGGAGAGATTACTGTAACAATACCCATCCATATCATTCCTGAAAAATATAGATGGTTAAGTTGATGTTAAAGTTAATATTGATGATAACTGATCAATAATCCTATGATCACTAATGAATTCCCTCCCTTATCAGTACGTAGAAATGTTGCTTCCCTTGCACTATTTTATAGATACTTTTATAAGAAATGTTCGGATGAACTTGCCCTGATTATACCACCCCTTCGCGTCTTCCCACGGAGGACTAGGGCAGCTGAGAATGCGCATGAGTTCACACTGACTCCTCCACGTTGCAGGACAACTGCTTACAAAAATTCATTTACTCCCCGTACTACTTCCCTGTGGAATTCTCTACCAAGGGAATGTTTTCCAGCAAGTTATAACCCCCAGCAATTTAAATCCAGTT
Organism: Petrolisthes cinctipes; assembly: GCA_033782935.1. Lineage (NCBI taxonomy): Eukaryota > Metazoa > Arthropoda > Malacostraca > Decapoda > Porcellanidae > Petrolisthes > Petrolisthes cinctipes. The sequence continues at coordinate 3,262 of JAWQEG010001748.1, read as the reverse complement.
GTTTTAAATATTTTATGAGTGGAGGATGCCAATAGGCAAAATGGAACCATTTATTTATATATTTGTTTTTTCCTTTCCTACACTCACTATAAGTAAAAAAAAAAAAAAAAAAAAAAAAAAAAAAAAAAAAAAAGTTAATGTTAATGTAATATTAATGTGAAAGTTAATGTTAAGTTAATGGTTAGTAAATGTTAATGTTAATATAAAACTTCAGCATAGGCTATTAATGTTAATGTGAAGTTAATGTTAATATTAGCATATAAATATACTGAACATACAGTAGGTGTGTTTCCTCACTATTAAGGGATGCTGTGATGTATTCAGAAAATTGGAGGTTAGTGACTCCTTCAAATATTGCCACGAAACACCCATCTATATGGAAGGAGTTTGTTTCGTGGCATAGTCAGGAGGAATCAGAAGCCAACAAATCTCACACATGATCACAGGGGTCCTTAACAGTAATTTGTCAGATTAGCTTGGAGTTTTGTGATGCTTGTTATAACATTATGTAGGAAGAATATGATACAGTGAAATTGTGTACCAAAAGCGTATTATCCCCATAATATAATAAGAGAAGTATGCAAATCAGGTAAGTACATCCACAATCAAATAACCACCAACACTCTCCTTCCATCGTGCAAATAAATTAGTCTCATATCTAAATATAACCATACAACAACACCTTACGTCAACTCAACCACCCTCAATTATTATTATTATTATGAGGTGCTGCAATATCATACACGTGTTGTTCTGTATTACCAAGATATTTACTACGATGGAAGGAAAGTGTGGGTGGATATTTGTATGTCTATGTCTTGTTGGTAAGTACAAGGGTTTAGTGTATAGGAATAGGACAGTTTACACACACACACACACACACACACACACACACACACACACACACACACACACACACACACACACATTTCTCTCTCTCTCTCTCTCTCTCGTCTCTCTCTCTCTTCTCTCTCTCTCTCTCTTCTCTCTCTCTCTCTCTCTCCCCCATAGCCTACACACCACAGAGGGAGAGAGAGAGAGGATGAAAATACAGGTAATCTTAGCCTACAATAGTGTACCTGTCAAAGAAAATGGAGGTGAAAGAGGGGATACGTATATAAAATACATGACCTTCTATAATTATGTTTCCTTAGCGGGATAGTAATATATACTTTTAGTAAATTAGAGTGCCTTGATTCCTCCAAAGTATGCCAAGGAAACAATACCCGAGGAACAAAAATAATGGTGGCCTGTTGCTTGGAATAATTTGGAGGAATAATTTGATCTTGATATACCACCACTGTATCCTCCCCTTAAGGACCCTGTGATCGTGTATGAGACTTGGTGGTTTCTGATTCCTTCTGACTGTGCCACGAAACACACTCCTTCCATATGCGTGTGTGTGTTTCGTGGTATTTTTGAAGTCCTCATTTACCTCCAATTATCTGACTACATCACCGAGTCCTTTAATTAAGGTGGAAGTACAGTGGTGGAAAATCTGGAGCAAATGATTCCTCCAAACTATTCCAAGCAACAGAACACCATTATTTTTGTTCATCTGGTCCTGTTTCCTGGCATACTTTGGAGGAATCAAGGCACTCCAATGTAACAAAAGTAAATTACCCCCTTGAAGTTGTTGTGCTTGTATTCAAATGTTATGGTTTGGTTCCGTAGACTTATTGCTTTCATTCTGCCTCTGCCTCCACTCACTCGTTGTTGTCACCTCGTCACAACCTCCATCAATGACCTCATATGAACTCTTTCCTTTCTTTCTCTTCCCCTCTAGGACCATAATTATATACTATCTACATTTCCCCCCCCCCCCACCCATGACCCCAACTCCCCTCCCCTCTCACTCTTTACATTGCTCTCTCTATGCCACCCCCCCCCCACTCCTCCTTCTGTACCACTACGTCCCTCCCCCCCCCACTCCTCCTTCTGTACCACTACGTCCCTTCCCCCCCCCCCCCCCACTCACACACACACTCACACACCACACACACGAGAATTAATTGTACACCAACCATCTCCCCCTCACCATTCCCCTTCCCCACCACCCTTCTCTCACCTGTACAACCCTTTCTATCCATCCATCCCATCTACCCATCAAATATTTAAGTCACTTCTGATGTTTTTCTACCCACCGTCCCCTCCCTCCATCCCCCTCACTCTCTCCTTCCTCCATTCCCTTCTCCTCCCCTCCTTCCATCCACTTCTGCTTCTCTCTTTCCATCCCCTCCTCCTCCCCTCCCTCCATCCCCTGCTTCTCCTCCTCCCCTCCCTCCATTCCCTCCTCATCCCCTTCCTCCCTCCCCCTCTCCTTCCTCGCTCCCTCCCTTAGTTGATATTCCTTCCTCTCACCACTTTCATCTAGCCACTTCCTCTTCCTTCCTTCCTTCCTTCTGTTTTTCCTTCCTTTATCCTTTCCTCTGTCACCCTCTACACATTTCTTTCTTATTATCCATTTTTCTTTTCCATTTCTCTTGATGATATTCCTCTCTCGTGATTTCCTAATTTCTTCTCTACCTTCTTTTCCCTCCTTCACTCTTTTATATCATCTCTCCAACACTCTTCACACCTCATATCCCCCCTACCTACCTGTTTTCTCTTTCTATTAACACTGCATATATTTGTTTTCCTACCCACCATGCATTCTTTTCCCATTTTCACTGCTACATCTTACCCCTCTTCATTTTTCTCATTCTCATCCTTTCCATTTCTCCAGCTCTCGTATGCAATTTTTTTTTTTTTTTTTTTTTTTTTTTTTTTTTTTTTTTTTTTTTTTTTACTATCCCGAATCTGACTCTAATTACCTGTACTTTTTTGTTATGTTTTGGTCCTCCCATTACCCTAGCCTTCCCATGTCCAAATACCCCCTTCACCCCCCCTTCCCCCTCCCTCCTCCATGTCCAAACCCCTTCATCCACTTCCCTTTCTCATTGTATCCCTTCCCCCCCTCCCTCCTCACATATCCAAACACCCCTTCATCCCCCTCTCTTTCTCCTTGTACCCCTTCCCCTTCCCTCCTCCCATATCCAAACCCCTTCATTCCCCTCTCTTTCTCCTTGTACCCCTTCCCCTTCCCTCCTCCCATAACCAAACACACCTTCATCCCCCTCCCTTCCCCCTTGTACTGTCTCCCTTTCCCTCCCTTTCTGGCAAGTCTGTATGCTCGTTGCCACAACACTTGCCCTTCCCTCCCTTCCCCTATTTTTTTTCTCACGTCATTCCTTCATGTCCCTCCTTTCCCCTCTCCCCTTCC
>JAWQEG010001747.1:537500-545141 GCA_033782935.1 Petrolisthes cinctipes | reverse complement strand
ATTGTAGGAGAACAGTCACAATTATAGTGAAGGGGTGATAGAGATGAGGGGGATGAAGGGGTGAGGGAAGTGATAGGGTTGATAGGGGTGAAGGTGGTGAAAGAGTGAGAGGGGTGATGGGGGTGAGGGGGGGTAATAGGGGTGATATGAATGAAGGGGATGAAAGGGATGATATGGTGAGGGGGGTGATAGGGTGAGGGGGGTGATAGGGGGAGATAGGGTGAGGGGGGTGTAGGGAGTCATTGTACTGTCACCACACCGTCGGAAACACCACACCGTCGTAAACACCACACCGTCGTACACACCACACCGTCGTACACACCACACCGTCGTAAACACCACACCATCGTACACACCACACCGTCGTACACACCACACCGTCGTAAACACCACACCGTCGGCAACACCACACGTCGTACACACCACACCTTCGTAAACACCACACCGTCGGAAACACCACACCGTCGTCAACACCACACCGTCGTCAACACCACACTGTCGTAAACACCACACCGTCGTAAACACCACACCATCGTAAATACCATCAGTGTCCTTGCATACAGCCCTAGGGATGATTGCACACACTGTCTACACACCCATGATAAAGTTATTGACTATTGCACACACTGTCTCACACCCATGATAAAGTTATTGACTATTGCACACACTGTCCTCACACCCATGATAAAGTTATTGACTATTGCACACACTGTCTACACACCTATGATAAAGTTATTGACTATTGCACACACTGTCTACACACCCATGATAAAGTTATTGACTATTGCACACACTGTCTACACACCCATGATAAAGTTATTGACTATTGCCACACACTGTCTACACACCCATGATAAAGTTATTGACTATTGCACACACTGTCTACACACCCATGATAAAGTTATTGACTATTGCTCACACTGTCTACACACCCATGATAAAGTTATTGACTATTGCACACACTGTCTTCTCACACCCAAGCACTCATTGGTTACTCTTTCTTCAATTGTCCATCTTTTCTTTCAATTTCCTTCCTGCTTGCTGTCTCACCTCTCTATCACCTTCTTCTTGTGCTATATGACCTCACTCTTGCGGAGCCTAATATCAATTAATCAACCTTTCTTCAACTGTCTCTCCTTTCCTTCTCTTTCCTTTGTGTGTGCTTGCTGTTCCTCCTCACTGACTCCTTCCCATTTATAACATAATTTTTTTTTATCTCTCTCTCTGGCCAAGCAGTCAGAATTCTATCTTCCCCTTTCATATAGACAAATATATTATTTTCTGTATCGAGAAAGTTGAGGACTGATGAATGGCTACATGAGCAAGGTAAATATAGCTATATTTACCTTGGACTATCGGCCACAAGAATTCGTACACACGCTGTTATTTTCGAGGGCTTACAACATATAGAAATTGTAGCACTACGTACAGTTGGACACATGAATGGGTGGTACAGCCAAGTGAAAGATGGTCAATTTCTCCCAATATCAAGTTCCTTAGTGCCAAATAGGAGACATCAGGGGCAGAAGTCAGTATGGAGGATGGTAATAAAAAGCAAGTACCTGATAATAGACACTGGTTACTCAAATGGGACAAGTATCTTTCACTTGGGCTGTACCACCCATTCATGTGTCCAACTGTACACTCGTAATCCAAAATATGTATCCAGGTCTTGTTGAAGTTTCCAATCATTTGACATACTAGTGAACCAATTACAACGCTTATCTTGTTTCATATTTGTTTTAGCTCGCTTAAGCAAGCCTGGATATATAATTTGGATTGCGAGTGTAACTGCAATAAAACAATATTATACGGTTTGTTGTTTTGGAACCACTGAGTCAATTGGTAGACCATTCATTGCAGTACTTCCAGAATAATGACCTCTCTTTCCGTATAGTTTGTGTAAGAATTCCTGTGACCAACTGTACAGTCACGAGCACTAATAAGTATCCAGAAGGTTTGCTTCGAATACCTAGAGACAGAAAATAAATGCACAATAAGATCTCCATTGGAATGACTTCGTTGGTGAATTGGTGGACTGGTCAAAGCTTCTACCAAAGCTGTATACTTATTAGTGCTCGTGACTGTACAGTCGGCGGCAAAAGTCCTGTCGCCTCACTTGCTTCACCGAAACATGCAGGGTAGGACTCAAGAAATACGCACGTTTTCTACACCTAAAATTCTCGAGTCCATGAACATCGCGTGCCTCGGTGAAGCAAGTGAGGCGACAGGACTTCTGCCGCCGACTGTACATGAGAGCCCGCTTATTGCCCTCATCTGTGAAATCAAACGAATTAATGAGGGAGGTCCAAAATTATTATGCTCAATTTGATTCGAGATACCTTGAAAATTGTGTTTGAAGGAGCGTACCGGCCCGTTCACACCAAGGCAAATTGTATATCATATCATCCAACCACCAGCGACGGACACAGACAGCCGTGGTTATAACCATTATAATGTTTCACGAACCTGATAAGGACCCGGTGATCGTGTATGAAAATTTGAGGCTTCTGATTACCCCTGACCATGCCATGAAACAAGCTCCTTCCTTATAGGTGTGTGTGTTTCGTGGCAATATTTGAAGGAGTCGTACGACTCCAATTTTCTGACTACATCACAGGATCCCTTAAGCGTTCACACCGGTGCGCCAAAATAATAATGTCCGATTTTTGAGGGGGGGGGGGAAGTGACGCACCGTGCTCCTTTGCCCTTTTGAGTCCGACGTTATGATTGTATAGCTATGCACAGTTGCGGACATATAAAACAGACACACCTGAAACAAGGCCCCTCATTGAACGTAGGGTAGAATGATGGGACGTGTGTGGATATAGTATAGGCTAGGAGGATGAGTCTGTGTGTGTGGGTGGGTGTGAGTGTGTAGCATAATTATAGGGTAGGTAGAATGGGATGTGGTGTGTGTGTGTGAGTGTAGCATTGGGTAGGATAAGACTGTATGTGTGTGTGTGGGTGTGTGTGGGTGTGTGGGTGAAGCATATAGGGTAGGTAGAATGGGATGTGGTGTGTGGGTATAGTATAGGCTAGGAGGATGAGTCTGTGTGTGTGGGTGGGTGTGAGTGTGTGGGTGTGGGTAGGTAGAATGGGATGTGGTGTGTGTGTGTGGGTATAGCATAGGGTAGGATAAGACTGTATGTGTGTGTGTGGGTGTAGCATATAGGGTAGGTAGAATGGGATGTGGTGTGTGTGAGTGAGTGTAGCATTGGGTAGGATAAGACTCTATGTGTGTGTGTGTGTGGGAGGATCGTAATTTTTTTTTTTTTTTTTTTTTTTTTAACCACAATCTAAGGACAATAGACTGTCAGTAGCCCGTGACTTTTTATTAATTAAAGTGACAAACATTTGGGGCTAGCCTCTAGTAAATTATGGTCAGCTGTAGATGTGTGTCATGTTCTAGCAATATGTTACGTGCTTAGACTTTACAAATGAGATAATAAACTTTACGTCAAGTAAATATAAGTAACTTTATTATGCAGAACATGTAATAATAATAACTCTACGATGCGATGTCGGGGCTGCTCGGCCAGACAACTTGAGGAACTTCAACAACAACAAGAACTCTACGATGTGTTGGTTTTCACTGGCCGATGCTGAACATTCCTAATGATGGACAACATCCGAGGCTAACTACTGCCTCACTACCTGACCAACGTGAGTGTTGCAGTAACAGTGTTTGGTACTGAAAACACACACAATGACGAAGGGATTCTCATTTCCATCACAATGTTGTGGTACAGATGGACATATGAATGGGTGGTACAGCCCAGGTGAAAGATACTCGTCCCATTTGAGTAACCAGTGTCTATTATCAGGTAATTGCTTTTTATTACCATCCTCAATACTGACTTCTGCCCCTGATGTCTCCTATTTGGCACTAAGGAACTTGATATTGGGAGAAATTGACCATCTCTCACTTGGGCTGTACCACGAATTCCTGTGTCCAACTGTACAATCGCAGACCATAAAAAAGTCTATACCACCTCTTCCGACCCCGAGACGAGGTCCTGTGTTTTTTTCTGAATAACGGCTCATCCAAACTATTACTGACAACACACACATGAGGGTCCGTGGTGTATGTTGGTGCGTGTGTTGTCAGTGATAGATTTGCTGAACCGTCATTCAGAAAAACCACAGGCCTCGTCTCAGGGTCGGTCGGAAGAGGGGATCGACTGTTCATGGTCTGCGATTGTACAGTCACTCATAAAAATTAAGACCCCCCCCAGGCCAGTCACCTTCTTATACGTGTATATCGGTTCTGGCAACAGTGTACGTGACGTCAGTGATGGCGCTTGAGAGATGAAGTTGATCTGCTCGACTCACTTGGAACTAACGGTAGATGAGACGAAGCATGAGTTGGGATAATGTTTCGAGCAAACCAACCTTACTCCAAACACCATCCACACCACCACCACCTCTGACGTCAGATACAATGTTACCAGAACCGATATCACACGAGTTAAAAGGTGTCTTGCCTGGGGGGGTCTTTACTTTTATGAGTGATTGTACATAAAGTCATGTTTGTTATGCAATAGTATGTAATAATACCGTTAGGTACGGCCCACAGAACCATCAAACACCCCTCCTGATGGATACTGTGTTGATGGTGTGTACTGCGAGGTGTTACAGTCGTGGATAATAATAATAGTATTAATCATCCACATTGCTCTGACTCGTGTGTAAGTGTTTGACTCTGTTCCTTAGCTGAGAAACTTTCTGATAAATAGGTTAAGTGCCATTTGTTATTTACTACGAGCAGCTACTCTCTCTCTCTCTCTCTCTCTCTCTCTCTCTCTCTCTCTCTCTCTCTCTCTCTCTCTCTCTCTCTCTCTCTAATATACTACGAGTAGCTACTCTCTCTCTCTCTCTCTCTCTCTCTCTCTCTCTCTCTCTCTCTCTCTCTCTCATATACACTCAATGTCTCATCCCCATGCTCAATAGCAACAGGCAACCATTATTTTTTGGTAATATGGCACTGTTTCTGACATACTTTGGAGGAATCAAGGCTCTTCAATGTACCGTATGTACAGCCACAATCAAATACCCACCGACACTAAACTTCAATCGTAGTAAATATCTTTGTAAAATAAAGAACAACACTTGTGTGATTTTGCAGCACCTCATATCTTGGTAATATCTTTTGGTAGTAAAGAACAACACGTGTATGATTTTGCAGCACCTAATAATAATGATTGAGGGGCTTGAGTTGACGTAAGGTGTTGTTGAATGAATATATTTTGCTGCACCTCATAATAATGATTGAGGGGGTTGAGTTGACGTAAGGTGTTGTATGAATATATTCTGCAGCACCTCATAATAATAACGATTTTTTTTTTTTTTTTTATCATCTTTCGACACTGGACATAGGCTTCATCAAGCCCATTACTGTGGCCCAGGTCAACTTCTGCTCACACACACACATGTCACGACTTCCGAACTGGTACCCAGCCACAGAGGGAGGGAAGTGAGGGTTATTCCCAAATACTGCAGCTGTTATGGTACCAGCGAGGGTGTTTTACGACGTTCGGTGGCCTTATATTTAGTGCCTCAAACTCAAATCGGAAGAGTAAATATTCTCAGGCCCTCACCTGAGAGAATCGATCTCCCGACCTCCAGTTACGAGTCCATAACACTAACCACTCGGCCAGGGGGTTGAGTTGACGTAAGGTGTTGTTGTATGAATATATTTTGATATGATACTGATTTCTTTGCACGATAGAAGGAAAGTGTCGGTGGTTATTTGATTGTCACGGCTGTACCAAAAGTATAATGTGCCCTTAAATATGATTAAAATAATATAGAGAAAATTTCTTTGGGGTATAATTTGGAAGTCAAAATTCCTCCAAACTATACTAGAAAACATATATATATATATATATATATATATATATATATATATATATATATATATATATATATATATATATATATATATATATATATATATATATATATATATATATATATATATATATATATATATATATATATATATATATATATATATATATATATATATATATATATATATATATATATATATATATATAAAAATCAATATTACACAAATAGGCCTTCAGTTTTGTGACATAATTTGGAGGATTCAGGAGCACTTCAATTTACCCCGTGAAATAATATAATATAATATACAGTATTAATTAATTAAGAGGGTAATTAATACACAACATTTGATACATTGGAGTGTCTTAATTCCTCCAAAGTATGCCAGGAAATTAGGATCAGATGAAGAAAAATAATGGGGGTCTGTTGCCTGGAAACGTTTGGAGGAATCATTTGCTCCAGATTTACCAAAAGTGTATTAACCAACCCCTTTACACCCAAAAAAAAAAAAAAAAAAAAAAAAAAAGTAATTTAACACTCAGCCTAACACCACCCTCAAAATTACCTTTAATTATCCCTCAAACCACACCAACTTAACACTCAGCTTAACACCAATCCCCTGAATCACCATTTAACACGTCTAAGCCACTATTCAACACCGTCTAATTGCACCACCTTAACACCGAAAAAAACACCATTTAACACCGTAAAAACTACCAAACCAAACAACCTTAACAAAAAAAAAACACCATTTAACACGCAACTTAACACCAACCCCTGAATCACAATTTAACACCTCTAAACCACTATTTAACACCGTCTAAATAACACAGAAAAAGCACCAAATCTCACACACCACCTTAACACTCAACGCAAAAACACACAAACACACACACACATCACCTCAACACTCAACTCAAATAACACATACACACACATCACTTTAACACTCAACGCAAAAACACACACACACACACACACACATCACCTCAACACTCGACTTTAAATAACACATACACACACACATCACTTTAACACTCAACTTAAATAACACACACACTAACACCACATTAACACGCAACGGCAAGGAAACACACACACATATCACTTTAACACTCAACTTAAATAACACACACACTAACACCACATTAACACGAAACGGCAAGGTAACACACACACTTATCACTTTAACACGCAATTCAAAATCACACACACACTTTCACACCGATAAAAGACCATTTAACACTCAACGCAATATCACACACACCACCTTAGCACTGATAAAACACCATTTGACACCACCAATTCACACACACACACACACACACATACACCATCTTAACACACAACACCATTTAACACACACACACACACACACCATCTTAACACAACACCATTTAACACCACTAATACACACACACACACACACACACACCATCTTAACATACAACTCCATTTAACACCACTAATACACACACACACACACACACACACACACACACACACACACATACACCATCTTAACACACAACACCATTTAACACCACTAATACACACACACACACACACACACATACACCATCTTAACACACAACACCATTTAACACCACTAATACACACACACACACACATACACCATCTTAACACACAACACCATTTAACACCACTAACACACACACACACACACACACACACACACACACACACACACACACACACACACACACACATACACCATCTTAACACACAACACCATTTAACACCACTAATACACACACACACACACAC
>JAWQEG010001747.1:510000-532500 GCA_033782935.1 Petrolisthes cinctipes | reverse complement strand
TTGCTTCTTCAGGCCAAGTCTCATTAATAGTAGCCAACTGGGACGCCCTTTACTTACTCATTCACTCACTCACTCACTCGCTCGTTTCCTTACTCACTTGCTTTCTTATTCCTTCATTCCTTCATTCATTTACTTGGTTTTCTCATTCATTTCACTCACTCATTTCTTCGCTTTCTCACTTATTGCTTCATTCATTTCCTCACTCGCTTATTCCTTCATTCACTCATTTCCTCACTCGCTTATTCCTTCATTCACTCATTTCCTCGCTTGCTTATTCCTTCATTCACTCGTTTCCTCACTCGCTTATTCACTCACTCGGCGCTGTCTCTGAGGAAATGTCTGTGAGCCGAGAGGATATAATGTTTACGGGGGAATTTATTAATATTATTGATATAATTTATTGATATGATATTAGTATAATATTGATATAATTTATTGATATAACATCGATATAATTTACAGGGGATATCCATGAATATGGAAACTGTGCGTGTATTGGGGGCTTTAGCTAGAGTTGGGTGAGGATGATTGAAAGCGTGTGTGTGTGTGACTGCATGTGTGTGTTCAAGTTCAACTGCAACTGTTTAATACATACATCTCATTAGCAGACCCAATGGAAATACATTTTTTATTAGTACTCCTAACTTAAGTCCTAAGTGAAGACAATTCAAGTATCAAAATACAAACAATATAAAAAATACAAACATTAATATAAACTACTATTTACAAAACTACTACAACACAGCCACGACCCCCCAGCCCCCAGCACACCCGAACCACCCCAAGGCGGGAAACACATGCTTCTCCCCCCCCCCCGGCCAGACGCCACGAGAGCCATGAAACCCCACCAACCACTGCACCGAGACCAATACAGCAGCGCACACAAATTCACAGAACACTCATCAGCCTTGTTCAACCTGTGACTGATGCTTGAGGTTCAGAGTATCACAGTATTCATGCACGGTCACTGAAGCTTACAGACGTACACCCCAACTCGTAAATTCGCGACCACGTACAGCCACAATCAAATAACTACCAACACTTTCCTACCTTCTATCTTAGTAATTATCTTGGTAATAAAGAACAACACGTGTATCATATTGTAGCACCTCATAATAATAATTGAGGGGGTTGAGTCGACATAAGGTGTTGCATGATTATATTTTGATTATGATACTGATTTATTTGCACGGTGGAAGGAAAGTGTCGGTGGTTATTTGAGTGTGGCTGTACTTAGATGTTTATGTCATTTGAGCTGGTAACATTTATTTGGAGAGGAATCAGAGTAGGTGGAACATAGTAGAACGACATGATACAATCTTTCACCTACAATGACACCTTCCCCACACAGCATTACCAGCTCAGATGACATAAACATTTGGGGATGTGGTCGCGAATTCACGAGTGTACAGCCACAATCAAATATCCACCGACACTTTCCTTCCATAGTAGTAAATATCTTGGCAATAAAGAACAACACGTGTATGATTTTGCAGCACCTCATAATAATAAATGAGGGATTTGAAATGACATAAGGTGTTGTATGATTATATTTTGATATGATACTGATTTATTTGCACAATGGAAGGAAAGTGTCGGTGGTTATTTGATTGTGGCTGTACATAAATTCTGGTTGGAGCTCATGTTATGTCAGGAGGACGGGATGTTAAATAAACCCTTTGTTTTGTGTTTTCCTCTTATAGTTCTTGTATTAATTCTTTTTTTAAATCGGTATATTGGTTATTGCTCGCTTTAAATAAGGTAACGATACATTTACACACAACTATATATTTTTATGTATGTGTATATTTTTGTATGCAATTGTCCTTACTTAATTGCTGACCACTATACTATCTAAATGAATGACTGATGTAAGTGAAGAAATTAAAGATATGATGACAATACAGAGGGTCATGAAGGTGTTAAAGTTTAGGCTATACTTTCCACGGTATTATCATGTAAATATAACTTCATTTTAATCATGATACGGTCACGAGCACTGATATATATATACAGCTTTGGTTGAACCTTTGAACAATTTTTTTTTTTTTTTTTTTTTTTAGTTGCAGGGAAAAGTACACTCGTGATACGAAATCCCTGACCAGAGACGAACGGCAGGCACCACACACACACACACACCCTGCATTCGAACTCAGCCTCTATAGGTGTACTGGGTGGGGAAATGAGCAATACCAGGCGATTCGAAGCTTTCTGCTCCTCACACTCTGGTCAGAAATGATGTATCACGAGTGTACAGTTGGACGCATGAATGGGTGGTACAGCCCAGGTGAAAGATACTTGTCCCATTTGAGTAACCAGTGTCTATTATCAGGTACTTGTTTTTTATTACCATCCTCAATACTGACTTCTGCCCCTGATGTCTCCTATTTGGCACTAAGGAACTTGATATTGGGAGAAATTGACCATCTTTCACTTGGGCTGTACCACCCATTCATGTGTCCAACTGTACCTCTGCTTGCGCCTTATGCCTGTGCTGGCGGGCCCAACAGAATTATTTCGTTTGAACAATCTAATTCACCAACGATATAATTCCAAATGAGAACTTATTGTGTATTTACCTACAGCAGTCTCTATAGGTATTCTAAGCACACCTGGATACTTATTAGTTCTGGTGGCTGTACCGGTCTTGTAAATGAGTTGGTCTGTAGGCACACGTTCATGTTTCTAAAATGTGGACATGGGAAGTTATTGAAATGATTGAATAGAGTATGGAAGGGAAAGGTAATGGGAAAGGACTAAAAAATATGGGTGAAAACAGGTTCGTGGGAAAGAAGAAAAGGAGGAATGGTTGAAAAGAAGAAATAAAAGGAGGGATTAGCAGTTGTCAGACATTGTTATGGTGAACATGTTGAATCAAGGAATCCATATCAAGGAGCAATACTGAAGGGGATACTACTATACATGCTGTTTTTTTTTTTTTTTTTTTAATATGTTCCGATACTGGACATAGGCTTCATCAAGCCCGTTACCATGGCCCAGGTCAACTGCTACTCACACACACACACACACGTCACGACTTCCGAACTGGTACCCAGCCACAGAGGGAGGGAAGTGAGGGTAATTCCCAAATACTGCAGCTGTTATGGTACCAGTAAGGGTGTTTTACGTCGTTCGGTGGCCTTATAGTTAGTGCCTCAAGCTCAAATCGGGAGAGGATCGATATCCCGACCTCTAGGATACGAGTCCAGAACACTAACCACTCGGCGACCTCCCCTACAAGTTCCTCAAGCTGTCTGGACGAGCAGCTCCGACTATACAGTGTTGGTATATCTAGTGCAGTTAATTCCTCCACACTATTCCCTGCAACAGACAACCATTATTTTTATTAACCTGGTCCTGATTCGTGTCATACTTTGGGGGAATCACTGTTCTCTAATGTATGTACACTCGATCAAAAAAGTATCGCGCATTTCCCTCGTGAAACATTCTGACACCTAAGACGATGGCTACTGAAAACGAGCTTTTTATCATGAGCTGTAGCGATCATTTACAGAACCATCGGACCCCACCTGCGCGATACTTTTTTGATCCAGTGTACAGCCACAATCAAATATCCACCGACACTTTCCTTCCATCGTAGTAAATATTTTAATAATAAAGAACAACACGTGTATGATTTTGCAGCACCTCATAATAATAATTGAAGGGGTTGAGTTGACATAAGTTGTTATATATTTGCACGATGGAAGAATAGTGTCGGTGGTTATTTGATTGTGGCTGTACAGTACCATACGTATATTACCACCTTAATTAAGGGTTTTGGCGCCCCTCTGCATCCCAGCCATCACCTTTAATTTATTCAACTGTCCCTCCTTGCTTTCTGCACCCGCGGTTTCCAATAGAAAATCCCTTCAGGGTTAGAATAATACCTGTTGTAGGATCTGGTCACTGCCCAATGGATTTAACGAGATCGGAACACATGAAATAGAACCCAAATGTCCACAACTAGATATTCTGGCGTGGCTCTATGGGCCTGGTTACCAAACTCAGAGTGAAATAATAATAATAATAATAATAATAATAATAATAATAACTTCGTGTAGTTTAGCATCTCTCCACCCAGTTGCATTCCTTTACGATTTTCATTCTTTGTTTACTGTACAGCCACAATCAAATATCCACCGACACTTTTCTTCCATCGTAGTAAATATCTTGGTAATAGAAAACAACACGTGTATGATTTTGCAGCACCTCCTAATAATAATTGAGGGGGTTGAGTTGACGTAAGGTGTTGTATGGTTATATTTTGATATGATACTGATTTATTTGCACGATGGAAGGAAAGTGTCGGTGGTTATTTTATTGTGGCTGTACGTCTGTTTATATAGGGTTTCAAATTCAGGCCTATACCGAAAGAAAACAAATGACACAATCATTCGTTTCTGGAGGCATTCTGTCTGTTCATCATATTACGCAAGTTACATTATTTTAACTTTCGATATCCGTCTCCTGTTAGCACACACACACACACACACACACACACACACACACACACACACACACACACACATGGCAACTGACCTACCACTGTGAATACCCTCATAATAAATATATATATTATTTATTATTTCCTTACAGAATTCCCATGAAGTATAGTATCGTATAAGGACCTGGTGGTTGCACTTTATGCTCTACTTATTGGTGTAAAGTGTTGGTACAGCCACAGTCAAATAACCACCGACACTTTCCCTCCATCGTACAAATAAAAAATCAGTGTCATATCAAGATATAATCATACAACAACACCTTACGTCAATTCAACCCCCTCAATTATTATTATTATGAGGTGTTGCAAAATGATACATGTGTTGTTCTTTATTACGAAGATATTTTACTATGATGGAAAGTAAGTGTCGGTGGATATTTGATTGTGTTGGTACAAGATCCATGGAATGGGCTTTGTCTGTCTCCAAAATTTACTCACCGACCTTCTATCCTTCGTGTCCTTCTTCACTTTCCTACTCTCATCCCTTTTATGTCTGGCGTTTGGATCTCTCTCTCTCTCTCTCTCTCTCTCTCTCTCTCTCTCCACGCACGTACAGTTTCGGACATATGAAGCAGACACACCTGACACGGGGGCCCCTCATTGATCATAGGTTAGGATTAGACGACGTGTGTAGAAGCGACGCGTCCTCTTCTATATTCTTGATAAGGGGCCCCATTTGAAGTGTGTCTGTACTTCGGAACTTTTTTTTTTTTTTTTTTTAAATTCATTGCGCCGTAGCGTCAGTCAATAGGCAGACAACAGTACATAAGGGTAAGCGGGACTCACGAGAACCCAATGACCACATACACACACAAGCAAGCACACACACATGCGCACAAACACTCACATCACGAAAACATAACAGAATGAAGCACAAGCATACAGACAAATATTTATATCATGACCTACTTAAATCCACCAAAACGAGGGTGGCGCACCAGAAGTTCCTCCAGAACCTGATGGTTCAGCAGGTGTCGACAAACCACATCAAGTGGCAGGCCCTGGGGCAGCAAGTGTCGGACAGTGGGGCAGGCTAGGCAATAGTGCTCTATAGTGTTAGCACGAGGCGCTCGACACAAGCGACACTCAGTGAAGGGAGGCTCACCTTGCATCCCAGCAACCTGCCACGGTGGCCGGTAGCCAAGCCTCAAACGACCAGAGACTACATTGTGCCTCCGAACCATGAGGCCTCGACGACGGTAGGAATATTTGTGATGGCAGACAGACTCGTAATGGGTGATGGAGATGCTGAAGGGCCTCTCTGCATCCCTGCGTCGCCGTACAGGGAGGAGAGCGGAGGAGCGGACTTTAAAGAGGTAACATGTCAGGGAGAGAGGACGTCCAGCACCACGAGGAGGCAGATGGCAGGCTTCCTTTGCGAGTCTGTCAACTGTACCATTGTGACGTAAACCTACATGGGATGGCACCCATAACAATTTGACAGTCAAGTTACGGTGACGCAATAAGGCCAAAAACGATAAAATCTGCTGAATAACAGTAGAGTGTGTGGGCTGAACACTAGAGAGGGAATGAAGGGCAGGTTTGGAGTCACAAAAAATGGCAGCATTCACTCCACGTTGACAAACAACACTAACAGCATCCAGAATGGCATACAGTTCACACAATGTTGAGCTAGAGTGGTTACAGAGACGACGGCCAACCCAGCCCCCTGGAGGTGACTCCAGGTCAGGCGAGAAAACAGCACAACCTGCTGCACCATCCACCTGCAATGAGCCATCAGTGTAGAGGCAGTATGGATCTGTGATGGAGGAAGTCACTGTTTCTATGTGTTCCAGAGCCAACTGCCACTGTAGAGAAGGCAGCTCCGACTTGGAAGTAGGTGTAAAGCTCACATCAGGTGTTGGTAGCATCCATGTATGTGGGAAATGGAGGCACTTGACAGTGAAGCAAGTAACATTAGAATAAATTCTCTCCACTAATGGGGGAAGACGCAACTCACGCTGCATGTTCACTATCCTGGTTGACATTGGACAGCCGAGAATAATTCTCATTGCTCTATTTTGAAATTTTTCTAAAGTTTCCAGAGTAGCCCTAGGAAGTTGAATCAGAGCAGGGGAAAGGTAATCAACAACTGAATGGATAAAAGCAATAGAGATGGTCCTGGCTACTGGGATGTTGTTAGATAGCCATTGAAGTGGTGTAAGTCGGCGCTGGAGACGACCCAATAAGTCCTGGACAATGGGATGGTCTTGAGGTCTGGCAGGGACAATCGGCCAAATATTGACTGGCGCACCCAGGTAGCAGTACTGGGAACACATGGGAATGACAGTCCCTCCAATGGTAAACACTGGCTGAGCTTGAGGAAGGCGGTAGGTGAATATTCTGCTCATATCTGGGGAGACAATAATGCCACAGTGAGAGGAGGACACAGAGGAGTCAAGAAACCGCTGGAGATCCCTTGGTGAGGTAGAATGAACACAGATATCATCAGCATAGCACGTAATTGTAGTTCCAGGAATATCAGGGAGAGAAGTGAGCAACCGATGCATCAGAATATTAAATAACAATGGGCTGAGAACACCACCTTGAGGCGTACCAAGATGAAAACTGCGCAAAGGACTGAGCGCACCATTGAAAAACACACAGGAGGTCCTGTTACTCAGGTAGCCCCGAATCCACCGTAGTAGATTACCCTTTATCCCAAAGTCAACCAGTTGATCCAAAATGACGTCTCTATTAGCAACATCGAAGGCACTTCGCAGGTCAATGAAGGCCACCACACTGTCCCTGGAAAGGCGAGAGTACAGGTCGATTAGGCAGTGATGTGTGCTCCGCTGGGGAAGGAAACCAAACAGCCATGGAGTGAGGCGATCCTGCAGTCTGTACATGAGACGATTGAGTAAGATTCTCTCCATAACCTTACAGAAACAGGAAGTAAGGGAAATAGGCCTGAACTTCGCAGTGCCGGGCTTAGGGATGGGTATTATTGTGCTGCTGGTCCAGGCTCGTGGTACACATCCGTCACGAAGACAAAGATTGTACGGTCGAAGTAGAGGGTTCCAAGGAACTTGTTGAAGTAGGCGCAGCACAGCATAAGTAATACCATCATCACCAGGGGAAGAAGCTCTACCCCGAATGAGAGCACGGCGCAACTCCTCCTCAGTTATCTCCTCTGCATCATCGTCATCATCTTGTAACAGAGCAGACATTAGACGTAGCCGATGGACAGCAGCACGGGAAGCGAGTGCATCTTGTATGTGGATGGGTAGACTGGCTGGGGTAGATTGTTCTGACCAGGCATCGACAAGTTGTTTGGCATAGTCGGCAGGAGTGTGATGACGAACATTGGCCGGTGTCTTTTTAACAACCCGACGGATGAGGTGCCACATAGAAGCCACACTTGTTTGCTGGTTGATGCTGTCCGTGAACCGCTGCCAAGACTCAGTGTGAGCACAATCCTGTAGGGTAACTAAAGCGTCCCTAGACATCTGGTAACGATGGAGTAGGTCAGGGGTTGGGTTGGCTTGAAATAATAGGCCATCACGTTCAGCCTCCTCCTTTGTCTCCTGTATACGTGCATCCAGCGTCCAGGAGTGGGCAGTATGGCGATGCTGGAGGTGTGGCCGGGAGACGTATAGCCTATAAAAGTCATGAGTAGCAGATACAAGATCAGAGTACAACTGTTCAGCTGATGATATGTCAAATGTAGGGAATACATGGGCCATAAATAAGATGTAAGTCGGGCAATATTTATGGGGCACAGCAATACGCAAACGAGTTGCTGAAGCACTTGACCCAGCAGTTAGAGAATAATGAAACCGAAGAGCGATGTGATAAGAGAATAAGTCTGGCACGGAGGAGCACAGGACCCGAGATGCTATCAGGCCAGACGAGAGGATGTAATCCAGAGTACCTCCCCGGCAATGAGTGGCACCGCCAGTGTCCCAGCGTGTCAGATGATGCTTGCGGATGTATGAAAGGAGACGAACACCATTACGATTAATAGAGCCAGAACCATCACCCAAATCAGAATGCCGAGCATTAAAATCTCCCATATAAACCATACCACGCACTGTTGGAGAAGGAAGAGCCTCAAGAGTGAGTCTAGTTGGGGCAGAATAGACATTACATAGTTGGAGTACTCCATTCCCAGGTAGAACCTCAAATAGCTGAAAGGTCATGTCAGGATCAGTGGAGGTACGGAGAAGGCGATGTGGCAAGGAGCTATGTATGTAAGTCAGGAGACCATTCCTTACCAGATGAACATATGGCACATAACCTGAGAGAGGAGGAGCTTGCCCAGCAGCAAGCGGCCGTCCTGGAAATGCTTCCTGGAGAAAAATAACACTGGGATGATGACGAAAAACATAGGCCTTGAGTTGAGTGAGCTTAGCATAACTGGTGATACCACATACATTCCAGGAGATGACATCCAGCCGGCAATCACTAGCGAACTCTGTATTTGGAGGTAGAAGTCCGGTGAGTGGGGGCAGATGAGCGACCTGGAGAAGAAGATGGACCAGGAGAAGGGACTGACTCGAAAAGCTTTTCAAGGCGAGATGCAACAGTATCCATCTTTTCGGTAAGGGTAGTGACAGTTGAGATGATGGCCTGCTGAGCCTCGACCAAGGTGGAGAGTTAGGAGTCATTGGCAGCCTGCGCGGCAACTAGCCCATCAATCCTGGCTTCAAGGGCAGAAAAGCGGTTCTCGAGAGCCGTACATCGTGCCATGAGAGTAGCAACAGACTTGCGGAGGGCCATGTCTGGAGGTGAGGCAGGGCTGGTAGGAGGAGCAGACTGGGGAGGTGGTGGTGGTGGCGGTGGTGGAGGCAGAGCAATAGTAGTGACACGAGCCTGGACCTTACGTCGAGTACATCCATGCCACACATTAACCCCTGGCTGAAGGCATCGTGGACACTTCCATCGACTCGTATCCTCAGGAGGTGAAGGCTCAGAGGTGGAGGCAGCAGGACGTGATGGTTCGCCCCTGACAGGACACGTCTTGGAATCATGGTCGGCGGCACACCATGCACACTTCGGCCTGGCAGAACAGTACCGAGAGATATGCCCCACACCCCAGCACCTGTAGCACCAAGGCTGGTCATTATGAAGTTTCCTTACCTCACACGGTGGAAGACAAGGGAGGAAATCAAAGGAAATCTCATTTGGAGGTGGATCGGGTTGACTCCAGACAACAACAATACGGCTTATGGGGGAACCATCTTGGAAAAAACGACGGGCAAAGTACACACCAGGGTATTCCTTAGCAAGTTTCGGGTCAACATCAATAGGAAAACGGGTAAGGATGTAGGTGGAGAACTTACGAGGCCTCTCGGGTGAGTCTTCAAGAATGAGAGGCAAAGACAAAAATTCACCAGCCTTAACTCTATCAATGATATCCTGATGCTTCCTTGAGATGTAGACAAACCGGGAGGTGACAGCAGCCATCTTCACTTCAGCCAGTTCACGCTGCAGCTGGAAGGCCCTGTTGACATCAGACAACCATCGCAGCTTTGTGTCCGTAGATGGGTTTCCAGAGAAGGAGAGCTTGACATAGGCATTTTTGGGGCAAATGCAGGAACGTTGGACGAGGGCAAGGAGTTGGTATACAGGGAAGAAACACCACGTTGAGGCAGAGAAGGTACGTCGTGCACAGCTGAAGCACCCTTGGCAGTCTTGGCAGCCGGAGGCAAACAGTCCACACCATCAGAATCCTGCAAGGAGTCGGACGAGGCATCAACGGGTCGCTTGATAGAGGTTGAGGAGGTGGAAGGCTGCAACCTGAGCTGCGGAGTGACCGAGGATAGGGGGGGAGGGTTGCGAGAAGGCAGCTCAGGCCAGTGATCCTCGATAGGAGACTCATCCTCCTCCGACATGGCCAAGTCGGCCTCCAGACAGGAAGCCACATCCGAATCCGCCCTCTCCATCAGGCCAGGCAATGCCTAGATGGGAAGCGAACAACTGAACACACACGAACACACGAACATACACACACAGAACCACAATAAAAAAAAAATAAACCACAAACAACAATACCACAAACAGCAAAACCACAAAAAAAAACGAGATAGAAAATATAAACAATCCCTATAACACCACAACACGCAAACAAGAACGTTGAAACAAGACAAACAACAACACAAACAACAACACAGGCAGAGCGCCAGGAACACGTCTTCACTCCAGGAAGGTTGGGGTGAGACTCCCTCGCAAGAGTCACGGGCTGCAGACAGCCTACAGACTCGGGGTTGAAGTATATATATATATAAAAACAGAAAAAAGAAAACAATTAACGTAGCCTGTGAAAGAGTGTTCGACAGTGCAGCTCGGTTTAGCTGTTATGGTTTGTTCGTGTTTCGTGACTTCGCAGGTTATTCGAATCCAAACTGTAGTCGCGTTGATAACTGTATGCTCCCAGCCCCCTATGTCCCTGTTCACCTAGCAGTAAGTGGGTACCCGGCTGTAAGAGCAAGGATAGCAACCTTGTAGGCTGGGGGAAGATGTGTTGATGTAACAAAACTGACTGCCTTAATGACCAACACCATGAGTCGATAGGCATAAAGCCCTAAATCTATTTCTTCTTTGAATGTATTCACAGAGGAGAAGCAGGGGAGTTGATGTTCTGTAAAACGAAACCATCTCTCTCTCTCTCTCTCTCTCTCTCTCTCTCTCTCTCTCTCTCAGTTTTACCAACACAGTTGCTACAATTCATAATAGTCGTTCATCTCCTAAATAACTCATTTGTAGAACACATTGTATATAATAAAATGTGTTTATTTTTCACTATATACCTTACCCTTTAAATTTGGTGTATGCCTTTGTATCAGTGATTGCATCGACCGAGTGCCTCCTTAAGTATGCTTGGGTCTTAATTTAATAAGGTAGAATATAAATTCATACTCTATGGTGTAATAAAGGTTTTACTGTACTTGGTCGAAGCAACTTTGTAGCATAAGCTCCCTTTCTATAATTCTAAGACACTTCTTACATTTAAACAAGATTGAGTAAAATTTTTCTTCCATTTACATATATATACTGAAATTATCTGTGAATTACTTATGAGTACAGATTTCGTTCCAGAATCCTCGAATACTGGAAACACCCCAAATGAGAAATGATAGTTGGAGTAAAAGCGAGGATGTGTGAAGGTGTAGTAATAAATATATACTGTCTATATGAACACTTATCTCCACTAGTATCAATCAGTATCTGGTGGGTTTGACAATATGTGGCACCACTGTGTTTGTTTACATGACGTTCTTATGGTAAATCCTTTAATTAACAGGGGTGAGTTCTGTCCAATCACTTACTAATACTACAAGTTAACAAACACAGCAGTGTCATATTTCGCTAAACCCAATGGGCGGTGTGCTCGTTACTAGTGGAGGCCACTGAAATTATATGTCTCACCTTTTGGTCTAGTTTGAGGACGACCGTTGTCAGCGCACCATCTGTGTCATTCTGTAGATGATGGAACTCTAGACGTTCATCAATCCAGCTGAGCATCAGTGTGACAGTGAGTGTCAAGGTGGATGCCAGTATGTCAGTCTGCCCCAGGTCTGTCACCTCAGCCTCGACGGAGATCTGTACAGGGATCATCGGGGGCATGGCATCCACGTAGCCCTGGGGTGTGATGCAGGTGAAGCAGTCCCTCTCATCTATTCCGTCACTACAGTCGATAACGTTGTCACAGCGCTGTGATAGTTTGATACATGTGGAGTCAGTACATGTAAATCTATCAGAGGTACAGGTGCTGAGAACCATTATCTGTGTGCTGTTCATGGTATTGTTGCACAATTCGGTGTGTAGCTTCCAAGGATGTCGACCCAATGGTGGCAGGAGTGTTTTTGTACAAGCCAGGGGATTCCAACCCTTTCCTTCCCATCTCAGGCACCATGATTCACTCACTTTGTCCCAGATGATGTGGTAACGACCATATCCATGTAAGTAGATGCTACTGTTGTTGCTATACCATCGAGAGCAGAGGAACTTACCACAAAGTTGATCTCCTTAGACCAACGTGAGGCGCTGACTGGGCACAGTCCCATCAAGCGGATAGGCTGTGGTGGGCGGATATAACGAGCAATGAAACACAACTCACTGTCCTGGTCCTCCTGGTGCCACGACCCTTGCTGGTCCTGGCTCACTGGGTAAGAGTCAGGATTCCCTGTCAGCCTCTCCATGCGGATGGCCAGGAAGTCATAGAAATTCTTATTATAATCCTCACTAAGGGCCATCTGAGATGTTTCGTTCACAAAGATACCCAACCATATGCTCACCCCTTCTGAGTATGCATTGCTACACTGAGGCCTGTAGAATGTGAGGAGTTGTGTGACCTGTCTCCATTCCTGCTCATCACTCGGGGCAGCCATCACAATCTCGGATCTCTGAAGGAAAGTATGTGCCTCAGACCATGATAGCATATTAGTAAAGAAGAATAACTCTGCCTTGCTGTGATCTCCTTGATTGCAGGGGCCGTCGTGGTGAATGGTGACACTACCAGACTCATTGTGAACTGTCCACTTCAGGTTGTTCCAGGCTATCATTACTGTTGTTACATCCTGCTGTTGACACGCAGACCAACCCTGCACCTGATGAGGGGATAGAGCAGTTGGCCATAGTGTTAGGCCTGTGAGATGTCCTATGAATGCCTGATTGCCGATGAAGCCACCATCTAGTTCATCTTGCTCCTGTCCAGCCACTAGGGACCCGTTGAGGAGCAGGGGTGGGTTGGAGGCTGGGTGGTGCTGACCCCTTCCAGCTACCCACACACCCACCTGTTCCTCATCCACCACCAGGCAGGCTGAGTACCAAAACATTGGCCGTAGCTTCAGGTGATGTTGTACGTTGTGACCCATGTAGTCCACTTCTAACCCGTCAGGCCGTGTGACTGCAGACAAACAATGATAAGAAACTTCAACAAAGTATAGACAACATAATGGGCTTTCAGAGTTTTTCTAGATGGAAGGAAGAGTGTACTCTTGTGCAAATGAATTATAGGCAAAATTTAAGTGGAAGATTCACATGCCCTGCATAAAAATGATCTGGCAAAATCACTAGAAAGGGCTTGCATCTGTATCCTCTAATATTAATTATCCAACGATATGCAATGTCAAGGTGGACAGTATATAGCTTTAAACATTAGAAAATATATATTGAAATTTTTCCACTAAGAGTGAGAGAAAACTATTTATAGGCTATGCTAGATGGCATCACATGTAGGAGTACAGTTGTGAACATATGAAACAAACACATAAAACAATCACCTTATCAAGCATAGATTAGGACACGCCTCTATACATAACATCTTATCCTAGCTTTGTGTTAATGAGGGGCCATGTTTGAAGTACGTATGTTTCATATAGTATGTCTGCCAATGTACCACCAAACTCACTTACAGACATGGATAACATTATCGTCCCGAGCGCTGAGTGCATAACTAAGTAGACAACTGAGGTCAAGGAAGGTCACCACACGGATCCACATACAGAGTGTGAAGGCAGAGAGACTGGTAACAAGAGATGGGTCTGTATTTTCTTCCTCATCTTGTATTGCTTCCCTCAGCCACACAGTCAGCCGGGTTTGGTTGTCGTAGGACCGTGGTAACAATTGGTACACATGTGACCCTGGTTGTTCCCTCTCCCCCACACATTGACAGAGTCTGAAACAATTCCGTACGTACAGTCGCAATCCAAAATATGTATCCAGGTCTTATTGAAGTTTCGAATCATTTGACATACTAGTGAACCAATTACAACACTTATCCTGTTTCATATTTGCTTGAGCTCGCTTAATACTCGATCAGGCTATTCGAAGCAAGCCTGGATACATATTTTGGATTGCGAATGTACAGTCGTGGTCAGTAATAATCATCCACAATGGGGTGATGGTTCCCCTCTGTTCGTTGGCTGACAGATTTTCCAATAAAAAGGTCCAGTATACTCGCAATCCAACATTTGTATCCAGGACTTGTTGAAGTTTCGAATCATTTGACATACTAGTGAACCAATTACAACACTTATCCTGTTTCATATTTGCTTGAGCTCACTTAACACTCGATCAGGCTATTCGAAGTAAGCCTGGATACACATTTTGGATTGCGAGTGTACCATCTTTTAAATTACTACTTACAGCTACTCACTTTTCAAAACAATAACATAATATGTGAACATGAAATAATTAGACAGCAATTTATTTTAGTTACCTATATGTGGATGGTTATTATTGACCACGACTGTACATTCGTAATCTAAAATTTGTATCCAAGTCTTGTTGAAGTTTCGAATACTTTGACATAGGAATGAACCAATTACAACGTTTATCCTGTTTCATATTTGCTTGAGCTCGCATAATACTCGATTAGGCTGTTCGAAGCAAGCCTGGATAAATATTTTGGATTGCGAGTATAGCCTACAGTTGTTCTCATTTTCACACATCATACAATGTTGTTATTATGACAAGAGAATGTGAGTTTCTCAGTGACACAGGTTTTACGGTACAGCCACAATCAAATAACCATCGACACTTTCCTTCCATAGTAGTTAATATCTTGGTAATAAAGAACAACACGTGTATGATTTTGCAGCAACTCATGATAATAATTGAATGGATTGAGTTGACGTAAAGTGTTGTATGTTTATATTTTTATATGATATATACTGATTTATTTGCACAATGGAAGAAGAGTGACGGTGGATATTTGATTGTGGCTGTACATTTGGCCAATCTATTTGCTCTCTGAATGTAGTAGAGAATGAGTAGCCTACCAATAACGATGAGGTAGCTTATTGACCTGCATAGCTACATAGTCATCAGTCACTATGTTCCTTTACACAAGTACACTCGTGATACGTAATTTCTGACCAGAGACGAACGGCAGGCACCACACACACATCCCCAGCATTCGAACTTAACCTCTATAGATGTACTGGGTGGGGAAATGAACAAAACCAGGCGATTCGAAGCTTTCTGCTCCTCACACTCTGGTCAGAAATTATGTATCATGAATGTACTATTGGCCACAAGAATTCGTACACACGCTGCTGTTTTCCAAGTTTTACAACATATAGAAAATGTAAGACAACGTAACTGCAATACAATATTATCATTAGGCTTGTTGTTTTGCAATACCGAGTCACTTAATAGATAGATCATTCATTTCAGTGCTTCCAGAATAATAACCTATCTTTCCATATAGCCTGTGTAAGAATTCCTGTAGCCCACTGTACACTCGTAATCCAAAATATGTATCCAGGCTTGCTTCGAATAGCCTGATCGAGTATTAAGCGAACTCAAGCAAATATAAAACAGGATAAGCATTGTAATTGGTTCATTAGTATGTCAAATGACTCGAAACTTCATCCTAACCTGGATACAAATTTTGAATTGCGAGTGTACAGTTGCGGAACATGAATTATGAAACAGACACACTTCCAACAGGCCCCTTATTGAGTATAATGGGTGGGACGGGCCAATACTCACGTCGTCGCATCCTACAATATGCTCAATGAGGGGCCAGTTTCAAGTGTGTCTGTGTCATGTGTCCGCAACTAACTTTCAGGCGCATAATATGAAGAAGAAGAAGAAGATTTAGGGCTTAATGCTTAACGACTCATGGTGTTGGTCATTAAGGCAGTCTAGTCTTGTTACATCAACACATCTTCCCCCAGCCTACAAGGTTGCTGCTATATTTGCTCTTACAGCCGGGTACCTACTTACTGCTAGGTGAACAGGGACATATGGGGATTGGAAAATTGTCCAACAATACCACTGACCTGGGGATCGAACCCATTAAACCATCAGCACCCCACCCCCCCCATTGTGCTTCATTCTGTTATGTTTTCGTGATGTGTGTGTGTGGTGTGTGTGTGCGTGTGTATGTGTGGTTGTAGTCATTGGATTCTCATGGGTCCCGCCTGCCCGTATGTATTGTTGCCTGCCTGTTGATTGACGCTACGGCGCAATTAATTAAAAAAACAAAAAAAAAACATAATATGAAGGTCTGGACAAATTTTATATTTCTCAAAACAACCAGGGCCATTGTTCACAAAACATCTTTAGAGTTCGGACTTGTTCGTATGTTTGCATTTCTGACCTCACTATAGTGTTTCAGGTTCATTTCGAAGCAGTGAATGGTTTTGCTATTCTATTTGTTTGAGCTGTTGTTATGATTTCGAAACAGTGAATGGTTTTGCTATTCTATTTGTATGAGCTGTTGTTATGATTTCGAAGCAGTGAATGGTTTTGTTATTCTATTTATATGAGCTGTTGTTAAGTTTTCGAAGCAGTGAATGGTTTTGCTATTCTATTTGTATGAGCTGTTGTTATGTTTTCGAAGCAGTGTCGGGTACTAGTCCTCGCCATGGATGAATGCTTACAAACAATATTTTAACTTAGGAGTGAACTTTGCTTTTGTGAATATGGGCCCTGATGAAAGGGATTCATGCAAGCCTGAGGTGTGTCTTCTAAGGGAGCCGGAGCTACTTCATCAATCTACTAGGCATGGGAAACCTGTACAGCCACAATCAAATATCCGACACTTTCATTCCCTCGTAGTAAATATCTTGGTAATAAAGAACAACACGTTTATGATTTTGCAGCACCTCATAATAATAATAATTGAGGGGGTTGAGTTGACGTAAGGTGTTGTTGTATGATTATATTTTGATATGATACCGATTTATTTGCAAGATGGAAGGAAAGTGTTGGTGGTTATTAGATTGTGGCAGCACATAGGCTCCCTTACTCTTGAGGTAATAGGTTACATGAAAAGAGCAATTAGTTTTCGAAAATACTATTGGTGTACAAATATATTCAATTACATATAGCCACCGCAGTGGAACAGGTGGAGTGTGGACGTACTCGTGGCGCTCTGTCTCCATTCTCGTTTGTGTTGTTGTTTGTGTTGTTTTGGAGCTCTTGTTTGTGTTTTTTGTGTTGTTTGTGATTTCTTGTTTGTGTGTTGTTGTTTCTGTGGTGTTGCTGGTGTTGTTTGTCTGTTGTGGTTCTGTGTATAGTTTTGTTGTGATTGTCTGTGTGTGTGTGTGTGTGTGCGTGTCCCTGGCTGATTGAGTGTTTAGTTGTTTGTCTTGTTGTTTGCTTTCCATCTAGGCCTTGCCTGGCCTGATGGAGAGTGCGGATTCCTGCTTGGAGGCCGACTTGGCAATGTCGGAGGAAGACGAGTCTCCAATTGAGGATCACTGGCCTGAACTCCCTTCTCGCAACCCTCCCCCCCTCTCCTCGGTCACTCCGCAGCTCAGGTTGCAGCCGTCCACCTCCTCAACCTCTTCCAAGCGACCCGTTGATGCCTCGTCCGACTCCTCGCAGGATTCCGATGGTATGGACTGTTTGCCTCCAGCTGCCAAGACTGCCAAGGGTGCTTCAGCTGTGCACGACGTACCTTCTCTGCCTCACCCTGGTGTTTCTTCTTTGTATACCAACTCCTTGCCCTCGTCCAACCTTCCTGCTTTTGCCCCGAGAGATGCCTATGTCAAACTCTCCTTCTCTGGAAACCCATCTACGGACACAAAGCTGCGTTGGTTGTCTGATGTCAACAGGGCCTTCCAGCTGCAGCGTGAACTAGCTGAAGTCAAGATGGCTGCTGTCACCTCCCGGTTTGTCTACATCTCTAGGAAGCGTCAGGACATCATTGATAGAGTGGCTGGTGAATTTTTATCTCTGCCTCTCATTCTTGAAGACTCACCCGAGAGGCCTCGTAAATTCCCCAGCTACATCCTCACCCGTTTTCCTATTGATGTTGACCCGAAACTTGTCAAAGGATACCCTGGTGTGTACTTTGCCCGTCGTTTTTTCCAAGATGGTTCCCCCATTAGCCGTTTTGTTGTTGTCTGGAGTCAACCCGATCCACCTTCAAATGAGATTTCCTTCGATTTCCTCCCTTGTCTTCCACCATGTGAGGTGAGGAAACTTCATGCTGGGGAGTTGGGCATATCTCCCGGTACTGTTCTGCCAGGCCGAAGTGTGCATGGTGTGCCGCCGACCATGATTCCAAGACGTGTCCTGTCAGGGGTGAACCATCACGTCCTGCTGCCTCCACCTCTCAGCCTTCACCTCCTGAGGATACGTCTCGATGGAAGTGTCCACGATGCCTTCAGCCAGGGGTTAACGTGTGGCATGGATGTACTCGACGTAAGGTCCAGGCTCGTGTCTCTACTATTGCTTTGCCTCCACCACCACCACCACCACCACCACCTCCCCAGTCTGCTCCTACCAGCCCTGCCTCACCTCCAGACATGGCCCTCCGCAAGTCTGTTGCTACCCTCATGGCACGATGTACGGCTCTCAAAAACCGCTTTTCTGCCCTTGAAGCCAGGATTGATGGGCTAGTTGCCGCTCAGGCTGCCAATGACTCCAAACTCTCCACCTTGGTCGAGGCTCAGCAGGCCATCATCTCAACTGTCACTACCCTTACCAAAAAGATGGATACTGTTGCATCTCGCCTTAAAAAGCTTTTCGAGTCAGTCCCTTCTCCTGGTCCATCTTCTTCTCCAGGTCGCTCATCTGCCCCCACTCACCGGACTTCTACCTCCAAATACAGAGTTCGCTAGTGATTGCCGGCTGGATGTCATCTCCTGGAATGTATGTGGTATCATAAGTTATGCTAAGCTCACTCAACTCAAGGCCTATGTTATTCGTCATCATCCTAGTGTTATTTTTCTCCAGGAAGCATTTCCAGGACGGCCGCTTGCTGCTGGACAAGCTCCTCCTCTCTCAGGTTATGTGCCATATGTTCATCTGGTAAGGAATGGTCTCCTGACTTACATACATAGCTCCTTGCCACATCGCCATCTCCGTACCTCCACTGATCCTGACATGACCTTTCAGCTATTTGAGGTTCTACCTGGGAATGGAGTACTCCAACAATGTAATGTCTATTCTGCCCCAGCTAGACTCACTCTTGAGGCTCTTCCTTCTCCAACAGTGCGTGGTATGGTGTATATGGGAGATTTTAATGCTCGGCATTCTGATTTGGGTGATGGTTCTGGCTCTATTAATCGTAATGGTGTTCGTCTCCTTTCATACATCCGCAAGCATCATCTGACACACTGGGACACTGGCGGTGCCACTCATTGCCGGGGAGGTACTCTGGATTACATCCTCTCGTCTGGCCTGATAGCATCTCAGGTCCAGTGCTTCTCTGTGCCAGACTTATTCTCTGATCACATTGCTCTTCGGTTTCATTATTCTCTATCTGCTGGGTCAGGTGCTTCAGCCACTCGTTTGCGTATTGCTGTGCACCCTAAATATTGCCCGACTTACATATTATTTATGGCCTGTGTATTCCCTACATTTGACATATCATCAGCTGAACAGTTGTACTCTGATCTTGTATCTGCTACTCATGACTTTTATAGGCTATACGTCTCCCGGCCACACCTCCAGCATCGCCATACTGCCCACTCCTGCATCGACAAGTTGTTTGGCATAGTCGGCGGGAGTGTGATGACGAGCAGTGGCCGGTGTCTTTTTAACAACCCGACGGATGAGGTGCCACATAGAAGCCACACTTGTTTGCTGGTTGATGCTGTCCGTGAACCGCTGCCAAGACTCAGTGTGAGCACAATCCTGCAGGGCAACTAAAGCGTCCCTAGACATCTGGTAACGATGGAGTAGGTC
Source organism: Petrolisthes cinctipes (assembly GCA_033782935.1). Taxonomy (NCBI): domain Eukaryota; kingdom Metazoa; phylum Arthropoda; class Malacostraca; order Decapoda; family Porcellanidae; genus Petrolisthes; species Petrolisthes cinctipes. The sequence continues at coordinate 512,396 of JAWQEG010001747.1, read as the reverse complement.
AGGGGTTGGGTTGGCTTGAAACAATAGGCCATCACGTTCAACCTCCTCCTTTGCCTCCTGTATACGTGCATCCAGCGTCCAGGAGTGGGCAGTATGGCGATGCTGGAGGTGTGGCCGGGAGACGTATAGCCTATAAAAGTCATGAGTAGCAGATACAAGATCAGAGTACAACTGTTCAGCTGATGATATGTCAAATGTAGGGAAATCTCATTTGGAGGTGGATCGGGTTGACTCCAGACAACAACAATACGGCTAATGGGGGAACCATCTTGGAAAAAACGACAGGCAAAGTACACACCAGGGTATCCCTTAGCAAGTTTCGGGTCAACATCAATAGGAAAACGTGTGAGGATGTAGCTGGGGAACTTACGAGGCCTCTCAGGTGAGTCTTCAAGAATGAGAGGCAGAGATAAAAATTCACCAGCCTTCACTCTATCAATGATGTCCTAACGCTTCCTAGAGATGTAGACAAACCGGGAGGTGACAGCAGCCATCTTCACTTCAGCCAGTTCACGCTGCAACTGGAAGGCCCTGTTGACATCAGACAACCAACGCAGCTTTGTGTCCGTAGATGGGTTTCCAGAGAAGGAGAGTTTGACATAGGCATCTTTCGGGGCAAAAGCAGGAAGGTTGGACGAGGGCAAGGAGTTGGTATACAAAGAAGAAACACCAGGGTGAGGCAGAGAAGGTACGTCGTGCACAGCTGAAGCACCCTTGGCAGTCTTGGCAGTTGGAGGTAAACAGTCCACACCATCGGAATCCTGCGAGGAGTCGGACGAGGCATCAACAGGTCGCTTGGTAGAGGTTGAGGAGGTGGACGGCTGCAACCTGTGCTGCGGAGTGACCGAGGAGAGGGGGGGAGGGTTGCGAGAAGGCAGCTCAGGCCAGTGATCCTCAATTGGAGACTTGTCTTCCTCCGACATTGCCAACTCGGCCTCCAAGCAGGAATCCGCATTCTCCATCAGGCCAGGCAAGGCCTAGATGGAAAGCAAACAACAACACAAACAACTAAACACTCAATCAGCCAGGGACACACACACACACACCCACACACACACAGACAATCACAACAAAACTATACACAGAACCACAAAAGACAAACAACACCAGCAACACCACAGAAACAGCAACACACAAACAAGAACTCACAAACAACACAAAAAACACAAACAAGAGCTCCAAAACAACAACACAAACGAGAATGGAGGCAGAGCGCCACGAGTACGTCCACACTCCACCTGTTCTGGAGCGAGACTGTGATGAAGGTTTGGACGTGTATGTTTCCCACACACATTAACGAAACTAATAAGCAAGATAATTTTGACATTAACGATATAATAATTGTTTCTAACAAAGAAGAAGATTTAGGGCTTTGTGCCTATCGACTCATGGTGTTGGTCATTATGGCAGTCAGTCTTGTTACATCAACATATCTTCCCCCAGCCTACAAGGTTGCTATCTTTGTCTTTACAGCCGGGTACCTACTTACTGCTTGGTGAACAGGGACATAGGAGGATGGGAAAATTGTCCAACAATTCCACTGACCCTGGAATCGAATCCGGGACCTCTCGCGTGCTGGGCGAGTGTGCTAACCATTGCACCATCAGCACCCCTTTGTTTCTAACATGTAATGACGCAAAATGTGCCTCACCGCTGTATCCAAGTTGTAGCCACAAGAGATGTAAGATCCACTTGGCCATGTTGATCACTCTGTCTGCTTGGCCTCCAGTTCACTTTTCCTTTGGGTCACGTATAGCTGTGAATACCTTTAGGATCACACATGTGGAGTTAGTTAGATTATTAGTAACTAAATTGTTGAAATGATTGGCTTGTCTGTATTTTAGTTATTTCGTTAACTAGTTTGTAAGCAAGTTAGTTGTATTGGTTAGTTGGTTAAAAGACCGATTGGTTGATAAATTGGCTAGTTAGGTACTAATTCCTTTATATATATATATATATATATATATATATATATATATATATATATATATATATATATATATATATATATATATATATATATATATATATATATATATATATATATATATATATATATATATATTATTCAGTTTTTAAATAGATTCTTAAAAAGTTATGATGTTTGTTAACTAGTTATCAGTTAGGATCATTGATGTAAAATAATAATATTAAAACAAAATTATATAAAAAACAAGTTAGTGTATTATGTAACCTGAAGCACGCGATGGAAAAGGGAGTATGTGACGGTGATTAGTGTTTGTGTGTCATTGAGGTATTGATATTTCATTATGTACAGCCACAATCAAATATCCACCGACACTTTCCTTCCATCGTGCAAATGAATCAGTATCATATTAAAATATAATCATACAACACTTTACGTCATCTCAACCCCCTCAATTATTATTATGACG
>JAWQEG010001747.1:402500-507500 GCA_033782935.1 Petrolisthes cinctipes | reverse complement strand
GAAACCGGGTTATTTTAGCGGATTGACAGTAGATGACGTAATTTTGACGTCGAGTTACGTCATGTTACGTCATACCAAAACCTGTGCCTGGTGATAGTGATTCAGAATATATATGGGTTTTGGATGTAGGTGTAACCGTTTTCGAGTTATAAGAGGAAAAACAGATTGCCATTTATAGTAAAGATGTGGGTATTTCCCGTAGTGATGTGTGCAATACTCCAAGGGTTTTGGTTCCCCTTCGGCCCCAGCAACCTCCTTCATTTCTTCAACTATCCCACCTTTCTTTCTATTTTTTCCTGCTTCCTCTCTCACCTTTCTATCACCTCCTGCCGCTATATGACCTCGCTATTGTGGCACCTAATATCAATTAATTAATCAATCATTTATGTCTAGGAATATGGCCCCATCAGGATTGACAGTCCATGAACAGTATTTCAGTACAAATTTACCGAGGTTCTGGAACTAACAGGATGCATTTACTGCAGTATGCCAGAATAAATTAGCCTCATGATAAAGTACAGCCACAATCAAATATCCACCGAGACTTTCCTTCCATCGTAGTAAATATCTTGGTAATAAAGAACAACACGTGTATGATTTTGCAGCACCTGCACCTCATAGTAATAATTGAGGGGGTTGAGTTGACGTAAGGTGTTGTTGTATGTTTATATTTTGATATGATACTGATCAATTTACACGATGGAAGGAAATAGTCGGTGGTTATGTGATTGTGGCTGTACAAAACAACATGTAATAGAGTAGACTTTTGAAGGCGTGTACAATTGCCTGACGAAATTCATAAAGGAGGTAATACACTCTAGTTAGATCAGAGTGAGTGCCATGATTTCCCCAAATTATGAAAGGAAACAGGACTAGATTAATTAACGAAGATATTGTTGGACTGTTGCCAGGAAGAGTTTGAAGGAATCAGTTGGCCCAGATTTATCAACACTGTAATTCCCCTTTTAACGACATACAGAGATAAAACTTTAGCCTTCCTTGGTCTGTAAATTCATGTGTCTAAAATTAGTAAACTTCCACGGTAGTACAGTACAGTGGTGGTGGTGGTGGTGGTAACTCTGGAGCAACTGATCCCTCTATACTTTTCTAAGCAACAGACCACCATTATAATTTGTTCATCTGGTCCGGTTTCCTGGCAGACCTTGCAGAAATTAAGGCTCTCTAATGTACACTCGCAATCCAAAATTTATATCCAGGTCTTGTTGAAGTTTCGAATCATTTGACATACTAGTGAACCAATTACAACGCTTATCCTGCTTCATATTTGCTTGAGCTTGCTTAATAATCGATCACACTATTCGAAGCAAGCCTGGATACATATTTTGGATTGCGAGTGTACAGTACAGTTGCGGACACACGAAACAGACACACTTTAGACGGAGCCCCTTATCAAGCATAGAATAGGACTCGTCGCCTCTACACACAACTTCTCATCCTATCCTATGTTCACTGGGGGGCCTCCGTTTCAGGTGTGTCTGTTTCATGTGTCCGCATCTGTACCAAAGGTATATTATCCCTTCATGGTATTATTTTTTTATGCTGCAGTTGAACCATATTGTCTTTCCATCCAGATCGAATCGAGTTACACCAATTACAGTACATGTTATAAAATGAGTTTCTTGTTATAATCAAACAACTGAAAACACCTTCAAGACATTTGTATTTTGCATATATAGAACAGTTTGATCTAATTTTAATTTGAGCATACTTTGTAGACCTCAGTGTTCGTCTGTACTCATAGCTATAAACATAACACAACTTCGTTTACTTTCACTACTCAGGGTCGATTCCACAGTGGTTGGTATTGGTTTGAATACACGCAAACGAAAGAATGTTAGCCGTGTTAATGACTTCTGGGTGAATTATTTAGCTAATTTGGTGAGTAAACTATACAGTGATCATCGTTATCTAACTGGTTGATAAATTTTGTGAATGTGAATACTCAGATTTTGCAAAATAATGAAGCCTTACAAGTGTGGTTGGTTGGGAAGCTAACAAACAAATACCAGTGTAGAATCAACCATAAGATAATGAAGCCTTACAAGTGTGGTTGGTTGGGAAGCTAACAAACAAATACCACTGTGGAATCGGCTCTCAGTCTCGGTTGTGCAGAAATGGGTTTGAAAGGGGGAGTGATTGTAAGCGTGATCCATTTCACTGAGTACTCTGTATTTACTCTCTGCTTCCCTTTTCTCCCCACCCTTATAAAAAAATCAAAACGGGTACTGAGGAGAGAACCTGTATTTGTTATGTTAAAGGGCTACATATTCCTGTACACAATGCTAGGGAACAAATCACATCAATGTTACTAATAGAGGATCTGTTTCCCTACATAGTTTGGAGGAATTATTAGCCCTCCAATTTTCCAAAAGGTAGGTCTCCCATAAATGATAATTTGATGAACTATGGCATTTCCACTTACAAAAGAATACAAAGGAAGTACAGGTAACAGGAGGTCCATAGTGGCCTTTTACTAGGTTGCCTCTTTAACTATGCTAATCAAAACTACGTGTTGAAGGAAAGGATGGCAAAGGACAAGGCTCCTCCCCACCCACCACTCCCACTGGATATATATACCGGTTGGAAAAACAGATAGAAAATAACACCTTGCTTGTTATAAGCAAGGGTGTTATACAAAGGAAGTACAGGCAATAGGAGACCCATAGTGGCCTTTTAAGAGGTAAAAAGACTATATAACTGTACCCACCTCAGTCCTTCCCTGTATACCTCTACAGTACAACAGTCTCTTTAGGGAAGTTCAACGTGACTGAAGGGAGTGAGTGTGAAGGATATAATTTATAAGGGGAGGCCTGGGCGATTGGCTCTGTTAATTAATGACCGCCGCATTATGAGTGTATTGTGTGAGCAAATGATTGGTGCTGAGTGGGTGTGAGTAAAGGAGAGGAAGGGGGTGAGTTATAAAAGTGTAGGGGAGAATAACAGAGAGGAGGGAAGGGCGAGGAAGAGAAGAGAGGGGAGGGAGTTGGGGGAAAGGAAAAGAGAGGGTAATTAATGTAGGGTAAGGGTTGAACAAAGGAGGTTAGAGTAGAGTCAAGAAGAGGAGGGGAAGGGGTTGAGTTGGGAAGTGAAAAAAAGAGGGGGTTAGGGTTAGGTTAGGGTGATGAGGAGGTTGAGTTGGAAGGGGAAGAGCTGGAAAGAGGATGTTTTGTTGGGAAGGAAAGGGAGAAAAGAGGGTGTCGTGTTGGAATGGTAAGGGTGAAAAGAGAGGTTTGAGTTGGGAGAGAAAGGGAGAAATGAGGGGGTTAGAGTAGGGTTAGGACAGAAAAGAGGTGGTTAGAGTAGGGTTAGGGCAGAAAAGAGAGGGGTTTGAGTAGGGTTAGGGCAAAAAAGAGGGGGTTAAAGTAGTGTTAGGACAGAAAAGAGGAGGGTTTGAATAGGGTTAGGGCAGAAAAGAGGGGTTAGAATAGTGTTAGGACAGAAAAGAGGGGGGTTTGAATAGGGTTAGGGCAGAAAAGAGGGGGTTAGAGTAGTGTTAGGGCAGAAAAGAGGGGGGTTAGAGTAATGTTAGGACAGAAAAGAGGGGGTTTGAGTAGGGTTAGTACAGAAAAGAGGGGGTTAGAGTAGTGTTAGGATAGAAAAGAGGTGGTTTGAGTAGTGTTAGGACAGAAAAGAGGTGGTTTGAATAGGGTTAGGGCAGAAAAGAGGCTGATGAGTTGGGAAGGATAGGGTGGAAAGAGGGGGTTGAGTTGGGAGGGACAGTGAGAATAGTGACTTGGTTAAGATTTCTTCCTGGTGTCATCTTTGGGACATGAAGCTTATGCCAACAAAACGCACTCCATCATCATCATCAGTAGATCCCATACATTGGATTCACCTCACCCCAGACTACATATTTCTGGTGAATATATTGAGGAAGTCGATACTCTGCGTTTGTTGGGAACGACTCTTGATTTCAAACTAACTTTTGAGAAACACATTCGTTCCCTGTCTGCCTCTATTGCACAAAAGACAGGCTTACTCCGTAGGTGCTACCAATTTTTTTTCTCGTGGCTGCATTGTATTAAATTCATTATACGCTTTCATTTTGCCTCATTTTGAGTATTGTGCACCTGTTTGGATATCTGCTGCCAAATGCCATCTAAAAATGATAAGCGAAATCGCCCTGTACTGTTTTTGTCTGTCAAATGGATACGAAGCTGTGCCAAGCGGTAGCCGCTGCAACCAACCAAGGGGAGGTGGCCGAGTGGTTAGTGTTCTGGACTCATGACCTAAAGGTCGGGAGTTCGATCCTCTCAGGTGAGGGCCTGAAAATATTTACTCTTCCGATTTGAGTGTTAGTTAGGCATTAACTATAAGGTCACCGAACGTCGTAAAACACCCTCGCTGGTACCATAACAGCTGCAGTATTTGTGAATTACCCTCACTTCTCTACCTCTGTGGCTGGGTACCAGTTCGGAAGTCGTGACGTGTGTGTGTGAGCAGCAGTTGACCTGGGTCACGGTAACGGGCTTGATTAAGCCTATGTCCAGTGTCAGGTAATATAAAAAAAAAAAAAAAAAAAAAACGACCGCATCCAAAGCAACCCTGTTCGGGAGCAGTCTTGGTGCCGCTTGGTAGTCAGCTGAGCAACAACTATAAGGCGGACAGGTAATTGAAATTGGCTTAATTAGTACATGTAAGTTGCAATCAGTGCTAGATAAACAATAATAATGATGAAATAAGATGTTGTAGTATTATTTAATTTAATTAAGGAGGTATAGGCTGCTTGGATAGTTTTTCTACATATTATTATGGAAGACAAAAAGGTTTATTTATAAGTAATCAAACTTGCAATTTTTTTTACCAGTGCTTACAATTTACTACCAGTGCTTACACTGCTGCAGAGGTCTTGACCTTAATAATATTACTAAAGTAAAATCTGGTTACTCAGTTAATTGATTTTTTACCTAACATATACCTAACCATGAAATTCCGGTGAAATTTCAACATGTTAGGATAGGTATAATAGCCATGAAATGTTCATTAAGAGTGTCCAATTATTATTTTTTCCCCTCTACTTAACCTCAAGATATGAGGCTGTGTACAGTCGCCAACCATAGCGACGCCTCTCGCCTTGAGGTACAGTTGGACACAGGAATTCGTGGTACAGCCCAGGTGGAAGATCCTTGTCTCTATCTTATAACCAGTGACTTTTGTCCGGTATTTACTTATCGTCGATATCACACATCATAGTTTCTGCCCCTGGTGGTAAATCTTTTTGGTCGTTAAGGAATTTCATACTGGGAGGAGCTAAACATTTACCACCTCAGCTGTACCACGAATTCCGGTATCCAACTGTACACTGAACCAAAAGCACAAGCTTTTGTTTCCATACTATGATCATTTTCATAAAAAAAAATTTAAACCAACTCTGCTTCCTCTAACCCACTGCCTTCCTCCTTCCCCCACACTGAAGCAGAGGCTGCGGGTTTCGTATGGGTCAAGGAGAGGGGTGTGGCTATTGTCGGTGACTGTACCTAATTGTGATGATTTTATTTGGAGATCAGTTGGCCTTCTCTGTGATTATTTAAAATCTTACCAAAGTGTATTCCAATTATTGACCCTTTTATTCCAGATCAGTGTGTGTATACTGCGACAAGGCTTTCACAGACGCAGTAAATGCATGTAAGTACAGCCACAATCAAATATCCACAGACACTTTCCCTCCATCGTGCAAATAAATTAGTATCATATCAAAATATAATCATACAACAACACCTTACGTCAACTCAACCCCATCAATTATTATTATGATGTAGGCAACTGCAAAATCAGACATGTGTTATTTTTTATTACCAAGATAATAAATATGATAGAAGTAAGATTAAGTACGTCAGGATCTGATGATTAGGCCTGGATGCAATATTTAGATAAATGAATATTAAGAAATGAATGACAGTAGGCCTACCTTATAGGTAGCTCTGATATGTGGGATGTAAACAAATATCCTATTAACAACATTCATAAAATTACCAATGAAAAATACCCTAAAACAGGTCTGTCATTAATAACATTGGCAATGGTCCTCTCAGGGAAAAGAAGAATACTGTGTTGTAATTACCTTTCATATGATGCGAGAAGAGTAGACTGCACCAGTGCATTCATGTTCATCTGATTTTCAATGGCCGGTGGCATGGACCGGTAACTGTAACATATAACTTTGGTAATTATCATTGTAACTTGGAATCAGGGATAAAGGTGACAAACACGACTCCAAATGTATTTTAACGTAAATGAGGACACATATTTCATTCATTGCACTACTCTTGGCGTAATCTGCTAGCTCCTTAAGGGGATAGTATAGCTGTGGTTCTTCAGAGCGACTTAATTCTTCCATACTATGCCAGGAAACAGGGCCAGATGAACAAAAATAATGGTGGCCTGTTGCTTGGCATAGTTTGGAGGAATCAGTTGTTCCAGACTTACCAACCCTGTACCTCCCCCATTAATGAATAATTGAGAATTGATTTCATACTAACCTTAAACAATGTGGCATGTCATCTTCCTGTAATTCTGCCAACATTAAGGTTTGGTATTGCTTTCCTGAATATTGATATGACGATTCTGTCAAATGATAATTTTTCGGCTATCATTTTTGTTTACTTTGGTTCTGCACCTTCGGCAAGCCATTTGTTCGGCTCCACGTATCATATCTGTTTTTGTCGTCAGAAAGTGCTTGCTCCAAGCCCGCTTGCATATTATCCAAGTCTGGTGGGCTACCGCTTACTGCTGGGCCAAAATCGCGGCGGTTGGAAGGAGAATAACGTTTGGGTTATAACGATAAAACCAACCATGGGATAATCTTTGAAATAGTTTCATTCTCTTTCCCAGCTTATTTTACCTAATATGAACCTAACCTAACCTAACCTAACCTAAACTGGACCTAACCTTAACCTAACCAAATCAAGCACTGACATATACCCTTCCAGACTTGGATAATATGCAGCCCGCTTGGCACCCTTTGCCGACGTTTGGACAGCAAAAACACGGCTTTGATAGAGTTTTAAGTATGATTAAGTTCATTTCCCAAAATCTACTGTATCTCTAGACTTGTATCACGAGCGACAAGTTGGTGCTCTTAGATTTTTATATAATTTTTTTAATAATAATCGTCATCCCTTACAAGGCTTACATGGTGCTTTGCCTGAACCGTTCTATCCTTTTTTTTTTTTCTTTTTTTATATCTTTCGACACTGGACATAGGCTTCATCAAGACCGTTACCGTGGCCCAGGTCAACTGCTACTCACACACACACACGTCACGACTTTCGAACTGGTACCCAGCCACAGAGGGAAGGAAGTGAGGGTAATTCCCAAATACTGCAGCTGCTATGGTACCAGCGAGGGTGTTTATAGTTAGTGCCTCAAACTCAAATCGGAAGTGTAAATATTCTCAGGCCCTCACCTGAGAGGATCGATCTCCCGACCTCCAGGTTACGAGTCCAGAACACTAACCACTCGGCCATCTCCCCTTAAAATCTTACTCGATTTACTCTTAGTCTTAATTATCTTGCTATGAATCCTGTTAATGGTAGTACGACGCAGCAGTTTTCACGGTGTTTTATTACTTCGTTTGTCAAAATATGGAATAAATTATCGAATGAGATTGTCCAGTCTGCAGTCATGTCTGCATATAAGAGGGAAGTGCAGTGTTGGTAAATCTGGAGCAACTGATTCCTGCAAACAATTCCAAGCAACAGAACACCATTATTTTCGTTCATATTGTCCTGTTTCCTGGTATACTTTGGAGGAATCATGGCACTCCAATGTAACAAAAGTGAGTTACCCCCTTAAATATCGTGACAATCAATGGCTATTAATTGCAGTAGTTCCTTCTTGGATTCCTTGTAGCCAGTTTTCTTAAATTCGTTGCTTTTTCTTCCCTCCAGTGCCTTTAGGTATTACAAACTAACCTAACTAAACTAAACTAACACATTCGTAGTTCCTCACACACACACACATACACACACACACACAGTCCCTCTTCTATGTGTGGATGCAGTGTCTGTATCTGCACCCTGGGGGAAGGCTTTGGTAGTTTTAAGAGGGAAATTTTGTGTTGGTAATTCTGGAGCAACTGAATCCTCCAAACTATTCCAAGCAACAGAACAGAATCATAATTTTTGCTCTTCTACTTGGTCCTGTTCCCTAGCATACTTTGAAGGAATCAAGGCACTTCAATGTAACAAAAGCGAATTACCCCCGTAATGATAATAATAATAATTAGGGATTAAGAGTGGGTAGTAGGAAGGGTTGTTGTGAGAATTATAGAAGGCATTCACTATTCTGTCATTTCTCTCTTCTAGTATTTTGTAGCTTAGACCCAAACAGTCTCATAAGGACCAACAGACCTTATGCTGTTTGATATCCTTTGTATTTCTTTGTAGGGAGGGATAAGGATTGGGATATTCAATATTCAAAACCCCTCAGCACTAACAAGATGGTTTTGTTTCTGTTTATTGATTGATGTGTAGGTGTTGATGTCACTGGCCCTCTTTGACAGACACGATACAACACATACGTACCCTTTTCCACACACACACACACACACACACACTCGGACACACACACGTACCCTTTTCCACACACACAGGGACACACACACGTACCCTTTTCCACACACACACACACACCTGGACACACACACGTACCCTTTTCCACACACACACACCGGGACACACACACGTACCGGTACCCTTTTCCACACACACACACACGTACCCTTTTCCACACACACACGTACCCTTCTCCACACACACACAGGGACACACACACGTACGTACACTTCTCCACACACCAACACACCCAGACACACACACGCACACTTTTCTACACTTCTCCACACACACACACACACACACACACACACACACACACCTGGATACACTCACTTCAGAGCATCTGTGAAACTCTTTTGTTTGTTTACATAGCGTCATTATGGTGAATACTAGAGCAGGACTGAGTTGTGTTAATTCATTTACTATTCATACGAGTAAATAAACACAGGGGGTGATGATGGTGATTAGCACACTCAACCAGCACGTGAGAGGTCTCGGGTTCGATTCCCGGGTCAGTAGAATTGTTGGACAATTTTCCCAGCCCCCTATGTCCCTGTTCACCTAGCAGTAAGTAGGTACCCGGCTGTAAAAACAAGGATAGCAACCTTGTAGCCTGGGGGAAGATGTGTTGATGTAACAAGACTGACTGCCTTAATGACCAACACCATGAGTCGATAGGCCTCAAGCCCTAAATCTTCTTTTTTAAATAAACACAGTGGTACTCGTTACTAGTGAAAGCAACAACTATACTGGGCCCATACTTACTAAAGAAATGGTCACTCTAAAGTCTAAAGCTATAATTAGGTTGCTCAGCTTTCATTCATGGTTACTAAGGACTAGAACCCAACACGACCTCAATTGAAATCATAATATAGACTCTTACTGTACACTCGCAATCCAAAATTTGTATTCAGGTCTTGTTGAAGTTTCGAATCATTTGACATGCTAGTGAACCAATTACAATGCTTATCCTGTTTTATATTTGCTTGAGCTCGCTTAATACTCGATCAAACTATTCGAAGCAAGCCTGGATACATATTTTGGATTGCGAATGTACAACTTCAAGAGGAGGAAAATCATCAACTGTTTCCAAATGAGCCTGAAACACTTTGGTGACCAGATCAGTACTGCAAACATACGAGCAAGTCTAAACTCTTTGAGATTTTAAGAAAGTGAGTTTAGACGCTCGCAAATATACGAGCAAGTCTAAACTCTTGAGATGTTTGATGAAGCATAATGTCTGTGGGTCGATTGTACTGGATCGTGAGTATATATATATTGGTTGAGCAGAAGATAAGTGGTCAGCAAATTAATCGTAAACAGAGTGATCGATTGATAAACAAACATAGCGAGCGGGGTTCTTCCCTCAGCCGACCACCCACCCATCCATGCTTCTAGCCTAGTATACCTAACACCACCTTGCCTCTGTCGCTCTGTCTGCTTCCTGCTGTTGCCTGCTTCTCTGTCACTGCCTTTTTGTTTCCTACCACCGTCACTGACTGTCTGACTCCTGTCTGTCTGTCTGTCTATCAGCCTTTTGCCACGGTCTGTCTGTCTAACTCCTGACTGACTACCTATCTGTCTATCTGCATCTTGTCACGGTCTGTCTATCTGTCTGTCTGATTGTTTAATTCCTGCCATTGTCTGCCTTCCTTCTGCCTCTGTTCGTCTGCCTTCTGCCACTGTCTGCTTTCCTTCTACCTGTGTTCGTCTGCGTTCTGCCATTATTTGTCAATTTTTTCCTGTTTGTCTGCCTTCTGCCTCTGTATATTTTCTTCCCTGTTTGTCTGCCTTCTGCTTCTGTTTATCTGTCTTCTGCCACTGTTTGCCTGTTTTTTGCATTTGTCTACCTGCCTTCTGCCACTCCTTGCATGCTTTCTGTCTCTTTTTGCCTGCCTTCTGCCACGATTTGTCAATATTTTCCCCTGCATTGTCTGTCTGTCTGTCTGCCTTCCTTCTGCTGCTGCCTGTCTGTCTGCCTATGAGTAGAATCGCTTCAAATGTCTAAATTTCGAGAAACAGTGTATCGCTTTGACGACCCGTGAATCTGCAACAAGTCATCCATTAAGGTATTTATCTGACTGTCTTTAAGGCCTCCATAGACTATCAATCATGCCTGCACAAACTGGACGGTTGTGCAGGCATAACCGTGGTGTGTGTGTGTGGGTGTGATTGATGGTTTGTGCAAGTGACTGAACCATATCCAACAAGCTTTTCGTCAATCACACACACGCCTGTACAGTGATGCATGATAATGTGTGGTGACTGCTCTGTCTTCTTGCTGGTGTGTGGCAAATTTAAATGATTGCACAGTCATCTAGTTTGCGCAGGCATGAATGATAATCTATCGAGGCCTTTTATAGAGTTATATGTGTACACTCGCAATCCAAAATTTATATCCAGGTCTTGTTGAAGTTTCGAATCATTTGACAAACTAGTGAACCAATTACAACACTTATCCTGTTTCATATTTGCCTGAGCTTGCTTAATCAATACTCGATCAGGCTATTCGAAGCAAGCCTGGATACAATTTTTGGATTGCGAGTGTACAGTCACGAGACATAACAAGTATCCTGCTGGTCTGCTTCAAATAACCTGATGATGGAGTATAAAATTAACTCCAGCAAGTATGGAAGCGACAAGATAAGCGTTGTAATTGGCTCACTGCTATGTCAGATGATTACAAACTTCAACTGTACACTCGCAATCCAAAATATGTATCCAGGCTTGCTTCAGTCTCGCTACAGAACAGGTGGAGTGTGGACGTACTCGTGGCGCTCTGCCTCCATTCTCGTTTGTGTTGTTGTTTTGTGTTGTTTTGGAGCTCTTGTTTGTGTTTTTTGTGTTGTTTGTGAGTTCTTGTTTGTGTGTTGTTGTTTCTGTGGTGTTGCTGGTGTTGTTTGTCTGTTGTGGTTCTGTGTATAGTTTTGTTGTGATTGTCTGTGTGTGTGTGTGTGTGTCCCTGGCTGATTGAGTGTTTAGTTGTTTGTGTTGTTGTTTGCTTTCCATCTAGGCCTTGCCTGGCCTGATGGAGAGTGCGGATTCCTGCTTGGAGGCCGACTTGGCAATGTCGGAGGAAGACGAGTCTCCAATTGAGGATCACTGGCCTGAGCTGCCTTCTCGCAACCCCTCTCCTCGGTCACTCCGCAGCTCAGGTTGCAGCCGTCCACCTCCTCAACCTCTACCAAGCGACCTGTTGATGCCTCGTCCGACTCCTCGCAGGATTCCGATGGTGTGGACTGTTTGCCTCCAGCTGCCAAGACTGCCAAGGGTGCTTCAGCTGTGCACGACGTACCTTCTCTGCCTCACCCTGGTGTTTCTTCTTTGTATACCAACTCCTTGCCCTCGTCCAACCTTCCTGCTTTTGCCCCGAGAGATGCCTATGTCAAACTCTCCTTCTCTGGAAACCCATCTACGGACACAAAGCTGCGTTGGTTGTCTGATGTCAACAGGGCCTTCCAGTTGCAGCGTGAACTGGCTGAAGTCAAGATGGCTGCTGTCACCTCCCGGTTTGTCTACATCTCTAGGAAGCGTCAGGACATCATTGATAGAGTGAAGGCTGGTGAATTTTTATCTCTGCCTCTCATTCTTGAAGACTCACCTGAGAGGCCTCGTAAGTTCCCCAGTTACATCCTCACCCGTTTCCCTATTGATGTTGACCCGAAACTTACCAAAGGATACCCTGGTGTGTACTTTGCCCGTCGTTTTTTCCAAGATGGTTCCCCCATTAGCCGTATTGTTGTTGTCTGGAGTCAACCCGATCCACCTCCAAATGAGATTTCCTTTGATTTCCTCCCTTGTCTTCCACCGTGTGAGGTGAGGAAACTTCATAATGACCAGCCTTGGTGCTACAGGTGCTGGGGAGTTGGGCATATCTTCCGGTACTGTTCTGCCAGGCCGAAGTGTGCATGGTGTGCGGCCGACCATGATTCCAAGACGTGTCCTGTCAGGAGTGAACCATCACGTCCTGCTGCCTCCACCTCTGAGCCTTCACCACCTGAAGATACGTCTCGATGGAAGTGTCCACGATGCCTTCAGCCAGGGGTTAACGTGTGGCATGGATGTACTCGACGTAAGGTCCAGGCTCGTGTCTCTACTATTGCTCCGCCTCCACCACCACCACCACCACCACCACCTCCCCAGTCTGCTCCTCCTACCAGCCCTGCCTCACCTCCAGACCTGGCCCTCCGCAAGTCTGTTGCTACCCTCATGGCACGTTGTACGGCTCTCGAAAACCGCTTTTCTGCCCTTGAAGCCAGGATTGATGGGCTGGTTGCAGCTCAGGCTGCCAATGACTCCAAACTCTCCACCTTGGTCGAGGCTCAGCAGGCCATCATCTCAACTGTCACTACCCTTACCGAAAAGATGGATACTGTTGCATCTCGCCTTGAAAAGCTTTTCGAGTCAGTCCCTTCTCCTGGTCCATCTTCTTCTCCAGGTCGCTCATCCGCCCCCACTCACCGGACTTCTACCTCCAAATACAGAGTTCGCTAGTGATTGCCGGCTGGATGTCATCTCCTGGAATGTATGTGGTATCACCAGTTATGCTAAGCTCACTCAACTCAAGGCCTATGTTTTTCGTCATCATCCCATTGTTATTTTTCTCCAGGAAGCATTTCCAGGACGGCCGCTCGCTGCTGGGCAAGCTCCTCCTCTCTCAGGTTATGTGCCATATGTTCATCTGGTAAGGAATGGTCTCCTGACTTACATACATAGCTCCTTGCCACATCGCCTTCTCCGTACCTCCACTGATCCTGACATGACCTTTCAGCTATTTGAGGTTCTACCTGGGAATGGAGTACTCCAACTATGTAATGTCTATTCTGCCCCAGCTAGACTCACTCTTGAGGCTCTTCCTTCTCCAACAGTGCGTGGTATGGTGTATATGGGAAATTTTAATGCTCGGCATTCTGATTTGGGTGATGGTACTGGCTCTATTAATCGTAATGGTGTTCGTCTCCTTTCATACATCCGCAAGCATCATTTGACACACTGGGACACTGGCGGTGCCACTCATTGCCGGGGAGGTACTCTGGATTACATCCTCTCATCTGGCCTGATAGCATCTCAGGTCCAGTGCTTCTCCGTGCCAGACTTATTCTCTGATCACATTGCTCTTCGGTTTCATTATTCTCTAACTGCTGGGTCAGGTGCTTCAGCCACTCGTTTGCATATTGCTGTGCCCCCTAAATATTGCCCGACTTACATCTTATTTATGGCCCATGTATTCCCTACATTTGACATATCATCAGCTGAACAGTTGTACTCTGATCTTGTATCTGCTACTCATGACTTTTATAGGCTATACGTCTCCCGGCCACACCTCCAGCATCGCCATACTGCCCACTCCTGGACGCTGGATGCACGTATACAGGAGGCAAAGGAGGAGGCTGAACGTGATGGCCTATTGTTTCAAGCCAACCCAACCCCTGACCTACTCCATCGTTACCAGATGTCTAGGGACGCTTTAGTTGCCCTGCAGGATTGTGCTTACACTGAGTCTTGGCAGCGGTTCATGGACAGCATCAACCAGCAAACAAGTGTGGCTTCTATGTGGCACCTCATCCGTCGGGTTGTTAAAAAGACACCGGCCACTGCTCGTCATCACACTCCTGCCGACTATGCCAAACAACTTGTCGATGCCTGGTCAGAACAATCTACCCCAGCCAGTCTACCCATCCACATACAAGATGCACTTGCTTCCCGTGCTGCTGTCCATCGGCTATGTCTAATGTCTGCTCTGTTACAAGATGATGACGATGATGCAGAGGAGATAACTGAGGAGGAGTTGCGCCGTGCTCTCTCTCGGGGTAGAGCTTCTTCCCCTGGTGATGATGGTATTACTTATGCTGTGCTGTGCCTACTTCAACAAGTTCCTGGGAACCCTCTACTTCGACTGTACAATCTTTGTCTTCGTGACGGTTGTGTACCACGAGCCTGGACCAGCAGCACAATAATACCCATCCCTAAGCCCGGCACTGCGAAGTTCAGGCCTATTTCCCTTACTTCCTGTTTCTGTAAGGTTATGGAGAGAATCTTACTCAATCGTCTCATGTACAGACTGCAGGATCGCCTTTCTCCATGGCTGTTTGGTTTCCTTCCCCAGCGGAGCACACATCACTGCCTAGTCGACTTGTGCCTTCGATGTTGCTAATAGAGACGTCATTTTAGATCAACTGGTTGACTTTGGGATAAAGGGTAATCTACTACGGTGGATTCGGGGCTACCTGAGTAACAGGACCTCCCATGTGTTTTTCAGTGGTGTACTCAGTCCTTTGCGCAGTTTTCATCTTGGTACGCCTCAAGGTGGTGTTCTCAGCCCATTGTTATCTAATAGTCTGATGCATCAGTTGCTCACTTCTCTCCCTGATATACCTGGAACTACAATTACATGCTATGCCGATGATATCTGTGTTCATTCTACCTCACCAAGGGATCTCCAGCGGTTTCTTGACTCCTTCTCTGTGGTCTCCTCTCACTGTGGCATTATTGTCTCCCCAGATAAGAGCAGAATATTCACCTGCCGCCTTCCTCAAGCTCAGCCAGTGTTCACCATTGGAGGGACTGTCATTCCCATGTGTTCCCAGTACTGCTACCTGGGTGCGCCAGTCAATATTTGGCCGATTGTCCCTGCCAGACCTCAAGACCATCCCATTGTCCAGGACTTATTGGGTCGTCTCCAGCGCCGACTCACACCACTTCAATAGCTATCTAACAACTCCTCGGGCATCTCCATCCCAGTAGCCAGGACCATCTATATTGCTTTTATCCCTTCAGTTGTTGATTACCTTTCCCCTGCTTTGATTCAACTTCCTAGGGCTACTCTGGAAACTTTAGAAAAATTTCAGAATAGAGCAATGAGAATAATTCTCGGCTGTCCAATGTCGACCAGGATAGTGAACATGCAGCGTGAGTTGCGTCTTCCCCCATTAATCGAGAGAATTTATTGTAATATTACTTGCTTCACTGTCAAGTGCCTCCATTTCTCACATCTTTCACCCCATTACTCTCAGTTAGTCAGGACTTCTCTTAGACCAAACTACCCGGTCCCTCCCATACTGCCTGCTGGACGTACTCTTATAAGGTCTGTTTCCTCTGTGCTCCGTAGTCTTAATATAGATATAATGGTTGCAGACGTCCCCCCAGGGCCCCCTCCATGGATGCTACCAACACCTGATGTGAGCTTTACACCTACTTCCAAGTCGGAGCTGCCTTCTCTACAGCGGCAGTTGGCTCTGGAACACATAGAATCAGTGACTTCCTCCATCACAGATCCATACTGCCTCTACACTGATGGCTCATTGCAGGTGGATGGTGCAGCAGGTTGTGCTGTTTTCTCGCCTGACCTGGAGTCACCTCCAGGGGGCTGGGTTGGCCGTCGTCTCTGTAACCACTCTAGCTCAACATTGTGTGAACTGTATGCCATTCTGGATGCTGTTAGTGTTGTTTGTCAACGTGGAGTGAATGCTGCCATTTTTTGTGACTCCAAACCTGCCCTTCATTCCCTCTCTAGTGTTCAGCCCACTCACTCTACTGTTATTCAGCAGATTTTATCGTTTTTGACCTTATTGCGTCATCGTAAATTGACTGTCAAATTTTTATGGGTGCCATCCCATGTAGGTTTACGTCACAATGGTACAGTTGACAGACTCACAAAGGAAGCCTGCCATCTGCTTCCTCGTGGTGCTGGACGTCCTCTCTCCCTGACATGTTACCTCTCTAAAGTCCGCTCCGCCGCTCTCCTTCCTGTATGGCGACGCAGGGATGCAGAGAGGCCCTTCAGCATCTCCATCACCCATTACGAGTCTGTATGCCGTCACAAATATTCCTACCGTCGTCGAGGCCTCATGGTTCGGAGGCACAATGTAGTCTCCTCTCGTTTGAGGCTTGGCTACCGGCCACCGTGGCAGGTTGCTGGGATGCTGGGTGAGCCTCCCTTCACTGAGTGTCACTTCTGTCGAGCGCCTCGTGCTAACACTATAGAGCACTATTGCCTAGCCTGCCCCACTGTCCGACACTTGCTGCCCCAGGGCCTGCCACTTGATGTGGTTTGTCGACACCTGCTGAACCATCAGGTTCTGGAGGAACTTCTGGTGCGCCACCCTCGTTTTGGTGGATTTAAGTAGGTCATGATGTAAATATTTGTCTGTATACTTGTGCTTCATTCCGTTATGTTTTCGTGATGTGTGTGTGTGTGCGCATGTGTGTGTGTGTGGTCATTGGGTTCTCGTGAGTCCCGCCTACCCTTGTGTACTGTTGTCTGCCTATTGACTGACGCTAAGGCGCAATGAATTAAAAAAAAAAAAAAAAAAAAAAAAAGGCTTGCTTCGAATAGTCTGACCGAGTATTAAACGAGCTCAGGCAAATATGAAACAGGATAAGTGTTGTAATTGGTTCACTAGTATGTCAAATGATTCGAAACTTCAACAAGACCTGGATATAAATTTTGGATTGCGAGTGTACCTAGATCATTGTTATGGTTTGTCGAGACTGTACAATCAAATTAAAAAGATAAAGGTGTGTTTATCCTGGAAATTTTTCGTGATGTGGGCAGTACCTTAAAAGGGGATGGCGCCCCTTCGAAAATGAGTCACTTCCTTTCATTTTCTCAACATTTAAACATTTATATATTTATACATTTATTCTTATCCCAAACTTGGGACTCATGCGAATGTACAGTCGGCGGCAAAAGTCCTGTCTCTTCACTTGCTTCACCGCGACAAGCAGTGTTCATAGACTCGAGAAATACACACGTTTTCTACACCTAATAATCTCGAGTCTATGAACTCCGCGTGCCTCTGTGAAGCAGGTGAGGCGACAGGACTTCTGCCGCCAACTGTACACTCGCAATCCACAATCCCTAGCCCACCTGAGTCGAAGCCCGAGATCTGAGGCAGGTGGTTTCTGGACGACGGCCCACCCAAAACTTCCATTGTTTCTAAATGTGTGTGGCTTCGAAATGGTTTGGGTGGGCTGCTTCAGATCTCGGGCTTCGACTCAGGTGGGCTAGGGATTGTAGAATGCGAGTGTACAGTTGCCCAAGGAAAGACTGCAACCAAATCTGCTTGTGTGTGGCAATGTCTGGCAGCTGCTCCAAAGTAAACACTGGTATTTTATCAATGGATCACTCAGAACCTATAATTGTTGTAAGGATGAATGTAATTAGCTGAAGCCAATAACATCCATCCATACTAACTTGTCTGTGTGCTTGTGCTTCATTCTGTTATATTTTCGTGATGTGTGTGTGTGTGTGTATGTGTGTGTGGTTGTAGTCATTGGATTCTCATGGGTCCCGTCTACCCTTGTGTACTGTTGTCTGCCTATTGACTGACGCTACGCGCAATGAATTAAAAAAAAAAAAAAAATCCATCCATACAAAGGTTATAGGTTCTGAGTGATCCACTGATAAAATATGAGTGTTTACTTTGGATCAGCTGCCAGATATTGCCACACACACACCAGTAAATTTGTTTGCAGTCTTTTATTGGGCAACTGTACAGTCACTCATAAAAATTAAGACCCCCCCAGGCCAGTCACCTTCTTATACGTGTATTATCGGTTCTGGCAACAGTGTACGTGAAGTCAGTGATGGCGCATGAGATATGAAGTTGATCTACTCGACTCACTTTGAACTAAGGGTAGATGAGACGAAGCATGAGTTGAGATGATGTTTCGAGCAAACCAACCTTCCTCCAAACACCACATACACCACCACCTCTGACGTCAGGTACAGTACAATGTTACCACAACCGATATCACACGAGTTAAAAGGTGTCGTGCCTGGGGTGTCTTTACTTTTATGAGTGACTGTACATGGTGTTGGTGGCTTCCATTGTGTGGGATGAGACAGATATAGTGTTTATATATTTTTCTTCACCACCATAGTTGCAATATATAATATTTTTCCTCCACCTTCTCTGCAACATTTACAATTTTCTCCACCTTAGATGCAACAAGAAAACATGTAAATCTCAGCCTTAAAGGTCACACATTTTTCGGTAAAGCCTGACAGCCTTAGCATTTTATGACTAACTAACAGCATTCTTACTACAACCTGGTCCAAAAAAGAAGCAATATATTGTGTTTTTTGCCGTTAAATCACGTTATTGCTATGTAGGATTATTTTGTTAATGGAGATGTAGACAGTACCGACATCATGGGCAATACTGAATGGGCCGAGTGGTTAGTGTTCTGGACTCATATCCTAGAGGTCGGGAGATCGATCCTCTCAGGTGAGGGCCTGAGAATATTTACTCTTCCGATTTGAGTTTGAGGCACTAACTATAAGGCCACCGAACGTCGTAAAACACCCTCGCTGGTACCATAACAGCTGCAGTATTTGGGAATAACCCTGCCTTCCCTCCCTCTGTGGCTGGGTACCAGTTCGGAAGTCGTGACGTGTGTGTGTGAGCGGCAGTTGACCTGGGAAACGGTAACGGGCTTGATTAAGCCTATGTCCAGTGTCGGAACATAAAAAAAAAAAAAAAAAAAAAAAAAATGGGTCAAGGGTCAACCACTTTCACCTTTCCTGTCATCTCTCCTTTCTCAATATTTTCTTCACATTTTGCTTTATCTTTTCTTTTACTTTTTCTTTTTCTGTGCTAGAGAGAGTAGCTTTTACAAGATGGCAATGAAATGCTGGAAACAGAATCCGAACAACCATTAATATTTCCGTATATAACAACATGTAGAATAGTAACCCACACACAACTTGGCAAGAAATTAACTTTGCCTAAAAATGGGTTTAAGACTAGCTGAACGGGGTTTAGAAACTCCGCTCACAGATAGTGTTATATTCTGTGTAAGTGAACTGGAATCTTACTGGATGGCGGTCAGTTAACATTGATAGTGTTGTATCTGCAGTTACGTTACTGACATCTATTTCTGCATGGTCCAGAAAACTTATAGAATTATTACTCTGAAGTGATATTTTGAAAACTTATAGAATTATTACTGGGAAGTGATATTTTTAATACTTATAGAATTATTACTGGGAAGTGATATTTTTAAAACTTATAGAATTATTACTCAGAAGTGATATTTTTAATACTTATAGAATTATTACTCTGAAGAGATATTTTATAACTCATTTATTATCAAGACAGAGCCTCCGTGTCTCAAGAAGGGTTGACAGAACATCAGAGTTTGATGTTGATAAAACAATTGAAAACTATTATGAAAAGTGTGTATGTATACCGTAGATGTAGATAAGACCGTCTGTCCATTGATGAGCCATATATAGCTAAGTATTTTGTTTAATAATCAATGGGTGCTTCAAATCATAAACACCTACATCAAACATAATTCATATTAGAATTTCCTCACAGTTGTATCCATTTTAACTCTTAAAATATGTGTGGCCACATAATTATCAACACAATCTGACAATATCAAATAGACCGGTGTCTGGATATGAGGTCAACCCCCGTTTAAAAAATTATATGGCATTTAAGGCACATTCTATGTTATATCTCACCGTATTGCCTACATTAGTGACGTGGACAATACTTTCCAAGGGTTTTGTTGCCCCTTCGGCCCCACCCAATAGCTTTTAGTTCTTCAACTGTCCCTCTTTTCTTTCTATTTCCTTCCTGCTTGCTGTCTCACTACTCTATCACCTTTTGCTGGCGCTATATGACCTCGCTGTTGCGGCGCCTAATATTAATCAATCATCAACTATGCTATATCTACCCATGAGGGCATGTCCCAATCCCTTCCCCACAATCTATCATTCCCATACCAGGCTTGGTCCAGTTATTGTCGTGTCAGTGTGTCGATTCCACAGTGGTATTGGTTTGTTAGCTTCCTAACCAACCACATTTATAAGGCTTCATTATTTTCCAAAGGCTGAGTATCCACATTCGCAAAATCTATCCAACAGTAAGATAATGATGATTGCTGCACAGTTTACTCACCAAATTCATTAAGTAATTCACCCATAAGTCATTAACACGGCTAACATTCTTTCGTTTGCGTGCTAACAAACCAAAACCAACTACTGTGGAATCGACCCATTGCGTCTTTTACATGCTCACTGTCCTTCTGTCATTTCACTTAGCTGTTTGTTACGAGTGTACAGGTGATAATGCAGTGAAATATATCAACCCAGTGATCAAACAGTGAATGTTGGCAGTCTCACCCCAACCTTCCTGGAGTGAAGACGTGTTCCTGGCGCTCTGCCTGTGTTGTTGTTTGTGTTGTTGTTGTCTTGTTTCAACGTTCTTGTTTGTGTGTTGTTGTGTCTGTGGTGTTATAGGGGCTGTTTATATTTTCTATCTAGTCTTTTTTTGTGGTTTTGCTGTTTGTGGTATTGTTGTTTATGGTTTATTTGTTTTATTGTGGTTCTGTGTGTGTATGTTCGTCTGTTCGTGTGTGTTCAGTTGTTCGCTTCCCATCTAGGCCTTGCCTGGCCTGATGGAGAGCGCGGATTCGGATGTGGCTTCCTGCCTGGAGGCCGACTTGGCCATGTCGGAGGAGGATGAGTCTCCTATTGAGGATCACTGGCCTGAGCTGCCTTCTCGCAACCCTCCCCCCCTCTCCTCGGTCACTCCGCAGCTCAGGTTGCAGCCGTCCACCTCCTCAACCTCTACCAAGCGACCCGTTGATGCCTCGTCCAACTCCTTGCAGGATTCCGATGGTGTGGACTGTTTGCCTCCAGCTGCCAAGACTGCCAAGGGTGCTTCAGCTGTGCATGACGTACCTTCTCTGCCTCAACGTGGTGTTTCTTCCCTGTATACCAACTCCTTGCCCTCGTCCAACCTTCCTGCTTTTGCCCCAAGAAATGCCTATGTCAAGCTCTCCTTCTCTGGGAACCCATCTACGGACACAAAGTTGCGTTGGTTGTCTGATGTCAACAGGGCCTTCCAGCTGCAGCGTGAACTGGCTGAAGTCAAGATGGCTGCTGTCACCTCCCGGTTTGTCTACATCTCTAGGAAGCGTCAGGATATCATTGATAGAGTTAAGGCTGGTGAATTTTTGTCTCTGCCTCTCATTCTTGAAGACTCACCCGAGAGGGCTCGTAAGTTCCCCAGCTACATCCTTACCCGTTTTCCTATTGATGTTGACCCAAAACTTGCTAAGGGATACCCTGGTGTACACTTTGCCCGTCGTTTTTTCCAAGATGGTTCCCTCATTATCCGTATTGTTGTTGTCTGGAGTCAACCTGATCCACCTCCAAATGAGATTTCCTTTGATTTCCTCCCTTGTCTTCCACCGTGTGAGGTGAGGAAACTTCATAATGACCAGCCTTGGTGCTACAGGTGCTGGGGTGTGGGGCATATCTCCCGGTACTGTTCTGCCAGGCCGAAGTGTGCATGGTGTGCTGCCGACCATGATTCCAAGACGTGTCCTGTCAGGGGTTAACGTGTGGCATGGATGTACTCGACGTCAGGTCCAGGCTCGTGTCACTACTATTGCTCCGCCTCCGCCACCGCCACCACCACCACCTCCCCCAGTCTGCTCCTCCTACCAGCCCTGCCTCACCTCCAGACCTGGCCCTCCGCAAGTCTGTGGCTACCCTCATGGCACGATGTACGGCTCTCGAGAACCGCTTTTCTGCCCTTGAAGCCAGGATTGATGGGCTGGTTGCCGCTCAGGCTGCCAATGACTCCAAACTCTCCACCTTGGTCGAGGCTCAGCAGGCCATCATCTCAACTGTTACTACCCTTACCGAAAAGATGGATACTGTTGCATCTCGCCTTGAAAAGCTTTTCGAGTCAGTCCCTTCTCCTGGTCCATCTTCTTCTCCAGGTTGCTCATCTGCCCCCACTCACCGGACTTCTACCTCCAAATACAGAGTTCGCTAGTGATTGCTGGCTGGATGTCATCTCCTGGAATGTATGTGGTATCACCAGTTATGCTAAGCTCACTCAACTCAAGGCCTATGTTTTTCGTCATCATCCCAGTATTATTTTTCTCCAGGAAGCATTTCCAGGATGGCCGCTCGCTGCTGGGCAAGCTCCTCCTCTCTCAGGTTATGTGCCATATGTTCATCTGGTAAGGAATGGTCTCCTGACTTACATACATAGCTCCTTGCCACATCGCCTTCTCCGTACCTCCACTGATCCTGACATGACCTTTCAGCTATTTGAGGTTGTACCTGGGAATGGAGTATTACAACTATGTAATGTCTATTCTGCCCCAGCTAGACTCACTCTTGAGGCTCTTCCTTCTCCAACAGTGCGTGGTATGGTTTATATGGGAGATTTTAATGCTCGGCATTCTGATTTGGGTGATGGTTCTGGTTCTATTAATCGTAATGGTGTTCGTCTCCTTTCATACATCCGCAAGCATCCTCTGACACGCTGGGACACTGGCGGTGCCACTCATTGCCAGGGAGGTACTCTGGATTACATCCTCTCGTCTGGCCTGATAGCATCTCAGGTCCTGTGCTCCTCCATGCCAGACTTATTCTCTGATCACATCGCTCTTCGGTTTCATTATTCTCTAACTGCTGTGTCAAGTGCTTCAGCCACTCGTTTGCGTATTGCTGTGCCCCCTAAATATTGCCTGACTTACATCTTATTCATGGCCCATGTATTCCCTACATTTAACATATCATCAGCTGAACAGTTGTACTCTGATCTTGTATCTGCTACTCATGACTTTTACAGGCTATACGCCATACTGCCCACTCCTGGACGCTGGATGCACGTATACAAGAGGCAAAGGAGGAGGCTGAACGTGATGGCCTATTGTTTCAAGCCAACCCAACCCCGGACCTGCTTCATCGTTACCAGATGTCTAGGGACGCTTTAGTTGCCCTGCAGGAGTGTGCTCACACTGAGTCTTGGCAGCGGTTCACGGACAGCATCAACCAGCAAACAAGTGTGACTTCTATGTGGCACCTCATCAGTCGGGTTGTTAAAAAGACACCGGCCACTGCTCGTCATCACACTCCCGTCGACTATGCCCAACAACTTGTCGATGCCTGGTCAGAACAATCTACCTCAGCCAGTCTACCCATCCACATACAAGATGCACTCACTTCCCGTGCTGCTGTCCATCGGCTACGTCTAATGTCTGCTCTGTTGCAAGATGATGACGATGATGCAGAGGAGATAACTGAGGAGGAGTTGCGACGTGCTCTCTTTCGGGGTAGAGCTTCTTCCCCTGGTGATGATGGTATTACTTATACTGTGCTGAGCCTACTTCAACAAGTTCCTGGGAACCCTCTACTTCGACTGTACAATCTTTGTCTTCGTGATGGTTGTGTACCACGAGCCTGGACCAGCAGCACAATAATACCCATCCCTAAGCCCGGCACTGCGAAGTTCAGGCCTATTTCCCTGACTTCCTGTTTTTGTAAGGTTATGGAGAGAATCTTACTCAATCGTCTCATGTACAGACTGCAGGATCGCCTTTCTCCATGGCTGTTTGGTTTCCTTCCCCAACGGAGCACACACCACTGCCTAGTCGACTTGTACACTCGCCTTAACAGGGACAGTGTGGTGGCCTTCATTGACCTTCGAGGTGCCTTCGATGTTGCTAATAGAGACGTCATTTTGGATCAACTGGTTGACTTTGGGATAAAGGGTAATCTATTACAGTTGATTCGGGGCTACCTGAGTAACAGAACCTCCCGTGTGTTTTTCAGTGGTGCGCTCAGTCCTTTGCGCAGTTTTCATCTTGGTACGCCTCAAGGGGGTGTTCTCAGCCCATTGTTATTTAATATTCTGATGCATCGGCTGCTCACTTCTCTCCCTGATATTCCTGGAACTACAATTACGTGCTATGCTGATGATATCTGTGTTCATTCTACCTCACCAAGGGATCTCCAGCGGTTTCTTGACTCCTTCTCTGTGTCCTCCTCTCACTGTGGCATTATTGTCTCCCCAGATAAGAGCAGAATATTCACCTGCCGCCTTCCTCAAGCTCAGCCAGTGTTCACCATTGGAGGGACTGTCATTCCCATGTGTTCCCAGTATCGCTACCTGGGCGCGCCAGTCAATATTTGGCCAATTGTCCCTGCCAGACCTCAAGACCATCCCATTGTCCAGGACTTATTGGGTCGTTTCCAGCGCCGACTTACACCACTTCAATATCTCACTAACAACTCCTCGGGCATCTCCATCCCAGTAGCCAGGACTATCCAAATTGTTTTTATCCGTTCAGTTGTTGATTACCTTTCCCCTGCTCTGATTCAACTTCCCAGGGCTACTCATGAAACTTTAGAAAAATTTCAGAATAGAGCAATGAGAATAATTCTCGGTTGACCAATGTCGACCAGGATAGTGAACATGCAGCGTGAGTTGCGTCTTCCCCCATTAGTGGAGTGAATTTATTCTAATGTTACTTGCTTCACTGTCAAGTGCCTCCATTTCCCACATCTTTCACCCCATTACTCTCAGTTAGTCAGGACTTCTCTTAGACCAAAATACCCGGTCCCTCCCATACTGCCTGCTGGACGTACTCTTATAAGGTCTGTTTCCTCTATGCTCCGTAGTCTTAATATAGATATAATGGTGGCCGACGTCCCCTCAGGGCCCCCTCCGTGGATGCTACCAACACCTGATGTGAGCTTCACACCTACTTCCAAGTCGGAACTGCCTTCTCTACAGCGGCAGTTGACTCTGGAACACATAGAAAAAGTGACGTCCTCCATCACAGATCCATACTGCCTCTACACTGATGGCTCATTGCAAGTGGATGGTGCAGCAGGTTGTGCCAATTTCTCACCTGACATGGAGTCACCTTCGGGGTCCTGGGTTTGCCGTCGTCTCTGTAACCACACTAGCTCAACATTGTGTGAACTGTATGCCATTCTGGATGCTGTTAGTCTTGTTTGTCAACGTGGAGTGAATGCTGCCATTTTTTGAGACTCCAGACCTGCCCTTCATTCTCTCTCTAGTGTTCAGCCCACACACTCTACTGTTGTTCAGCAGATTTTATCGTTTTTGGCCTTATTGCGTCATAGTAACTTGACTGTCAAATGTTTATGGGTGCCATCCCATGTAGGTTTACATCACAATGGTACAGTTGACAGACTCGCAAAGGAAGCCTGCCATCTGCTTCCTCGTGGTGTTGGACCTCCTCTCTCCCTGACATGTTACCTCTCTAAAGTCCACTCCGCCGCTCTCCTCCCTGTACGGCGACGCAGGGATGTGTGGTGTATGTGTGTGTGTGCGTGTGTATGTGTGGTTGTAGTCATTGTATTCTCATGGGTCCCGCCTACCAGTATGTATTGTTGCCTGCCTGTTGATTGACGCTACGGCGCAATTAATTAAAAAAAAAAAAAAAAAAAAACAGTGAATGTTTATGATAATATGTACACTCGCAATCCAAGATATGTATCAAGTCTTGCTTCGAATAGCCTGATCAAGTATTAAGCGAGCTCAAGCAAATATAAAACAGGATAAGCGTTGTAATTAGTTCACTAGTATGTCAAATGATTCGAAACTTCAACAAGACCTGGATACAAATTTTGGATTGCGAATGTACAAGTATAATGTTGCGTAGTAATTACAGTATTATGTGAATATCAGAGAGTGCTATGCTCCAGAAAACAGCATTGGGGTAAATAATTATGCCTCGACTACGGCTTATGATCAGTGGAAATTTCTATAGTCTTGATGCGAACAGTACCATACTTTAAAAGTAGGTTCTGTTGTTGGTGAATTGAAAGGCTACTGGTTCCTCCAAACTATGCCAGAAAACAGACGCCTTGAATGGTACACTCGCAATCGAAAATTTGTATCCAGGTCTTGTTGAAGTTTCGAATCATTTGACATACTAGTGAGTCAATTACAACGCTTATCCTGTTTCATATTTGTATCCAGGTCTTGTTGAAGTTTCGAATCATTTGACATACTAGTGAACCAATTACAACGCTTATCATGTTTCATATTTGTATCCAGATCTTGTTGAAGTTTCGACTTATTTGACATACTAGTGAACCAATTACAACGCTTATCCTGTTTCATATTTGTATCCAGGTCTTGTTGAAGTTTCGAATCATTTGACATACTAGTGACATACTGTTTCATATTTGATTGAGCTCGCTTAATATTCGATCAGGCTATTCGATGCAAGCCTGGATACATATTTTGGATTGCGAGTGTACTAATAAGGGATCTGTTTCGTAGCATAGTTTGGAGGAATCAGAGACCTTCCAATTCAGCAACAAAAGAATATCTATCCCCTTTAGGGTTTGGGCGCTGCTTCAGGCCCGAACTACTTCCTTTAAATTCTTCAGTTTTGTTGATGGAGATGTTGAAAGAGTTATATAGGTGATGCCATTGTTAAAAAGGTGACAGGAGAGTGCGAATGATGCAAGTGTTACAAGAGTTATAAATGTTGCTGGTATAACAGGAGACACAAACGATACATGTGCCACAAGAGTTGTAGAATTGTTTGTAGGGGAGGTGGCCGAGTGGTTAGTGTTCTGGACTCGTATCCTTAAGGTCGGGAGATCGATCCTCTCAGGTGAGGGCCTGAGAATATTTACTCTTCCGATTTGAGTGTTAGGCACTAACTATAAGGCCACCGAACGTCGTAAAACACCCTCACTGGTACCATAACAGCTGCAGTATTTGGGAATTACCCTCACTTCCCTCCCTCTGTGGCTGGGTACCAGTTCGGAAGTCGTGACGTGTGTGTGTGTGAGTAACAGTTGGCCTGGGCCACGGTAACGGGCTTGATAAAGCCTATGTCCAGTGTCGGAACATATAAAAAAAAAAAAAAAAAAAAACAGGAGATACAAACGATGCAAGTGCCACAAGAGTTGTAGAATAGGTGTTGTATATTAAATTACAAGTGTCAAAGGCATTATAGGATTTGTTTCCTATTGAGAAAAATGAGAACTAAAGGCCGAGAGCCCGCTTATTGACCTCATATATAAAAGAAAATATATGAAAGAGGTTAAAAAACATGTCCAATTTAGTTCCAGATGCCTAATTAGATACGTTACTTTATATTTGAAGGAGCATAATTCATAGTAGTAAGGGGAAACGATAGATGAAAGTAGAGAGTGTTCCAGAGCTGACCAATTGTAAATATGAAAGATGTATCGATTGGACTACATATTTATACTCAGAATCTATATCTCATTAACACATGTATTCCTGTATCAAAGTACACTCGCAATCTAAAATTTGTATCCAGGACTTGTTGAAGTTCCGAATCATTTGACATACTAGTGAACCAATTACAACGCTTATCCTGTTTCATAATTGCTTGAGCTCACTTAATTAACACTCGATCAGGCTATTCGAAGCAAGCCTGGATACATATTTTGGATTGCGAGTGTACACATATGAACTAGCTAGTTTCTATGTGTACTTACATACAGGATTACTTGTGATAAAGTGATACAGATCCTTAGTGTGAATATGTAGTTTAACCGGTACAAAGGCTGAGAATACCGGTTAACTCTTGCGTTTAATTTAAGGAGCTGTGTGTGTGTGTGTGTATGTCCAGAGTTGACGAGTTGTGTAAATGAAAAACTGAGCGCACCAGTTAACTCTTGTATTAAGGAGTTGTGTGTGTGTGTGTGTGTTCAGAGTTGACCAGTTGTGTAAATGAAAAACTGAGCGTGCCGGTGTTACAGGCTTTATAATTTGTGCTACGGGTGTTACAGGCTTTATAATTTGTGCTACAGGTGTTACAGGCTTTATAATTTGTGCTACGGGTGTTACAGGCTTTATAATTTGTGCTACAGGTGTTACAGGCTTTATAATTTGTGCTACGGGTGTTACAGGCTTTATAATTTGTGCTACAGGTGTTACAGGCTTTATAATTTGTGCTACAGGTGTTACAGGCTTTATAATTTGTGCTACAGGTGTTACAGGTGTTGGGAAAATGAGGCCCCTCATAGCAATCCTGTGTGCTGCTCTTACTGCCACCCTTACTTCCGCTGCTACTCCAGGTATGTGTGTGTGTGTGTGTGTGTAGTGTGTGAATAGAATAGAATAGAATAGAATAGAATATAATTTATTGATTCGCTCAGACTTTATAATATAAAGTATGGAGCATAGCTCCGACAAAAATCAATCAGTTTGACATAACATTTCAAATAACAATAGCCAATATAAGATTATATTAACACAAAACTAGGAAAAAGGCATTCAACAGTTTCCATACTCAAGTGACAAACAGAAACAAAACAAAAAGAACAAAACAGTACTGTACAGTACAGGTAGCCAAAAAGCCATTTACACTTGTAACTCATCTGAACATATTTGAAATTAATCTCATAAATAATGACAAATTCTTGAGAATATTTACACTAGTAATTTGCATTAACGCAACATACTTGAAGTGTGCTAGCCTAAGTGTGTAGTATCTTTTTATATATCTATCCCTTAGCCTTACAAGTTCCTCATTGGTACATTCAAAAAGAACATGTGTGTGTGTGAGTAATCAATCCTTATATTTTGGATACGGTTTCAGTGTGCAGGATAGGTAGATTGTGTGTGTATGTGTGTATGTGTGTGTGAAATTAATCCATATAATTTGGATACGACTTCAGTATGTAGGTGAATTGTATGTATGTGTGTGTCTGTGTGTGTGTGTGTGAAATTAATACATATAATTTTGATACGACTTCAGTATGTAGGTGAATTGTAAGTATGTGCGTGCGTGTGTGTGTGTGTGTGTGTGTGTGTGTGTGTGTGTTTATAAAAAAAAAATCCATATAATTTTGATACGATTTCACTATGTAGGTGAATTGTAAGTATGTATGTGTGTGTGTGTGTGTGTGTGTGTGTGTGTGTTTATATAAAAAAAATCCATATATTTTGGATATGATTTTATTTTATATTTGCATTTGGATTTATGCTTCTTTGGAAATCTGAAACAGTAAAAACAGTGATTTTTTTTTTTTTTTTTAAGCAAGTTAGCATCAAGGAGATAGTACAATGTTGGTAGATCTGGAGCAAGCGATTCTTCTCAACTATTCAAAGCAACGGATCACCATTATTTTTGCTAATTTGGTCCTAATTCCTGTCAATATACTTTGAGGAATCCAGGCGCTCCAATTGACAAAAGTATATAACCTATAAGAAGCGAGAGGTTGGTTAAGAGAGTGTACGAGAGTGAGGTGGAGGGATGGAGTTGAGATGTATGTGAGGGAGAGTGAGGTGGAGGGACCATGGAGGTATAGAATAGAAGGAGACGGCCCGGGCGCATATTCCGAAACTGTTGTTAATTTCGGCACCATCTAAAATATCAGCCAATCAGGCGCCTTTCTCTCGTCATGACGTCACCTCCGATTAACCAATCACACTCCGAAAGGTATGACGTCATAGCTTGCTTTTATTGTTATAAGACATTGCACTTTTTCACGGTAGAAGTGGTCATTTATTTCTTTATACCTCATTAATTTCAGTAAATATTTACTTGGTTCTTTGAATACAAACGGAATAATGGTAGAGGATTAACATTATAGTAAAAAATGTGTCAGTCTAATAAAAAATGAACTTAAAATTAAGTTGAAGTGAAAAAAGTTACTATCTGAAATATCAGCCTCTCAAGACTCACGAGCTGCTCTTGTGTCATGACGTCATATTCCGATTAACTAATGACTCGCGCTTATCATCGTGAAAAAAAAATATATATAAAAACATTGCACTCCTTTACGACAGCTGTCATTTTTTCCATTATACAGTCACGAGCACTAAGGTATACAGCTTTGGTTGAAGCTTTGAACAGTCCAATTCACCAACGAAGTACTGTAATTCCAATGGAGATCTTATTGTGCATTTATTTACGGTCTCTAGGTATTCCAAGCACACCTAATTAGTTATTAGTGCTCGTTACTGTACCTCATTTATTTCGTGAAATAATGGTGGGATGATTTTGATTGTAGATAAGACTGAAAATAAATGATGGTAACTAAGGTCTGTCTTGTGTTCTCTCTCCCTTTGATTATACCCAACATCATGGAGCATCGAGGTCCTTTATCTTTGTGGGGTTATTCAATCTCCTGGCAATTTGCACTGAAATATTGCTTAACAGCTTTCCATTTATATTCTTGTATATCGTAAAGGGTCAACCTGGCTATTATTCTAATTGGAACTATAATTTAGTTGTAAGTTACAAAGTGATATGCACACCAACTTTATTGATATAATACACCTGTATAGTAGTACAGTAGTATAGTATAGTATAGTAGTATATAGTAGTATAAATAAACTGGTCTTGAGTTGCCAACTGGAAATTTCTTAAGGCGCTAAACTTACTCCCAAAAAGCGCTAAAAAGGCGCTATTTTTGATAAATGTCCCACAAAACCTTCTGATTGTTATTTACTTATTACTCTTTATTATGTCAGGACTCTGAAATAATTAAAACCACCAAGAAATGCGCAACAAAAATACAGAAAAGCAGCTGCCAAATGGCACTAGAGCCAAATTGTAAGAGCTATATTGTTCTATAAAGTGCCGAATCTAGCTCCAAAAGCGCTAAATTGGCAACTCTGGCGACTGTGGCGCATGCAGCAGATACGTCATGGCGGCAATAACGCATAAAAACTGGATCAGACCTTATGCTCGAGAGTGCACTTCTTTGGCTGATATTTATGCATAATAATAATAACGTATTATAATAATCATTATTAGTATTATTATGCACAATAATAATAATTGGTGTAATCGCATACGTTGGAGTGAACGACGCTATGACGTCATACCTTTGGAAGAGTGTGATTGGTCAATCGGAGGTGACGTCATGACGAGAGAAAGGCGCCTGATTGGCTGATAATTTAGATAGGGCCGAAATTAACAACAGTTTCGGAATATGCGGCCCGGGCGTTCAGTTGAGTCTGAGTGGAGTGAAGCCAGTCAGCTGCTCGGCAACCAACGCCTAGTGTTGGCAGAATCAGAATCAGAATCAGAATTTTATTTCCATTAATACAATGGTTATTCTTTACATACAGTATATACATTTATACGAGTTAAAAACAAAAGATGAAATTAGATGCAATTATACTGGAGAATATAGGTATGTAGCTCTTTCTTAAAAGTGGCTAGAGTCTGCTTATCCCTCAGAAATTGTGGTAAATTATTCCAGGCTTTTGGTCCTCTTATGATGAAATATTTGGAACCTATATTATTGTTACATTTTATTATATGTAGGTTAGCTTGCTGTCTAGTGTTTACACTGTGAACAGCACTCACAGTTGGGTGAGTGGATAACCAGTCTGGAATATTATTGTGAAGTACTTTGAAGACCATGTTACATAATTCAAAAATACATTTTTGTTCAATGTTTAACCATCCTAGCTCATTAATTATTGGAGTAACATGGTCGAACTTTCGAGCACCACCTATTGCTACTTTTGCTGCAAAATTCTGGAGCCTTTGTACTCGTTGGATTTGTTCTTTAGTAGTAGGACCCCAAATTATCATGCAATAATTTATGATACTAAGGACAAGTGCTTGTACTACTAAAACCCGGGTGTCTTTTGTTAAGTATGCGAGTCAAGGAGATAAGTGTGCCCATAACTTTTTTTGTGATTTCATCGATATGTATGTTAAATAACATAAATCGGTCCATGTGTAGTCCTAGGTTTTTTACACTGTTACTTGGTGTGATGGATGCATTATCAAACATAATGATAGTGTCGCTTGGGATCCGTGAAATATGCTGATGAGATCCAATAAATATACATTGTGTTATATTTACATTGAGCATTAAGCCGTTTTTAAGGAAATATTGTTTTGCTTTCGTTAGAGTGTTTTCAGCTCTTCTAATTCAATTAGGCATATTATCTACTTTGCCCGAATGTATGAATTGAGTGTCATCAGCATATTGCACTATCTCACAATCATAGTACCCACAAGGTTAGCCAGATTATTCACGATGTTTGTTCATTTTTAATTATGACATGTACTTCGTATTCTTTAATAACATACAATTCACACATTTATCAATATTTTCAATAATATAAATAGAAAATTATAAATTACTGACCTATTATAGTATAATTATACTGTATACCTTACTGGCCACTGAAATGTATAAGTTTTGTATATATCTGTCGACTCTTTACTTTCACTTTGGATGCCAACTTCTTAGTAATTTGTTTGGCCTTATATGCATATTTCACCTGCAAATATGCTTCAGCAACTGCCTTAATTAACTAATGCAAGTGATGTTCAGTCATATATGTGGCTAGCTAAAGTAGGAAATATCTATTTGTGGGCATAATTTGTTAGCACTGAAATTATTATTTTGCTACAATCTACCCTCTCCAAAGTGGTGCTGGACCCTCTTTCCCTGAACAGTTTTTCTGATGTAATACATATATCAATTACATCATCAGATGGATACACCAAGTTTAATCTGTCCTCAAGTTTTACCAAGGAAAGAATATGTTTATCAGTCTTGTCTGAGTTTAGGGCAACAATGTATGGTTCACAGTGCAAGGACTTCATTAATTTATATACAACAAATACTGCTATATATGCAACTATCTTATTTGTACACTTTGGGAGGTGAGACTGACTTGGAATATACATGTATTCCTCTGGCTCTTCATTAACAGAATCAGCTAATATCCTACTTTTCAGAACCAGAGTCATTGATTACCTGAAGAGCAATATTATTTTTAATATTTCTAACACACTTAAAATTGGAACCCAATCCAATGGTATGCAGTTGCCTCGAATAATTGACATGGCCAAGTAACCGATCATCCTAACTAGGGAAGCAAAGTGAATAATGCAGTATTTAATGATGCATGTACTGCCAATTATAGTTACACTGGGAAGGAAGCTAACTCTTATACTATAAATGTCATGAAGTCGGAAAAAGAAATATAATTGAATTATTGTTGTATATATATAAATATATATATTTAGGGGAGGTGGCCGAGTGGTTAGTGTTCTGGACTCGTAACCAAGAGGTCGGGAGATCGATCCTCTCAGGTGAGGGCCTGAGAATATTTACTCTTCCGATTTGAGTTTCAGGCACTAACTATAAGGCCGCCGAACGTCGTAAAACACCCTCAGTGGTACCATAACAGTTGCAATATTTGGGAATTACCCTCACTTCCCTCCCTCTGTGGCTGGGTACCAGTTCGGAAGTCGTGACGTGTGTGTGTGAGCAGCAGTTGACCTGGGCCACGGTAACGGGCTTGATGAAGCCTATGTCCAGTGTCGAAAGATATATATATAAAAAAAAAAAAAATAATAAAAAAAATAATAGTACTCAAAACCATGACATTTTCAAACTTAGTGATGGGCCTCGCAAACTTAATCCCTTAATGAACTTCCTAATTGATAAATGGGTGCCTCCCTAAGTAACACAAAAACACAGCTGTATATTAAGTTGCTTTGTGATCCTCCCTTACACGTGAACATATTTTACCACACCCAAATTGTACACACACATACACAAGCACGCGCACGCACACACACGCATAGACATACACATAACATACGTTGATAACTGCATAAAAAGGAACTGCTTTACTGTATAATATGTTATTTCTTCACTGTCCTGACCACTGAAGATAGTGGTAGTGTTCACCGAACATGTTTAGTGACAATGTATTTCATTGTCTGCAGAGTGTAGGAATTTTTCACCTTTCGGGTGACACAGGTCAGGGAGAGATTAATAATAATTAAGGAGCGGCTGGTGAGCTTCTTGCCAATACCAATATGGCGGACCTGACTTCACTTTTCTGGCCGCGCACCGCCTCCTCCTATTCTACCTCCATGGGAGGGACAGACCGAGAGTGAGGTGGAGGGACGGAGGGGGAGGGGCAGACCGAGAGTGAGGTGGAGGGATAGAGGTGAGAGGTATGTGAGGGAGAGTGAGGTGGAGGGACGGAGGGGGAGGGGCAGACCGAGAGTGAAGTGGAGGGATGGAGGTGAGAGGTATGTGAGGGTGGGAGGAGGGACACAACTTAACGGGGAACAGGGGTTCATGGAGGCGATTCATTTGTGGCCACCCCTTCGGGAATTAAGGCGTATGGCAATAGATAGATATTACCTCCCAGCGATTTATTATAACCTGAAGAACATATCTTTGCAACCAGATGGGTATGACGATGGTACAACAGAAGGGAGTGTGGTGTACATTTTGGCTCATGACGGCATAAGAGACAACCATACAAGACTGGTTTTACGTCTAGGGCAGGAGGAGGTGTTTGGTCCCAATCCAGCTCTGAATACGTCGTATTTTACACTCTGCCTCTGGTTTAAGGTAAGTATGAGTAATGGCTGCCTTGCTGCCTACATAACATTGCAATTATAGTATAACGAGTAGAAATCGATTCCGACCAATGTCCGTAACATACCGCCCACTTCTTACGTAATAAATAACATCAGTCAAAGACATAGAATAAAATTAAACTTTTGTCTTCTACCTTTCTACATTTAATATTACCTTGCCATTTGACCTAAAGAATAGTATTAGGATCAAGATAGTCAAGTTGTCAAGTTGTGGTGTACTTAAAAAATAATAATATAACATTAAAACAGGAAAAACAAATTATTGATAACCTTTTTTTTTTTCACCAAAAATGACTCTTCATGCATGTCCGCTCTCCAGAGAGGGTATGTTTTACAAAACGTAAACAAACCTTTGGCGGCTAGTAGCTTACAAACCAATAACCCTATATGACTAAACGATACATGATGTTGACGTACAAGCCTTTAGCTGTCTCCTAATGTACGTGTGAAGACTATATAGATATCTGTAGGATGGGTAGCTAGCTAGCTCAAAAGTACTGTACACTTTTACATTCCTTTGACAAAAATTACGTCCTAACACTCTTAGTGCATTAGCTAGACTAAGTGGGGTTGGACCAAGAGAGGGCCGGGATTTGTGGTTTTATAACCAGCCAAGTCTGTTATCAACTGTGAGAAAATTAATCTAGTTGGGAGCTGTGCAAATTTGAAAATTGAGTTGATGACATTTGTTGTCACCCGCAGTTTAAGGGTTAAGGCCAGATATGGAGTCAAAATAGCAAAAATCCATCTTACATTGTTCCACAGTATTCAAATACATGTATAATTAACTTTATAATTAATGTATATGACTGATTTTGGCCATGTAGGTTAAATTTCGCTGCTGTTCGAACCTGGCTGAGATAAACCCCTTACCGATTTCCACACCAAAAATGAAGGTCCTTATTCAATTATTCAGGTCGCTAGAGCCATTAACAGAAAGATAAACAGACAAATGGACAGGCAGACGTGACCGAAACTATTACCTTACCTGTTAATGCGAACGGTAAATATTTATGGACAAAAGAGGTCTTTTTTCATCCTCAAATCAATCTTCAGTAGGATGGATCACCCAAGCTTATAGGAGTTCAGGGGTAGTACAGTGTTGGTAGTAAATCTGGAGCAATAGATTCCTCTAAACTAATCCAAGAAACAGGTCACCATTATTTGTATTAATCTGTGCCTGTTTCCTGCTCTCCTTTGGATTAATCAAAGTACTCTAACGTACAGTCGGCCTCAGGAATTCGTACACAGAGCATAAGTTAAAAGGGGTCTATATTTTGCACATACTATTGGGATTTTTCTGCTGATTGATTCAAGTATTAGCCATATAACTTTATTAGAAAAGTTTGATGTTAGAAATTAAATGTACTAAATTTTCTAGTTGTTACGAGCCCTTAATGTCACAGTGGTGTATACGAATTCCTGGGGCCGACTGTACCACAAGTGTATTACCTCCTTAACCCCTCAACAAGCGTGGGTAACTACAGGTGACGACATAAATCGACTGCACAGTTTTTAAATTTACGCACCCCTTGTCATGCTTGATTAGGCTCACAATAGAGGGTGTGTGTGCCTAGGAACTCCCCCGAGTCACACCAGCAACTGGCAGCCAGTGTAGGAATACCTGTTAGCATGTGGCTGGGTGCTAGTTCGGAAGTCGTGACGTGTGTGTGTGTGAGCAGTAATTGTTCCGGGCCACATTGTTGGGTTTTATAAAGCCTATGTCCAGTGTAGGAACAATAAAAAATAAATAAAAAATGCGAGGATGTATTTTCAGCGCTCCGCTTTTGCGCTAAGTACCATATATGTATGTAAAAATGACAGTGAGGTTATATTTCAAATTGTTGTGTTGGAAAATGTGATTCTGACACATTTTATGATGAAATCAGAGCATGAAAACGTACTTAGAATTGTAAAGAGAGTGTAAACAGAATTTTGAATTATCGTCATTTTGAGCTGGCTACCCATCTTACAGATGTCCATTTAGTCTTCACAAGTACATCATAAGACAGCTGAAGGTTTGTACTTCAAAATCGTGTATAATTTATTTATGTAGTTTAAATGGTTTACAAGCTATTAGCTGCCAAATGTGTTGTTTACGTTGTGACCGCAAGGCGAGAGAGTGGCCACACTCGAAAATGCCCGTGCTTTGAGGGTTAATATTAATCTGATATTGTTTTGATTGCAGGCCATCCCCTCCTATGACAAGAACAGTTTGGTCAGTTACGCCATCGATGATAATGGAAATTATTTAAACATCTGTGAGTTACATTGCACAGAGAGAGAGAGAGAGAGAGAGAGAGAGAGAGAGAGAGAGATTGTTGTAAGTATGCTAGTAGTAGTGGTTAATAAAACACATCAGGTGAAGCAGGAAGCACTATGAGAGACTTTTCAGCAAAATATATCTACCAGAAGTGCTGATGAAATAAGTGGATTATAGACTAACCTAAGTGGATTATAGACTAAGTGGATTATAGACTATCCTAAGTGGATTATAGACTAACCTAAGTGGATTATAGACTAACCTAAGTGGATTATAGACTAGACTAAGTGGATTATAGACTAACCTAAGTGGATTATAGACTAACCTAAGTCCTTGGAGGAGGATGGGATGATTTATTATTGACAAAAAATAATGCCATCGTCACAGAATACTACACATATTCCAATATCATACGTGGTGGGAAGAGCATATGGTAAGTTATGAGGCTTGATGGTAGCGGAGCATATCCCAGCAACACAGTGACGTTCTCAAACTCTAAAGTCTAGACGTTTTACTCATGTACAGTTGCCCAAGAAAAGGCTGCAACCAAATTTGCTGGTGTGGGGTAATGTCTGGCAGATGCTTCAAAGTAAACACTCATATTTTATCAATGGATCACTCAGAACATATAACCGTTGTTAGGATGAATGTAATTAGCTGAAGCCAATGACATCCATCCATACAAAGGTTGTGGGTTCTGAGTGATCCATTGATAAAATACGAATGTTTACTTTGGAGCAGCTGCCAGACATTACCACACACCAGCAAATTTGGTTGCAGTCTTTTCTTGGGCAACTGTACAGTCATGAGTACTACTAAAATATTCAGGTGTGCTTCGAATGTCTAGAGACAGTAAATACATAAACAATAAAATGTTCATTGGAATTAGTTCGTTGGTGAATTGGACTGCTCACAGCTTCAACCATAACTGTATACTCATTAGTGATCGTGACTCAAGCCATCATTCTAGTATCCAGGTGTGCTTCAAATAACCTGATGGAATATTAAACGAGCTCCATCATGTACAGTTGGGGAATAATGTCTGTGAACACTGTTGGCGGCTTCGGGCAACATCCCCAAAAGTAAACACATCAATGAGAGAAAGTATTTATGAATTGAAGGATAACTTTTATTTCACTGTCTGTGGTTGGTCGACGTCACCCAATATCAGTTATCATTATGTAGTAATGAATACATTTTGCCTATTCCTAACCTGTTTATCATTGACATTGTTACCAGAACACGTCAACGGTGTCCAGATACTTTGTTCCCCAACTGTACGAGACAGAATAAGCGTTGTAATTGGATCACTGGTTTGTCAGATGAGTAGAAACCTCAACAAGGCCTGGACACTTATTATGGCTCGTGTCTGTACAGTGATTATCATTAATCCTGCGATACAGTACATGACATAATAACCCCACGATGCATTGCTCATTGCTGACCTACACTGACCATTCATTACGATGGTACAGTTGGACACATGAATGGGTGGTACAACCCAGGTGAAAGATACTTGTCCCATTTGAGTAACCAGTGTCTATTATCATGTACCTGCTTTTTATTACCATCCTCAATACTGACTTCTGCCCCTGATGTCTCCTATTTGGCACTAAGGAACTTGATATTAGAAGAAATTGACCATCTTTCACTTGGGCTGTACCACCCATTCATGTGTCCAACTAGTTGTACCTGTCCGAGGTACAGTTGCAGACAAAAGAAACAGGCACACCAGAAACGAGGCCTCTCATTTAGCACAGGGTAGGATGAGACGTTGTGTGTAAAGGCGCGTCCTATTCTATGCTTGGTAAAGAGCCCGTTTGAAGTGTCTCTTTCCCTACATGCCTATAAAATTTCCTTGTGCGTTCTTTATAACAAGCAAGGTGTTATTTTCTATCTGTTTTTCCAACCGGTATATCCGGTTGGAGTGGTGGGTGGGGAGGAGCCTTGTCCTTTGCTATCCTTTCCTTCAACACATAGTCTAGATTAGCATAGTTAAACAGGTAACCTAGTTAAAGGTCACTATGGACCTCCTGTTGCCTGTACTTCCTTTGTATTCCTTTGTATTCCTTTGTATGTGTCTGCAACTATATAATTATGTAGCTGCTGCCTCATTAACCGACCATTATGTGATTTGCAGTAAGAGTGCATAGAACTCATAACATAAACAATACCTAGATTTTTCCTTACCACTACAATGTTGTGGTAAAACAGTGTGATGGTGGTTTTAAAATAGGATTATATCACTGACACATCAGGTAGTCCTGCATTACTGCTTCCCACATCTTTACAATGCAGCCAGAAAATGTCAAAATCAATCATTCAATCAATTACTCAAGCCTCCGTACAGCACACACATTGACAACGCTTGAGTGATGAATGTGGAAGTGAAGGAAACTGTACTCCCACAATCCAAAGTTTCGACACCCACAGACCTGGCAGCAAGTCAAAGCCAAGAGCTACTGATCAGGGACAACTGCCTGACCTCATTTATTCATCCAATCCCTGTAACCTGTGTCATACGAAGCGTGTGTGTGCTGGTTGTCACGAGTTGGTGTGTGTGAAATATATGTCTGTAAATAATTATGAA
This sequence comes from Petrolisthes cinctipes, assembly GCA_033782935.1. Lineage (NCBI taxonomy): Eukaryota > Metazoa > Arthropoda > Malacostraca > Decapoda > Porcellanidae > Petrolisthes > Petrolisthes cinctipes. The sequence continues at coordinate 467,893 of JAWQEG010001747.1, read as the reverse complement.
TGTGGTGGTGTGCATGACAGCATTGTGTGAGTCATGGTGCGTTATGTGACAGTTATGGTGAGTGTGAGAGATCGTGAGATACCCCGGTATTGTTAAAGTGACAATGATGGTGTGAGAGAGTTGGTATGATGGTGTGTGTGCCATGTGGTGTGACAATACTGGTGTTGGTATGATAGTGGTTGTGTGATACGCCAAGAACGAAGTACTGCACAAAATGCTTTACATGTGCTACCACTGAGCAATAAGTAAATATATAAATACCATCCATACACTATGAGCACAAATATGTAGGGTGTACTTGCCATCAGCCTCTTCTGAGTACTGTCAATGGCGAATGTGTGTAGTAAATAATATGTGATTCTTGGTAACCCCATAGCCACTGGAGCTAGAACACTGTTTGGACCTTGTCACACCAGGGTTATGTTTACACGGCACAATAAATTCATGAATGGTCACATAATTCAAACATCCGGCTACAAGAAAAACTTCCTATAATAGTGGACTGATGAGTGCCAAGATAACAATTGGTATAGTGAGTGATAAATCTATTATTGGTATAGTGAAACCAGCACAGCTGGATTGCTATAGAATACGCCCCTTCTCAAGCCCAGGCCCCGTATAGGCATAATCTGGGTTGGAAGGGTCAATTCCGTGACGTTCATCAGAAGTAAATAAAATTCAAATCTGGCGCTGTACTGATAGTGGAGCCACCTGGTGGTGGCGTGGTGAGGTATTAAGCCCCTCCTCCGCTGAATACCGCTCGATCACTCTGTCGCGGAACACGTCTCAGTCAACATCTACGCTCCTCGCTGCTACGCTATGGTATTGTGTCACGTGTTCCTGCTAATATTTTCTTTTGTGTTCTAGTGGCTAGCCTGCTTTGCAGATGTTTCGTGTGTGTATTCTAGGAGGGTTTTAGGTGTTTATGGGGTTTTTTTCTTCGTTAGGACTGAGTTCTTTTTTCCTTAGCGAAGGGGGGCTTTTCAGCCCCTTTGTTCGGAGTTTTTCTCCGTTTTTCCCCCCTTTCACCTTTCCTCCTGCCACTAGTACATTCTTCGTGTGTATTTTATCGGGGTTTCTGGGGTTTTTAGCGAGGTTAGTGGGCGCCACGTGGGACTTCACCTCCCCACGTGGTGAGCACATGGGGTCTTTGCAGCCCTTCCTCTTGCCTTCCCCGATTATTATGTGTCCCCTCTCGGTAAAGGGGAGTGAGAATTGTGCCCTGGTTCTCTCTTCCTCTCCCAGGCGGGGGTTTTTTATTTGATTTTTGGTGTTTTTCCAATATTTGTAGCCTGGAGTGTTTCTTCTCAGGCTAGCTTGTTGGGGGCTACTTTTCGGGGTTTTTTCCCCTTCCCTGTCCTGCCTCCCTTCCTCCTGCCACTAGTACACGTCATTTAGTGTATTTTTCCTCGGGGTTTTTTGGTGTTAGCGAGGTTTTTTCCTCCCCACGTGGGGGTAGGACTACTTAGCCCCTTATCGTTGTTTCCCCCGAGTGTGGTTTAGTGTTACGTGGGGTGCGGGGAGCGAGGATTGTGCCAGGTTCTCGTTTCCCCTTCCCAGAGTATTTTTGGGGTTTTTTCTGGTGTCTTCCCAGTTTGTCTGTTACCCTGGGAATTGCCCATCAGGCTGTCTGTGCCTCTCCTTTGGGGCCTGCAGACCGGAGGTTCTTTCCCAGCCCCCGCGGGGTGGGGGGGGGGGTTTCCCGGGTTGGTGCGTGTGGGGGTTTTTTGTTTGGGGTTCGTTCCCGGGTCCGAGGGGGCTTGCTATCCCCCTCTGCCCGTGTCCTATTATTTTTGTTTGTGTCTTTGTACGCATGGCTTCACGTGTTAACCCCTTTTTTGTGAGTTTTTCTCCCGCAGTCTGGCCTCCAGCATCGTTCGCCCCACGCACCCTGCTTCACCCCCTAGGCTTGCGACCCTTTGGTGTGTAGTGTGGAAGGCTGTATGTTGTGTTTTTCTCTGCACATGGCGCGAACACGTGTGCGTGTTTGCCCCTTGTGTGGGGATTTTCCACGTGTGTGTGTTGATTGGTGTGTGCGCTCACGCTGTGACTGTCTTCCCCCGTGTGCGGTGAGTACTTGTTTGGGTTTTTTCTCCTCGGGTTTTTTAGCCCTGTGGGGAGTTAGGTTTTTTATTTGCACGTGTCCCTTCTACTCTGTGTCTTGGGGCCTCTGCACCTTTTCGGTGTTTTTCCTTGTCAGCTCTTTTAGTGTCTTAGGATATTATTCTGATAATGTTGCCTGCACTTCTGTAGCTGCCTTACCAAGCAACGTTTTCTCACTACACCTGCTTGACTTCTTGCTACTACTACTCTTTTCTCACAATTCAGTACAGTTTTTATAGTTTTTAACATTTTGCGGTAGGGTAGTAAGACTTTCTATCTTTCTTCTTACATAACTCTTACTTTGTGCTTGCCCTTATTGGGGGTAAGAGAAGCTTATTACTTTCTGGTAGAGTAACAAGTTCCTCCTTTTAAACCCTCTCCCTCCTTGGGTTTCCTAGGGTCTACTCTCGGCTTTTGGGGACCGTGTTTGCGGGGTTTTTCCCCAGCAGTGTGGGGGTGAGTATGTGTGGGTTAGTGTTTTGCCTTGGGAGTTAGTGTTTTCCTCCCTCGGGGTGTTTTGTGTTTTTCCATGTGTGTACACGTGGGTTCACGTGTTAACCCCCTTTTTTCTCCCGCAGTCCACTCGTGCCTTGTGTGCTCCTTCTGGCTGCACCGTGAGGTTGTTCCTCGACGTGCATCACCACTGTTCACCCCGCACATGCTTCTGCACTCCCAGGAGTACGTTCCTGCTACGTGCCTCTCGAGGTCACAGAGGATCTAACTCCTAGCACCCCGCCGAGTCCCCATCACCTTCCCTGGATGGTTCTGTGCCTCCCTTCCATGGTTTCCCACCATTCCCGGAAGCGAGCCAGACCACCACGCTGGCCCCCCTGGCTACCTGACCGGTACCAGGACCCAGCAGGGAAGCTGCTTCGTCTCCCCCATGGGCGAGCTCCTCGAGCCGCTCTCGGGGGTGCAAGCACGAGTCCAGGAGGAGGTCTCGCCCTCAGGTCCACAGGGTTTCGGGTCCCTAGCACCCCGAGAGGCCTCCTCTCCTTCCTTTAGTCGGTTCTGATAACCCCCCCGAGGTTTCCACCTCAGCAGGAGGGGGTCAGACCGTCGGGCTGCACCCCTGGTCACCTCCCAGGTACCAGGGCCCAGCAAGGAAAGGCTCCTTCTCCCACGCGGACGCGCTCAAAGAGCCGCTCCCGAGGGAGCAAGCGTAGCACCAAATGCAGGTCCTCCTCAGCTAAGGACCCGGTGGGGTATCGGCTGACGAACCTGCAGGTCCCTGCCAACTAGGCTCCGACCACAGCCTAGGGACCTACCCATGCACAACCTAGTACCAAAGAGCAGGTCCCTCTCAGCCAAGGACCCGGTAGGGTACTAACTGACAAACCTGCTAGGACCTGGCCAGCTAGGGGGCTACCCAGGCACAACCTAGTGCCAAGAACAGGACCTTTTCAGCCCAGGACCCGGTGGGGTACTAACGGGCAAGCCTGCTAGGACCTAACCAGCTAGGCTCCTACTACAGCCTAGGGTGCTACCCATGCACGACCTAGTGCCAACAGCAGGACCCACTCAGCCAAGGACCCTGTAGGGTCCCGACTGATAAACCTCTTAAGACCTGGCCAGCTAGGGTTCTACCCATGCACATCCTAGGGCCAAGAGCAGGACCCGCTCAGCCAAGGACCCGGTAGGGTACTGACTGACAAGCCTGCGAGGACCTGGCCAGCCAGTCTCCTCCACTATCTAGGTGCTGCCTATGCACAACCTAGCACCAATAGCAGGACCCGCTCAACCAACAACCCGGGAGGGTACTGACTGAGAGGCCTGCTGGGACCTAGCCAGCTAGGCTTCGACCACAGCCAAGGTTCTACCTGTGCACAACCTAGGGGCTACCTCGGGCTCAGCCAAGGCGCTACCTATGCACAACCTAGGGCGCTACCCGGGGCTCAACCTAGTGCGACATGGTCCTCAGCCTAGGGGCTACCTGGACCTGAACCTAGTGGCTACCTGGACCTGAACCTAGTGGCTAGCTGGACCTGAACCTGGGGTCCCAGCCTAGGGGGTACCTGGGACTCAGCCTACGGCAGCTAGTTCATGAGAGTTTATAACACACGGCCTCTTTGCCGCGTGAGGGAAATAGGAGAGCGAATGCGATAACGTTTCAAAACGTTCTCAGAACTGTAACAACACTCAAACTCGGAGGTTTTTCCAGTCACTGGCCTCCCTGACAGTGACGTTTTTACGTCCCTCTTTTCCCGTAATGATTCGCAGGTGGTCACCAGGGTTCTCTGAAACGTGAATCATTCTTTACCAAGAACGAGACACCCTACCCTGTGCTGACGTAGGTTTTCAATGGAGATATGTCTTCCAGCGGTGGGGCAACTGTTGGTCCCCCATAATTTCCCACAGGTAACTGCGTGACCCACCAGTCTTCTGTTCTGCTTGGCTGGAAGGTTTTCAAAGTAGTTTCCTCACCTCACGGTGGTCTTTACCAAATTCAAACAAACCATTGATAAACTATACGGCTCCGGTTGTTGCCTACCGTCCTACCAAGCTGCACATGTCACTCTTGGTGTCATGTCCAAGCTCTCAAGGATGATATTACAGCTACCCTAGTCCTCGCCTCGGATCACCTGTTTTGTATCCCCATAACAGGGAGACATGGAGCAGCAAGATTTGTGTCTTGTACACCATACTCACTCAATGGGGGCTTCTTAACTACGTCCTTAACCTTTCATCGCACGCATTCCACTTAGGTGATGGGGGCGAGGGGATATTGGGGCTTCGGCTTTCCCTGGTCGATGCCTTGTATTAGTGCTCAGGACGGTCCTGGTGTTACACTCTCGACACTGTCCCAGACAGCCTCGTGAGATTTAAGGTTCGCCTCATTCCCTAGTGGGGGAGCCGGCCAATTATGTGCCACCCCACAGCCCCACTATTGCAACGGTACCCGTTCCTGAACCCGCCCTTCTCACCTTCCCTGCCGCATCGCCGGTAGGGGACTCGAGTCCACCTGGGGATTTTGGAGCCATTCCCGTTCCCCCAATCTCTCTGGGTCTCGAGTCCCCGGGGGGCACCCTGGCGGAGGAGCTGGCTGCCTCTCCTCCCCCTTTCCCGTCGCCTCATCCTGTGGACGACGGGTACCTTCCCTACTCTTGGGCCTTTCTTCCTTCGTCCTGGACTCACTCTTCAGAGGAGGTCAGACGGGTGCGTAGTCTCCCGATCCTTCTCAACCAGAGGTTTGGGTGAGGAGGCACGACGGGCTAGTGAAGCAGGAAGCGGACGAACTTTTGGTTTGCCCGTAGGCCACGCGCCCTTCCCCACCTACCATGGTGGAGGCGGCGGGACCCGTTCCTGGACCTGCTCTATCCGAGTCCCCGCGGGGGAGCGGGTACGGGATCTGGGGGGGGGGGCGGGACATCCACCACATCCTTCAAGACGAGGTATCTGTTCCATTCGCTCTCCCTCACCCCCTGTGTTGCAATGGGGACTCCGCCCACCTTACCACAGGGTCCCCGTGGGAGACAGAAAAGGGGGAGGGTACGCCCGAATGGAAAAGGTCGGACGACTTACCTTCTGTCACCAGACATCCCTTACGTCATCTCCATTCTGTACAGTCTCATGTTTAGAACATCTTGGTGTTTCTTTTCTCCTCTCGGGATATTTTACCCGAACCTAGGCCATAGCCTAGGTTCGGAGGACCCTAACAACAAAAATGGGGGGGGGGGTCCTCGACCCCCTGGCCCATCCCCTCGAGGGTGTCTTTAAAGACTTACGACTTGTAACACTTTCTGGTTTTAACCGAAAGTTGTCCGTATATAATGATAATAAATTATATGCGTAACAACCCTTCCACAGCAGCTACCACCCTAGCTTCGGGAAATCGTTTTACGATGGTCGGCCACCTCCATTGTTCGCCTCACGCACCCTGCTTCACGCCCAAGGGTTACGACCCTTTGGCGCGCGGTGTGTGCCGCCCCGGGGCTGAGCTGTGTCGGGAGACACCCGCCTCTGCCCGCACCCAAAACTCCCCCGCCCTTGCCTCCTTTCGTAACACGGGGACTAGGGCCTGGAGAATGGCGGGCCCAGACTCCCTCCTGGCCCTTCACCGCGTCCTTTTCCTACCTGACCTTCGAGGGGGTTCCTCTGGAGGTTTGTCACCTCCTCCAGAAAGCTCTCTTCCTGCTCGCCTTAGCTACAGGGTACAGGGCCTCTCAGTTGGCAGCCCTTACCCGTCACACAGCCTTTTCATCTGTAAGCCCTAACCTTACTTCTTTAACTATCCCCCCCTCTCCCGCTTTCCTGGCTAAGAACGAGCAGGCTGACGACAGGATTGGCCCTCTCGCAGTACCCTCGTTCCTGAGGGCTGGAAGTTTCCACCCCCTCTGGCCAGTCCACGCGTTTCTACATACGTGGAGGCGACGAGAGGGGCTTCTCCGGACCACCTCTTCTACAACTCTAGGTCCGGTAACCCTCTTTTCCCTAGGTCAATCGGATGGGTGACTGGATATATATATTAAAGACAGGATTACTGTATCCTTGTGTCCTCCTTCATCCTCTCGGGATCGCATGACCTGAGCCGGGGCCATAGCCCTAGCTCAGAGGACTTTAATAACAAAGGGGGGGGGGGCACCCCCTCTCCTGTACCTGACCCCTCGAGTCTGCCTATATAGACTTTAGTTGGTTAACAATTCTGGTCTATAACAGAATAGTCTACGGTATATATATTTTATTATAAGCTATTACAACACTTCCACCACAGCTAGTCCCCTAGCCATTGTTGGAAGTTGCTTTAGCTTCAGCCTCACCTTAGCTCGGTTACCTGTTATGATGGGGGGGGGGCAGGGTCACGGCTAGGGTCACCCCTCCCCCTCCTCTCCTAGACCCGACCCCTCGAGTCTGCCTTTAAAGAAGACCCGAACCCTCGAGTCTGCCTATAAAGACTTTATGTGTAACAATTCTGGTCTATAACAGAATGGTCTACGGGTATATGGGATAAGCTACTACACCCCCACCACGGCTACTCACCGAGCCAGTGTTGGGAGGTGCGTTAGCTTCTGCCTCACCGGGCTCGGTTACCTTTCCTGCCCTCCGCTCTCAACCACTCTTAACTAGCACGTGATTGCCTCCACCTCACCTCCCACCTACCGCATCGCATGCATAGCAATCCAGCTGTGCTGGTTTCACTATACCAATAATAGTGCATTTGTCGCGGCCTCTGGCCGCTTAAATTGTATTTATTGGTTGTGAAACCAGCACAGCTTTGACTGTCCCACCCACCTCCCGATGCGGCAGGCATTCACTTCTTTCTCATTGGAGTGATCGAGCGGTATTCAGCGGAGGGGCTTAATACCTCACCACGCCACCACCAGGTGGCTCCACTATCAGTACAGCGCCAGATTTGAATTTTATTTACTTCTGATGAACGTCACGGAATTGACCCTTCCAACCCAGATTATGCCTATACGGGGCCTGGGCTTGAGAAGGGGCGTATTCTATAGCAATCCAGCTGTGCTGGTTTCACAACCAATAAATACAATTTAAGCGGCCAGAGGCCGCGACAAATGCACTAGTTTTGCCATGAGTGTGCTATCAGCCTGAGCAAATATGCTCCTACCTTCCCTTCTATAGGTCTGAGAGGCTTCCCCTGACCACCAGAACTCTTTGAGAAGCCATTCTTGTTGTATTAGTGCCGATGTTCGCCTCACTACTTCCTTACCTTCACTATGCTTTTCAACAGGAGTAACCTCCTTGACCAAGGTGCAGGAACGATCAGCCACTGCCACACAAACTCCCACTTTGGTGATAGCATTAAAAAACTTTTCTGTTATCACAGTATTGGAGAGCTGTAAGCATTTTTATGTAATTTAATCAATCATATTTCTTTTTATTAAAGCTATGTAGCAAATGCTGTTTACTACTTTTCTCTTTATACTGCGTTGGTTTTCTTTGAACCCTTACAAAACAGGCCTAGTAAAGGATGAAGCACGGTCATGGCAAAACTGTGTGTATTATCACTGGACGTGTGGTAATTAAGGGTTTGGTAGCATGGATGTCGGTAGGGAATGGTAGCAGGTAGAACAATACACATGTAAGAAAAGTAATTGGAGTTCGGGTGTACACAAGCAAGATTTGAACTATTAAGTGCGTCAATTTACGGAACCCGTCTCTTCGTTCTTCGTACTGCCTATGTAAATTTACGTCACCAATCTTTCAAGGGTTGACCCAATATGTTTGTGTGGACATTTGTAATTGCATGGACGTAACTATTCTGTGAAAGTGCTCATACAACTTCCTGGTCCAGTGGCTATGTTTTAACTTAGAATTTAGCCATTTAGCAGTGGTTTTACTCAAAATATATACAGTACTCTTATCAGTGATGTGCCAGTGACAAATATGGCTTGAAGGACACCAATAGAGTATGGGTTATGTAAAGTAAATTGTTAATGCTATAAAAACACAATGAAATGCAATCACCATCAATAACATAAGACTCTTGGTGCCCACAGTGGTGGCGTCTACAGGCCTGGCACTGCGACAAGGAACCAGCTTGCACTTCTTCAACATCTTGCTACTGCCCCTCGTTTGGTACCCTGTGTGTGTATCAGGCCAGCCTGGCAGCATAACTATTTGGATGTCTGAGCATGGACAGCAACATTATGATTACAACTTTCAGTTGCCTTTCACTGGTGTGATGGTGTTTGGACAGGATCAAGGTGAGGTAGATGGTGGATACAGTAGCGGTCAGGCTTATACCGGTCATATTACTGGTCTTACACTGTGGGATACTGCCCTAGTAGGGCACCAGATGATAGCCTGGTCACAATGTCATTTCTCCCCTGGAATGATGATGCCCTTGATGGTGTGGGATGATATAGTTCCCTTCCTCAAGCCCCACAATGAGTCAGGAGGGCTGGTGTTATACAGAGAACATCTGTGTGGTACTCGTAATATTACCTCTTATAAAAAACTCCTCTTGTTCTCCCACAGATTGTCATGGAATGCTACTTGTAAGTTTCTGGCCACATTTATGCTAAAGGCCGCCACACAAGTGGAAAAAATGAGAAAAATATTGGAAAAAAACAATAACCTCTGCAATTCTGCCAGTTACGGTGGGAATTTAGCCTTTATGGGTCTACTTTATAACTGTTCAATGCAAAAGTTTTCAGACCTAAATGGAATGCAGATTAGTGTAACGCCATTTTGGCACCCAGCATATAGCAGGTATGGATACTCATATATATGCCCATCCTATCAAAGAGATTGGTCGCTGAGTGTTTACATCACAAATGCTGGGCACTGGATTTTGGACTTAGGGAATAAGATTTGCACATTTGGTGAGTATATCCCAGAGACTCAGCCTGTGTTTCATCTAAGAGTGAAGTGCCTGGATGAAGATCAGCTTCTGTACACTTACCTGGACTTTGTGCTGGAGCCTGTCACAGGATCACAACCTGGTGGTGGCTCAGTATACTTCCATGGAGTTGGACCTTACACCATCACCTTGGACCACAATGACACCTGGTGCCTAAAGCGTTGGGGCACCCAGGTTAAACTACTCTGCACAAAGTCCAGATCACTACCAGTAGGACCTTTGAGTTGGAAAGATGAAAATGATATCTGCACCCAACTGCATATTGAATCAGGCCTGCAGTTAGCACCAACTGGAGTGATGCTAACCAAATGTTCGCCTGACCACTTTACCTGCCGGGACAATCAGTGTGTTCCTCTGGAAAAGGTGTGCAACTCTGAAAATGACTGCACTGATGGAGGGGACGAGATAGACTGTTTCACCGCCCATCCACTCGCCACATACATATCCACCTCACCCCCACAGATTCCCCTTCCCCTCCAAGTTGATGTCAACATTAGGACGGCTGACGTAGACCTGATGAATGCTGCTGTGAGGGCCAACCTGAGACTAAGGATTTCTTGGGAGGATGCACGACTGGAGATGCGACATCTACAGAATGTTTACAAGAGGCTCACCTTGTATAATAGCACGGTCAGTCATTATTGCATATAATTACAGTTCTAAGTAAGGCTAGACTGAGTGGGATTGGACCAACAGAGGGTGGGGACTTGTGGCTTGGTGACCAGGCAGCGCTGCTATCTACCACGAGAAAATTAAACTGATTGGGAGCTGCGCAAATTTGATAATTGTGTTGACAATGTATGTCGTCACCCGCAGTCACCACTGCTTGCTGGTCGTGATGAAATATGTCATCACCCTCGGTTTAAGGGTTAACTCCCCCCTGACTGGACCAACCTTTGATGCCCAATTGCGATGCCCTTGACTATTTTCTGTTTCACTCTTAATAATATGATTTATGCAAAATTCTTGGCTTTCATACAAATTATCTTTTTTTGAGCACCTCCGCTCCTCTATTAAACCTCAACCATATCTTTCTCACCGAAAGTCAGATATCAGAAGCAACTAATAACAATTCATACACTGTCTCCTTCTACATATTCAGTCTCCATCCATGATTTCTTGCAAGAATTGGATATTGTGTACGAAGTATGTACACTTACTCTCACTTGCCCTCATGTTCCCGAACTTGACTCTTCCGAATATTCAACCCTCTGGCTTCAGCTTACCTGTTACTCTCAAAGTAATTACATCTGTGTTATATATCTCTTCCCTAATTCTACTATCCAAAATTCTTTGACTATCTTATTGCAAAAGTGGAACGCATTCTAGCCCATTCTTCTTTCTCAGAAATCTCCATTTTAGGATATTCAGTGTTCATCACTGCCTTTGGCTCTCATTTCCCTTCACTGATCCCTCTTCTCTATCTTCAACGACCTACTCGTAGAGTAGTTCAACACCCTACCCATAATCTAGACCGCTTTGGAGATCAACCTAATATCAGTGACTTATTTCTAACCTCTCCGCTACTTACTTATACTGTCGAACTTTACTTTACATTGTGTGTGTGTGTGCGTGCGTGAGTACGACTGATTGCACTTATCAGCATCCTTGAAGCTGTCCCTTCCGATTACACCTACAAAAACCAGGCCTTCATCTCCACGCTGGAGTTAGCCCGGTCACGTCGTACACCCTCCGAAACACAAATGCCCAAACGTAGAACTTTCCCCCTCTCCTACAGATATACGCTCCGTATCTCAACCCCCTAATCCCTGATGGAGGAGGGAGCAACCTCCACAGCACAACCGCATCTCCTTGTGGGACTACAAGGGGTACAGATATGTTTGCATCCATAGCAAGGCCCGACAGCAAAAGCTGATTTATGATACCATTGCCACTACATAGCAAACTACTCCTCCCGCATCCATCACCCTAGCATTTACCTCTCTTACCACACCGTCCATATAAATATTAAACAACCATGGTGACATCGCACAGCCTTGACGAATTCCCACCTTAACTCACGTTACTTCCTACTCTAACACACGCTCTACTCTTCATGTAGAAACTTATCACCCCTCTTAATAATTTCTCCCCCAGCCCGTACAACTGCAAAACCTTCCACAACAATTTCTATCAATTCTGTCATGTGCTTTCTCGAGATCCATAAATGCCCATACTACTTCCTTACTGCAAATATCTGGTTCACGCAACCTTTTCCTCTCCTAAAGCACCTTGTTCTTCACCAATCACCGCCTCCATACCCTCTCTGACTTTCTTTATCAGCACCTTCCCTATACTTAACAGGCTTTTACCCCTGAAACTCGTACATTGGTATTTATCCCCTTTTCTCTTATATAGAGGTACAGTCACGAGCATAAGTTTCTTTACCCCCCTGGCGAGAGTTAGGTCGAAGTCGGGGTTGGATATGGACTAGACGAACAAAAATGGACCAGTTCATAATGTTCTGATGATGCTTCTTGTCACTAGGGGTGTTCACTTGAATACAACAAATTTTACGCCATCGTGAGATACTGACTTCCAATGTTCGTTTGCCTGGCCCGTCTCCAACCACAACTTCGACCTCATTCTCGCCATGGGGGTAAAGAAACTTATGCTCGTGACTGTACTACACAAGCACTCTCCCAATCTATTGGAACCTTACCACTGTCTAAACATACTATCAACCACCTTACCAACCACTCCATCATACTTGTTCCACCATATTTCAGACATTCTACAGCGCATCCATCCAAACCTGAAGCTTTCCCTATTTTCATCTCTCTCTCTCTGCTTCTTCCACCTCCTTCTTTCTTATCGGCTCCTCATTTGATCCCTCCAACCTGTTTACTCCATTTCCCCTTTCAAACAAAACAATCTCAGCTTCTCTATCCTCATCAAAATTCAGTAATCCCTCAAAATAGTCGGTCCATCTCCTCTCAACTGCCTTCTTCTCAACCAGCATGGTACCATCCTCTGCTTTCAGCCTTTCCTCACTCCCTGATGACCCTTTCCTTATCCTCTAGACTTCCTTCAAAAACATTTTGTTCTTTTCCTGAAAATTTTCAGTTAACTTTCTCCCCCACTTATTATTATTCCATTTAGATTATACCATTTACAAATATAGAACAAAGTACACTATCTATTATCATAAGTGAGAAAAATCAGACAAACATACAGTAGGTCCCTGTTTTAATATGAGTAAATTTGAGTGCAAGAAAATCAGTAGCAGCTGATTCTCTGCATACCTAATGATTATTAGCAGAGAGGTAATCACACTGTCGTAAATGTTGACAAGGTGAAGAAAACCCACAATGGCCATCGAAAAGATGGACTCCAGGATCTTTTCGTCTGCCATTATGAGTTTACTTCACTATACCAAATGATAATGTAATTAATATGGTACTCACATCATGATGCTGGTCAAGAAAAATTATCCTATTAATTGTGTTCTTTGCTCACAGCTCTGGTCACCAAACGTACAGACGTTCAACAGCCTGGAATTCGCTACCACTGCCTCACATCCCGTGATCATGGCGAAAAGACTTTCACCTGGCAAGACGGTGGACGGAGGTGAGAAGGAGTTCAATATTATAATAAAGGGGGTAGTACAGTGTTGGTATATCTGGATGCGGTTGTGCGTTGGGGGGCTCCCTCCTCTAACAGGGATCGGGGGGTTGGGATGTGGAGTGTGTGTGTGTGCAGGGGAGGGGAGTGGGGGGAGAGTTCTATGTTTGGGCATTTTGTTTGGGAGGGTGTGCGACGTGACGAGGCTACCTCTAGCGTGGAGAGGAAGGCCTGGTATATGTATGTATATCTGGAGCAACTGATTCCTCCAAACTATTCCAAGCAATTGGTCCTGTTTTCCGTTTGTACTGTGGCGAAATCAAGACTTTCCAATGTACACCGAGAGTGCATTACCCTCTTATGGAATTATTTTTAAGATACATATGTATATATATTTTTTCAACTGAAAGAAGCTTAGTGAGTCACTGAGCACTGTTTAGTAAACATTAGATATAGTGTGTGAGTGTTCTTTAGATTAAACATTTAACTGGTTATTTTTTTGTCCTTAATGTGTTATCCCTACTTTCTATAAATAAAATCCATTCTTTCCCCTGTCCTTCGAAGCACTAAGTTGGTGCAGTGATGGTGTTTTCAGCTGGAGGGGATAATACACTTTTGGTACATTTGAGTGTCTAGATTACTCCATGCAGAATATGCCAGGATACAAGACCAGGTTAACAATTATAATATTAGATTGTTGCCTGAAATAGTTTAGAGGAATCAGTTGCTCCAGATTTACCAACACTGTACTACCCACTTCCTTAATTAACGTGGGTGGACTTTTGTAATTGCAGAGTACCTGAGTTTCCCCGGCCATGGCAATCCTGTTGTCAATATTATCGATTTACACACGCACACTTACTGCCGGTACGATCTCCTGAAATATCCAGACGACATCCAGACCTGTAACATCACATTTCAGGTGAGACCGTGAGAGAGAAGAAAGGTGCTTAGGATGATCGGGGCTTACCTTCCTCGATATAATCAGTATTTTCCTAGCTTCATCAAGCAATACAATGTTGGGGAATATGGAGCAACTGATTTACTCCAAACTATAGTATATCCAAAAAACAGGTCACCATTATTTTTGTTAAATTTATCCTGTTTCCTGGTATACTTTGAAGGAGTCAAGGCACTCCAGTGTACCAAAAAGTATACTGACCCCTAAACAACGAAATAAGATATTTTGATTGCCTGGAAGTTCTATGTGTTTCCATCTAACTAAATGATGAAGGAGATACTACATTATATTGACGAAATATATCTGCAATTCCTACAACTGATTACCAGGAGAGGTTGCTAAGAGTTTTTCAGTATAACAGATAATATAAAAGTTAGAAAACTCAGCCTTAACTTCCTGGTAGGTTGATTTTTTTTTTCTTCCTTCATTCTTCTGACACTGGACGCGAGCTGCATGAAGCTCTTTACTGAAGCCCAGTTCTTAATCAAGGGGAGATCCTCTTGATGGTTAATTGGAAGGTCTCTAAATTCCTTCAAACTATGCCAGAAACAGACGCCCTCAATAATACTAACTTGGGGTCTGTTACGTGGCATAGTTTGGAGTAATCAGAGAACTTCCTGTTCACCAACAAAAGAATTTCCCCTTAACCCACACCCACAGACACACACACACACATCTTCTGTACTGGCACTTAACCAGAGAAAGAGGATTGTGAAGTTAAATCCCGAATACTACAGCTGTTATGGGACCAGCCCATATGGGGTGTTTTGCAACATTTAATGGTAGTAAGATAAGGGTTTCGTGGTGGCTGAGGTGGCATTGATCAGGTATTTGTTGTGAGGCAGTTGATGGTAGAAAGCCTGTGAGGAAGACATATGATAAATTAAATAAAGAATGCTCATGGGAAGTTCTGTAAATGTATGGTATAGAGGGTAGGATGCTAAATGCCATAAAGAGTTTCCATAATGGTAGTGTGGCCTGTGTGAGAATAGAGGAGAATGTAAGTGAAAGGGAGCTAGGAAGATTAGTGGAGAGCTTTGTAGAGGTAAGTGAACGGTGCTGTTTGAAGGTAAATGTAGTTAAGAACAAGTTGATGATAGTGGAGAGGGAGGGTGAGCTGGTGTGCAAGTAGATGGTGAGAATCTCGAATTGGTTGAAGAGTTTAAGTAAATTATAGTTATATCAGATAAGAGAGAAAAGTGTGGGAAAGAAATGAAAAGCAAAGTAACCCAAGGGAGAAAGGTAGCAAATGCAATGAAGACACTGAGTCGATATAAAGGGTTAAGTAGAGTGGCTGCAACAGGATTACATGAAGGAGTGTTGTTAGTACCTACTTTGACATACGACTGTGAAACCTTGGAGTGGATGAATATGAAAAATCAAGAGAAGTGTGTGTTGAATCCGAAGAAATGACAGGGTGAAAAATATTGATATCTGTGAAGGTATGGTGTGAACAAAGCACTGGATCAGAAGGTGATGTAAAGTGGAGGAAGGTGTGTGAGTGTGATTACTAGGGACGAAATAGTAAAGAAAGAAAAACCAAGGAGAAAATGGGATGGTATTTTGAATAATTGCGTAAGAAAGCGTGCAATATGTATGAAATAAGGATAAAAACTGGTGCATGATGAGATTCACAGGGAGGAGTGTATTCTTGGGCTGGCAACCCTCTGGTTTTATCTTGACAGGCCATGGAAGGACTCATTCCCAAAGTTGATTGAAGATGATATTCCTGGTATCGACCTTTTCATTACTTTCTGAGAACGGGTCTGTGTTTTCTGTTGACTTTGTCGGTTCCCAGGTCTTACATTCACACGATATAACTGCCACTAATCATCACATCACTATATAGTTATTCATTTCTTACATAGTCATATTCCCCTTCATGATGCATCTATGTTTACTATAGGTCGTCCATCCAAACTGTAATGCATCTTGATATTTCTCGTTGCCCCGGGTAAATATATTCTTCAACTTCTTCAAGTGATTTTTCACCTACTTTGATTATATTCTTTCATATGTTTGAAAATATGGTATTGCGGAGTTCTAGTTCTGTCTACAACATACATACAATAGTACTGTACAGTTGCCCAAGAAAAGACGGCAACCAAATTTGCTGGTGTGTGGCAATATCTGGCAGCTGCTCCAAAGTAAACACTCGTATTTCATCAATGGATCACTCAGAACCTACAATCTTTGTATGGATGGATGTTATTGGTTTCAGCTAATTACATTCATCCTTACAACGGTTATAGGTTCTGAGTGACCCATTGATAAAATACGAGTGTTTACTTTGGAGCAGCTGCCAGATATTGCCACACACCAGCAAATTTGGTTGCAGTCTTTCCTTGGGCAACTGTACATGTTTACCCACCTTTAGATCCTCAATGTGCGTCAAGACAGGCTGAAGTGGGAGCTGCCATCATCCAGTGAGGTGAAGTGTCCGGTATTCCACGAGGAGTTTTGGGTGAAGGATTGCCGATTCCTCCTTCCTGACAACTTCTCTTCTAGATTCTTCGTTCAGCTCACATTCAGAAGGAAGAATGACTACCACATCTGGGCCACCTACCTTCCCTGCATACTCTTACTTGGGATAGGGTAAGAGACAAACTAACATTATATTTTAAATGTTTGGGAAAGCAAAACCGAAACTATTCTTGACCCTCTGAATGCCAATTAAAGAGATGTTTTCAGTCAAGCTGTTAGTAACCCTATGTTGGATAATAATAACCGTCAAGGGGATAATATTGTTCAACATTAGTGGCTGTATTGTTTGTACAGCAAATCATTTGAACTATAGTCTTTTGTAATCTCTCTTGCTCTCTCTCCACAACTCTGACAGGTATGGAACACTACTGCTGCCTCTAGATAACTTCAACGAGCGAGGCACCATGAGCTTGACCACACTCCACGTCTTTATTTCCCTCTACGCCCAGACCACTGCCTCCCTCCCTCGCACCGCCTACCTGAAGCGCTTTGACCTTTGGTACGTATTTTGCATCGCCTTCCTCACCCTTGTTATTTTCACCAACCTGGCTACATCCACCACGACAAACACAAGAGGAACTACCGCAGAGGGACCCTTTTGGTGGCACCCAAGTGGCCCCGTGGAACAACGTAATGAGGCATGGTCATCCAAGAAACTCTCCAACTCTAGCACACAACAACAACAACAACAGGAGCAGCAACGCCACGAAGAGTCTCGTCGGAAAAGGAAGGAACTAGTGTTGAAAACAGCAAGTGTAGTCCTGGGGGTGACATCACTGATATTCATTATTGTCTACTTCACTGGTGCTTACATTACAATGTAGCTAGGTGGCAACACACACACACACACACACACATAGAAGCAGCAGAGAAGCAACACACACACACACACACACACACACATACACAAACATGCACACACACACGCACGCAGAAGCAACAGAGAGGCAGGCATCATCCCTCCCAAATTTCTGATTGTTTTTGTAGAACTGACAGAGTAGTGAGTCCCAGTACAGTTGTCAAGCTATCATTAATTAAGGGGGAAGTAGGCTACAGTGTTGGTGGTAAATCTGGAGCAACTGTTTACTCCAAACTATTCCAAGCAACAGGCCACCATTATTTATGTTAATCTGGTCCTGTTTCCCGGCGTATACTTTGGAGGAATCAAGGCGCTCCAATGTACCAAAAGTGTATTACCTTCCTTAGAGGAATAGTGCACAAAACGTGATGAAAATAAAAGCAGGATATATTGAAGAAGTAGAGAATGAAAACATTGCGCTAATGAAATAAAGAGGGCTAATATTTAGCCTAACTGTAAAGGAAAGGAAATATAGTAGCTGGCAGAGAAAACCAACGTTTGTTTCGTACGGTATTACATTTTATAGCTCACTTGGAACACAGGGCTAATTCTTCTAAAATCTTTATCAGTTGCTACCATGCTATTTATAATCTCATTCTTTACACATGTTCAGTACACTCACACCTTACATTAACTACATATATCACTCTATGGATTACGTAAACATGGGGCCGTATGCGCGAAGATCTTCCACATAAACTGGCGAAGAGAAATCTGTATTTTCCATCCCTAGCCTTGGTATAAGGCAGAACGCAAATGACATTTGGTGGATTATCCCGAAAGAGGTTAATCTCTCCAGAGAGAGAGAGAGAGAGAGAGAGAGAGAGAGAGAGAGAGAGAGAGTCTGTGTGTGTTTTTTAGCAACACACAAAATTGATGTTTTATTTGATAATTATTGAAGACCGGATTTAGAATTTCCCGTCCATCATGAACACACATACTCTTACAAAGATGCGCGCGCCCTCGCACGCACCCGCGCATATAAGGTATATTCTCTATCGACAATTTGAATGAAGTTACACGGAAAAAAAAATTATGAGAAATATTTATTGTAAATATAAATCTTAGCCATATACATGCATTGTTTAATATAATATACTGTATATCTACTGTTTGATATCTACATCGATCTTTCTATCTATCTCACTTTACGGTGATATATATATGCAAAATAATCACGAGAGAGAGAGAGAGAGAGAGAGAGAGAGAGAGAGAGAGAGAGAGAGAGAGAGAGAGTGAGGAAGGGAAGAACCATGGAGTTAGAATAATGTGGAGAGAAGATTTAACTGGAAAGACTTTATAGCATGAAGCTACATAAAAAAAGTAAACAAAGAGGCTAGAAAATATACATATAATACAGTCTATTCAATTAAAAATAAGAATGGCTTGAAGTTACTGGCGGATGAGTTAGTATCAGCAATGATCAGCCATAGATTTTAGAATATGAACGAGAAAAAGAGTAAATGAAGATGAGGCTTCTCGAGCTTAATTCAGTGCTTTAAGAAATACAGTTAGATAAGTATATTTAGGAAACTATACCTACACATGTACAGGCACAATCAAATATCAACCGACACTTTCCTTCCATCGTAGTAACTATCTTGGTAATAAAGAACAACACGTGTATGATTTTGCAGCACCTCATAATAATAATTGAGGGGGTTGGGTTGACGTAAGATGTTGTTAACTTATGATTATATTTTGATATGATACTGATTTATTTGCACGATGGAAGGAAAGTGTCAGTGGTTATTTGATTGTGGTTGTACAGTAGATGGGACATCCCCAACTCGATACAGTGCTATAAAAATAGTTAGATCAATATATATAGGAAACTACACACACACATACAGATAGAAACTACACACACACACACACATACAGATGGAAACTACACACACACACACACACACACATGGAAACTACACACACACACACAGATGGAAACTACACACACACACACACACACACACACAGACACATGGAAACTACACACACACATACAGATGGAAACTACACACACACATACACACATGGAAACTACACACACACATACAGATGGAAACTACACACACACACACACAGACACATGGAAACTACACACACAGATGGAAATTATACACACACACAGATGGAAACTACACACACACACACACACACACACACACACACACACACACACACACACACATGGAAACTACACACACACACACACACATGGAAACTACACACACACCCAGATGGAAACTACACACACACACAGATGGAAACTACACACACACACGCACATGGAAACTATACACACACATGGAAACTACACACACACACATACAGATGGAAACTACACACACACACACACATGGAAACTACACACACACATACACAAGGAATCTACACACACACACACAGATGGAAACTACACACACACACGCACACACATTCATGGAAACTACACACACACATACAGATGGAAACTACACACAAACACACACACACATGGAAACTACACACACACTCACACACACACATGGAAACTACACACACACATACAGATGGAAACTACACACACACACACACACACACATATGGAAACTACACACACACACACACACACATACATGGAAACTACACACACATACACACACACATACAGATGGAAACTACACACACAGATGGAAACTACACACACACACACACACACACACACACACACACATGGAAACTACAAACATACACACACACATTAATCAAATGCCACAGTTTCATTGCTCTCATACACTCCTTCCTCTATTCTAAAATCACCTAAATATATCTGTAGTTTTAATGATTCCCACAAGGCTTACTTACTGTAATGATAATAATTTCTATTCACAATATAATGATCACTGTAAGTTTGCACATCAATGTAACCATTATAAGAGTCTAAGGGTCGATTCTACAGTCGTTTGTAGTGGTTTGTAAGCACACAAACGAAAGAATGTTTGCCGTGTAAATGACTTATGGCTGAATTATTTAATTAATTTGGTGAGTAAACTAATCAGTGATTATCATTATCTAACTGTTTGATAAATTTTGTGAATGTGGATACTCAGCTTTTGGAAAATAATGAAGCCTTACAAGTGTGGTTGGTTGGGAATCTAACAAACCAATACCACTGTGGAATCAACCCTATATATCATACCACTGGAATATTTCTGAGAGTGACGTGTATAAATAAAAGTGGCGTCATCTATTGGGACAAAAGAGAAGCTGTATAAATAAAAGTGTCGTCATCTAGTGGGACAATTTAGAAGCTACCAACATCATGAAGCTCCACTGTCTCATCTAGAGCGACACTCATTAATAATACTATATTCTTCTCAACTAAAATTAGTGATCATCAGTATAAGACATTGTAATATAAGAGTAATGATAATATATATATATAATTGACTTTACAGCAAGATATTTATATAGTAAAGGAAATTAATGACTGTTGTAATACTGTTGTACTCTTCACAAGAAAAATGATTATAATTATCAGTATAAGACATTGTAATAAAACTATATAATAGGCTTAAAGAGGAGAGTACAGCCATGAGCACTAATAAGTATACAGCTTTGGTTGAAGTTTTGAACAGTCAATTCACCAACCAACTAATTCCAATGGAGATCTTAGTGTGAATTTATTTACTGTCTTTGGGTATTCGAAGCAAGCACGCCTGGATACTTATTAGTGCTCGTGACTGTACAGTGTTGGTGGTCAATTATTTAGCCTTCTTGCCTTGCCGTTCAAGTGACACTGAAGCTCGACTCGTCCAAGGCCAAGAGATATACCAAGGCCAAGAGATATATCTCTTGGCCTTGCACTCGTCAATGTATTATAAGGTGGTCCGAACATCTCGTCAACCCTACAAATGGCTCGTCCAATTGCAAGTGTATGGTAGGGGGTGACAAAGGGGTGCTGATGGTGTAGTGGTTAACACAATCGCCCAGCACTCGAGAGGTCCCGGATTCGATTCCCGGGTCAGTAGAATTGTTTGACAATTTTCCCAGCCCCCTATGTCCCTGTTCACCTAGCAGTAAGTAGGTACCCGGTTGTAAAAACAAGGATAGCAACCTTGTAGGCTGGGGGAAGATATGTTGATGTAACAAGACTGACTGCCTTAATGACCAACACCATGAGTCGATAGGCACAAAGCCCTAAATCTTCTTCTTCTTCGGGTAAGTCTGGAACATCTGCTTCTTCCTTACTACAGACCATCATTATTACTATTAATCTGGTCTTGTTTCCTGGCACATTTTGGAGGAAGAAAGACGCTGTAATGTATTAAGAGTGTATTAACTGTTACAACCCTGCTAAACTGCTGAACCAACAGGTTTGGGAGGAACTTCTGGTACGCCACCCTCGTTTTGGTGGATTTCAGTAGGTCATAATAATGTAAATATTTGTCTGTATTCTTGTGCTTCATTCTGTTATGTTTTTGTGATGTGTGTGCGTGTGTGTGTGGTTGTAGTAATTGGATTCTCATGGGTCCCGCCTACCCGTATGTATTGCTGCCTGCCTGTTGATTGATGCTACGGCGCAATTAATTTAAAAAAAAAAAAAAAACGTCTCGGAGCAATGAAAAAAAAAAAAAAAAAAAAAAAAACTACTAAACCATCTCTGTAAGTCAACGCTATTGAAGTGGCCGTGTTGCCTGTTCAGGGGTTATTACGGTGTCTCGGAGCCGGCCTGGTTTACTCGTTCCTGACTCAGCGAGGTTTCCTCCTTCCTTCTGGATCAAAGAAATTCAGTTTACTCTGGGAGTGGGGTGGGTGCTGATGGTGTAAAGGTTATCATACTCGCCTAGCAAACAAGAGATCCCGGGTTCGATTTCAGAATCAGTGGAATTGTTGGACAGTTTTCTCAGCCCCCTATGTCCCTGTTCACATAGCAGTAAGTAGGTACCCGGCTGTAAGAGAAAGGATAGCAACCTTGTAGCCTGGGGGAATAATGTGTTGATGTAACAAGACTGACTGCCTTAATGACCAACACCATGAGTCGATTCCACAGTGGTTGGTATTGGTTTGTAAGCACGCAAACTATACCTACACATGTACAGGCACAATCAAATATCCACCAACACCGTTCGTAGTGGTTTGTAAGCACGCAAACAAAAGAATATTGGCCGTGTTAATAATTTTTGGGTAAATTATTTAATGAATTTGGTGAGTAAACTATGCAGTTATCATCATTATCTAACTGTTGGATAGAATTTGTGAATGTGGATACTCAGCTTTTGGAAAATAATGAAGCCTTACAAGACAGTGTGGTTGGTTGGGAAGCTAACAAACAAATACCACTGTGTAATTGACCCCATGAGTCGATAGGCATCAAACCCAATATCATCATCATCATCATCTTTACTCTGGGAAGTGACCACGCTTGGCCTATCTGTCCTGGACTCCTTCGGCACAGTGACTCTCTCCACATTCTACCTTGCTCGTCAGACACTTTGACAAAGGTGAGTTTATTGTACACTACAGTATATCCCTTGTAATTTCTTTCCCCTTCACTACCTCGTATTGCCTACATTGGGCAATACTTTAAGGGTTTTGACGCCCCTTCGGCACCAGCCACTAGCTCTTAGTTCTTCACCTGTCCCTCTCTTCTTACTATTTCCTTCCTGCCTCATCTCTCTATCACCTTTTTCTGGCGCTACATGACCTCGCTCTTGCGGCGCCTAATATCAATAAATCCCCACCACTAGCTTCCATTATTTGTGTGCATTTTCTATGTATATATTTCAAATGTAACCCTGTATGCAGGTGTGCTTCTAGGGTTAATGTAACGTGATGTTTATGTCATCTGACCTGGTAACACTGTGTGGGGATGGTGTCATTGTTGGTGAAAGATTGTATAATGTCCTTCTACTATGTTCCACCTACTCTGATTCCTCCCCAAATAAATGTTACCAGCTCAAATGGCATAAACATCTAAATACGTGGTCGCGAATTTACCAGCTCGGGTGTACATCATTTTTTCCCCCTCCACCTGTGCGCTACTCAGCCCGCTCCACACACACCTCGCCACTTTTCTCCACATTCACCCACCACATTTTCGCACCCACATTCCACCTACAACCCTAGTCTTCACTCCACACTCTCTCGCCCCTAAAACCTAATGACACGCGACTCCACATACACACCCTCACACCACCATGTGCCCCACCAACTCCACCACACAAGACCCCCCCACTGCCTCTCCACCCTAACAAAACACCGTCACACTCTCACACAACATCACCCACAACTCCACACTCCACATTCCTTACGTTCCACCCTTTTCCTGCGGTCTGGCACGGCAGCACCCTTCAGGATGAGAAATACCAGGCTGTACTACGCGTCCTACCCTCGGAGGTGTTCGCATCTGTTACTCCACTTCTCACTCACCACACCCCCAGTTCCAAGTACGAGGGGGTGAAGGCGGCCATCACGACGGCTCAAGAGATGCCAACGATGCAGCCGTACAAGGCCCTGGAGGATGTGTAAGTGGAGGGACGCCGCCAGTCAGTCCTGTTGTGACACATGCAGCAGTTGAACGTAGAGGCCGGCTCTCCCTTGATCAACTGCATCTTCAGAGTGTGGCACACCTGGCTCCTGCCTCCCGAGGTGCAACTCCACCTCCTGGTCCAGCACAACCCCACACTCCAATAGTACGGGGAACTGGCTGACACACTGATGGAGGCCCACAACGACCACGCTGGGGTATGGCTGGCACAACCCACTGCCGCAGCCAACACCACCCCACCACCACAACAACAACCAGTCATCTAACCAGCGGCACCAGCACTACAACCTCCTACACCCGCCCTCGACGCCACGACCATCATGTGTCAGCTTGAGGCACTCTCTGCAAAGGTGGACCTACTCCAGTCACCACCCACCATACAGGATCACAGCTGGGCTTCACCTCCATGCCAGCTACCTCCTCCACAACAGGTGCTACCACCACCACCACCACCACCACCACCATATCAACAACCTTGGCAGGACCCCCACATATGTTCCTGCCACCAGCGGTTCGGGTACCAGGCAAGCAACTCTCGCCCACCGTGTCGCTGAGCCGCCCCTACAGGTCTTGCCTCTACCAGATGGAACCAGGGAAACGAGTAGGGCGGTGGCAACACGGTGCCTCCATCGCTACGACTTGCCCCTCAGCCACATCCCCTACTTATTTACCCTTCCACCCACCACTTACATGCCTCACGTACACATATGTAAAACACACCATTTCTTCCCTTTAATATTATTTACTAGCGGAGGTACCTGGCGTTGCTGGGAAAGATGCCTATATAAATAGGACTAAGGACACATATTATAGTTTAGCAAGCAACTTTATTAAATTATTATCTTAGTGAGAGATGTTTTCATTGATATACAGTCAGGACCATTATAACAGTTATACGTAAACTTTTATTTAAAAAAATTCTGAGACATATCATGACCATGTCATGGTGTACTCGTGGAGTCGTCCAAGCTCAGCAACAGCTTCTCTCGGAAACACCTGCTGGAAACTCTCACTTACTCTCTCGGGCTAGTATTACTTACTACGCCGATGTAGACCTCTGGTTTCAGCCAACTTACCGTTGCTCTGAACTACCACTCTAGTCTTCCTGAGG
This sequence comes from Petrolisthes cinctipes, assembly GCA_033782935.1. Classification (NCBI taxonomy): domain Eukaryota; kingdom Metazoa; phylum Arthropoda; class Malacostraca; order Decapoda; family Porcellanidae; genus Petrolisthes; species Petrolisthes cinctipes. Next base: position 442,955 of record JAWQEG010001747.1, on the reverse strand, counting down.
AACTAAGTTAGTTACTCAAGGTTTAGAGTGAACTCGTGGACTTGTCTCTATTTACTGAATATATATTGTATAGGTTACAGGTTATACAGACAACTCGTGTCTCTCTAATATAAGGTAGGAGGTGAACCTGTTGTAGCCAAGGCAGGGCTTGTAATGCGCCTTCTCTCTCTGGTAGTCCCCGCTCGTGGTATACACTGCCACACCCTTTCTCAGATGACAGGTTGTCGATGATGCTATTTACAATGCTAAGCTTACATATGAAATCTGGATAAGTTAGATATGAGTTTATATAAGAATAAAGTGAGTAAATATATATTGTCCCTTTCTCTACATACGAGATGACAATATGGAGTTGATTATAGTAGAGAGATTCACATTTAGATAATTACAGAGTCAATCTAGCAATCAGTAGCTCAGCATGGAAGATTCCCTCACGCTGCTACTCAGCACTTTTCAAAGGATATTGTGTCTAATGAAACTAGCTTGAACTGCTTTGGCCTAACGGTATGTTCCACCACCATAGGTGTATCGTGTATCGCGAACGTGATCAGCCGCGGATACAATGGTGTCATGCATATGGGTGTCATGTCCAGACTATTCAACCATGACATCAGTCATGGGCCTGGCCCAGGCATTGGGTAACGGAAAATTTCAGTTCTAACTTTTGTTCGAGCGGTACATTTGGCGCGCGATTTTAGTAAGTTTATAGTAACTTTTACGAAACCCAAGATGTCCACTGTAACCGTCATGAGCTAGCTTTAATACATCTGAGTGTACTGAACTAGGTAACACAATCTGATGGGTTTCTGACCAATAATAATTGGCTGATAGTGTTAGAGGCCGGTATGCACTCATGAGTACACCTTGATCATAATAGAAGGCAGGTAGGGTGTCTACATCCTTCTTGTCTAGCGCAGCATGTCGCCCTGCAGCTAAAGAAAGGTCAGTTTCCTGTGCCTGTATCAAATCTACTTTAGAGATAATATCAAAATGAGGCATGGAAAGTGACGGAGACTGACATTGCTTCTGAGAGGCTTGTTGGACTTGTGAACAAGTCAACACGTAGGAGGGAAAAACATCAGAAGGTTCAGAAGGGAATACAGGTAAAGACTTTTCTACAGTTAGAACATTAGGTACCACAAGTTTACCTGCTATGTCATTACCAAGCAATAAATGAATTCCTTCAACAGACAGGTTTCCTTCCTGTACTGCCACTTTGACACACGAGGCGACAAGGGAACACTTAAGATAAATATGGGCCACAAGGTATGAAGTCTGAGAGGTGAGACTGGAAATTAGTATACAGTATACCTTATCTCCAGTAAAGTTATCTTCTAGATGGGGAAGAACATTACTTAGCAGTATGGACTGAGAAGCCACCGTGTCTCGTAAGACCTTAATAGGATAGGTCTGACCCTCCTTTGTCAAAGCCACGTCACCATCAAAAATAAAGTCATCAAACAACAGTTTTGACTGGACAACACTACTATTAGAAGCTACAGGATTTGATGAGGTAGAGGAACCTGATGCAGGAGAGATGAAACTTTTCCTACTACTTGTACATTTGGAGTGTTTACAAAAAGCAATAGTATGTCCTGGCTTCCTACAGTATGCATGTTAATTGGCTAGTAGTGAACCCGCTACCCCTCAGCTTATCCTTAGCATCTTTGTACTTGAAATCGTCAGAGGAACTTTTTACAGAAAGAGTGAGGTCTCCCTCACGCCTCGACTAGATCTGGAGCCTCAAAGCCTGCACATCTGCTTGTTCCGCCACCCTCAATAGTTCCATCTCGCCCCTCTCCTTTATGTATTTCACAATAGGTAAGGGCACTTTTCTTTTAAATTCCTCTAGGACAATAAGATTAATAAGTTCTGAATAGGTGGTGACCGAGAGAACATTTAGCCATTTCTTAAAATATTTAAGCTTATCACATGCAAATTCCACATATGTTTGATGCTTATTTTTGACCAGTTTCCTGAATTTATCTCTGTACGTCTCTGGGGTTACCACATGGACATACAGAATCTGTTGCTTGACAAACTCATAGTCATTGGGTCTATCTAGGTAAGTGTAAGTACAAAATGATTTACCTGTTTGTTTAGGGGCAATCAGCGACATCTTTAGGCCACTCGTTTTTAGTTGCTAATCAATCGAAAAGGCTGAATGAACCCTCAATATCACCTTCATCAAAAGCAGGTATCATTACAGTTACACTAGACATGTTAATTAAAGGATAGTTCCTTTTCCTCCACTCTGCTTCCTTCTCTACCTTGTTCTCTAGCCACTGCCAACTTTTCCCTTTCGATTTCTAGTTTTTCTCTTTCTAGTTGGATATTCTCCCATTCGAGCTGGTATTACATCTCTACCCGGAGCTTTTCAACCTGAGAAACTTCAGGTTTGTTATTACTCTTACCACCCGGTGTTTTAGCAGACTGAGTTGGAGGGATAGTAGCAAGGTTAAAAGGGACTTATTCCTCATCTTCAGTGTCGGGTAGAGCAGGGGTGTCTACAATTCCCTGCTTCACTAAATATTTTACAACAACATCCTTAATTACCGACTTAGTGAGTTTACTTGGGTGATCAGGTAAAGGGATCTGACAATTTTAATCCACTCTTTCTTCCAAAAGATATTTATGTATTCAGGGAGTTTTTTTTTTTTTCAATTCCTTGCGCCATGGAATCAATCAATAGGCAGACAACAATACATAAGGGTAGGCGGGACCCATGAAAATCCAATGACTACACACACACACACACACACACACACACACACACACAAACATAACAGAATGAAGCACAAGAATACAGACAAATATTTACATTATGACCTACGTAAATCCACCAAAACGAGGGTGGAGTACCAGAAGTTCCTCCAAAACCTGGTGGTTCAGTCAGGGGAGGGGTTAGCAAGGAAAGATTCTACACCATAGCCCTTACCTTCCATGATTAAAAATATACCAAATGGATATCCATAGTTGCTTCACAATTCAACTGATCAAACCAAGTAATTCAGTGGTGATTTTAGATAAACCAGATTATTTTACAAAGATGGATAACCTTTTAAGACAGTGATCGTTCAACGTTTGAGAAACTTGTGTCCTCGCCTCTAAAGCGGTTATCCTCAGACTTCAACAAAAAAGTAAGAAACCTTTTAAAAGATGTGCTAGACGTGGATGCCAGTAATTTCATACAAATCAATCCCGGACTACCCTACATCTATGGATTACCCAAGACACACAAGCAACATGTTCCTCTACGACCAATCATCGCCCAGACAGGTTCTTTTACCTATATATTATCGAAATTTCTGGCCAGTAAACTAGCACCTTTGGTTGGCACTTTCTCCAATTCACATATATATATAATTCATTTCCTAAATTTCTCCAATGGATAGTTAGTAAGTTTTGATGTAGATTCCTTATATACAAAAGTTCCCTTTGATGATGTGTTAAGATTTTTAGTAGATAAATTGCCTGACTGTAACATTAACTTAGGAATGCCACAAGATATGTTTCTCCAATTAATTAGCCTGTGTGTAGATTGTAATGCATTCTCCTTTGGTACCCAGTTTTATAAGCAAAAGTTTGGCATGGGGATGAGCTCTCCTTTATCTCCAATTATGAGTAACCTGTACATGGAATATTTTGAGACTTCCCATCCTTACAACCATTTCTCACCCAGATCTTACTTGGTTCAGATACGTTGATGACATTTTTTCCTTTTGGCCTAATACCCTTAACAATTCTGAGGATATTTTCTCAAATCTCAATGTATTGGTTCCCTCCATTAAATTCAAAGTAGAGTGGAAAACAAATGACTCCCTTCCATTTCTAGATGTACTGGTACAAAAAGATGCTAACTCTCTCAGTTTTTCAGTCTATAGAAAACCTACTCAGTGTAATCTGTATATTCATTTTTTCTCATACCACCATATTTCAACCAAAATGTCAGTGGTTTCTTCTATGTTTCTCAGAGCACTGTGAATTTCTAGTCCCCAGCACCTAGATCCGGAAAATGCTAAAATCTGGCAAATATTATTGGACATAAAATACTCCAAATAGTTCATAAGGAAAGCTTACTTCAAAGATAGGAAATCATTTTTCGTGCCAAAATCCCCTGTTAAACAGAAACCATACATAACATTGCCCTATGTGTCAAGCCTTGATGTTGTCAAAGCTGTGAGTCAGGATTTAGATGTAAACATTGCATTTAGGTATAATTCAACCATAGGCTAAAATCTGTGTTAGTTAAGAGTAAGCCCAAGAGCGAAGTCACTGCCGGTGTGTATAAAATCCCATGCCAAGATTGTGATTTAGTTTATGTGGGTGAAACTGGCAGGGATTTGAACATCCATATAAAGGAACATAAATATGCCTGCAAAGTAGGAAACAACAACATTGCAATCCTTGTTCATTCATATGAAAAGAACCATAGAATAGATTGGAATGCGTGCCAAATGTTGTACAAATGTAGCAATTCTAAGAAACGTAGGATTGTTGAATTAGTATGTATTAATAAGTACAATAATTTTAACCTAATAGAGGGTATGTTTAAGTTAGACCCAGTCATGAAAGGGTTAGTCAGTAAGTGTTTGCCGCCAAAAGTACTCCCACCACCCATCAGTGAAGCGCCTCGGGCAACAGGCACGACGGATTAGGTGAAGTGAGGTTGCGGGCGGGTCACAACGTAGTGTATATAAACTCACTCGAAAGTAATGGATGTACAGTACCACTCTTAACCTGTATTTCTACTGAAGAGGGCGACAGAGGTCGCCGAAACTTCTGGAATAAAATATTTCGTCTACCAGTTTGGGTTTTATTACTTACATTCATGATCACGTCAGTGTGATTTTCCACCCATTGATGATGTTGACGATGGTGTGATACCAGTATGATGATTCCATAAACACACACACACATTACAGAGCCATTGTACCGGTACCACACTAACACACACCACACATACACACACATACACACACACTACAGTGCCATTGTACCAGTACCACACATATACACATACGCACACCACACATACACACACACTACAAAACCATTGTACCAGTACCACACATATACACATACACATACCACACATACACACACCATACATGCACACATGCATACTACACATACACATACCACAAATACACACACATACACACACACACACACACACACAACACATACACACACATACACACACACTACAGTGCCATTGTACCAGTACCACACATATACACATACACACATACACATACACATACCACACATACACACACCATACATGCACACATGCATACTACACATACACATACCACAAATACACACACACACACACACACACACACACATATATATATACTACAGAGCCATTGTACCGGTACCACACATACACACACCACACATAGCCCGTGACTCTTGCGAGGCCCCGAGATTACTGGGTGTCGCACCAGATGAGATAGTGGAGCTTCGTGGTGATGTTGGTACCATAGCTTCTCTTCTGTCCCATTAGATGACGACACCTTATTTATACACGTCACTATCAAGGGAGAGCAGCTACACCGTCACTCACAGCATCTTGGAATATGGTGAGTTGACGACGATGTAGGGGATATTTTCTTGATGTGTCGGTGTAGCCAGGATAATTGCCGAACAACTGGACCCAGTTCACCTCTGAAAAATCCCAGACGTTTCCTCGTGGATTCGAACCCGGGTCCTTGACATCCGCAGTCCGTCTTTTTATCCACTCTGTCACTGCACACCACACATACACACATACACACACACCACACATACACACAACACATACACACACACTACAGTCAACACCACCAATTGCATACGGCCCTATGTATCATGAATGTACAGTAAAGCAACTTGATTCCTCCAAAGTATGCCAGGAAACAACAGGACCAGATGAACAAAATTAATGGTGGCCTGAATCTAGTAAGAATTTTATAGGGGTGGGATGGCTTAGGTCTAGTGTCTTAGGTTTTGTTGTTGTTTTGAATAGTTTGGGTGAATCAGTAACATTCCAACATGCCACAAACAAATTAAGGGTGTATTACACACACTTTGGTACATTAGAGTGCCTTGATTCCTCCAAAGTATACCAGGAAACAACAGGATGAGAATAACAATAATATTAGTGTCCTGTTACTTGGAATATGTTGGAGGCATCAGTTGCTCCACATTTCCCACCACCAGCACAATACTCTCCACTTAATTAAAACAGCTTATCTTATTGTGTTGTGTAATATCCTGTTAGACATATCTGAGGTACAGTCGGCATCAGCAATTCGTATACACCACTGTGACATCAAGGGTTCGTAACAACTAAAAAAAATAGTATATTAATTTTCTAACACAAAATTCTTCTATTAATGTTATTTAGGTAATACTTGAATCAGTCAGCAGAACAATGCTTACAGTATGTGCAGAATAACAACTCCTTTTAACTAATGCTTTGTGTACGAATTCCTGAGGCCGACTGTACATTTAGATGATGATAATAGTCGCATGTACCTTTGGTTAGAGATGTAGTATGTGTGTGTGTGTGTGTGTGTGTGTGTGTGTGTGTGTGTGTGTGTGCTCCAGATGATGATAATAGTAACCTGTACCTTTGGTTAGAGGTGTGTGTGTGTGTGTGTGTGTGTGTGTGTGTGTGTGCTCCAGGTTGACCACCAACACTTTACCCTCCCCCCTTTAATTTAAATCAGCTATTACTTACTTTGTGTGTGTGTGTGTGTGTGTGTATGTGTTCAATACTCCAACCTACATGCATCCAAGCTGTGGTACACAAATAATGATGATAATAATTAATGACAGAATAATAATAGTAGTAATAATCCAGGTACAGTAATAGTTTCATGACTATGGATGGTAAGGCTCCAGCACCATTTACATTCATTTCTATAGATGGTAAGGCTCCAGCACCATTTACTTTTATTTCTATGGATGGTGAGGCTCCAGCACCATTTACATTCATTTCTATAGATGGTAAGGCTCCAGCACCATTTACTTTTATTTCTATTGGTGGTGAGGCTCCAGCACCAATTGCCTTTATTTCCATGGGTGGTGAGGCTCCAGCACCAGTACAAGACCTCTGACAGACAAGGGGTCCAACTCGTAGGTTATATGAACCTTTAGTGGAGTCATTGTTAGTTTTACACAGTGGCAGTATCGTAACCAATGTGGTATAAGGTGCAGCCACTGCACACTGGCTACCATTAAGAATTGGGAAGTTCTTTTATAAAGAATCTCGGTGACCTACCCCTCCACAGGAGGGGTAGGTAAGTCTCACCCCGCCTCCACGTGGTGACCTCGGGGGACACCTCCCTGTTTTTATCAGTATTTTACTTTATAGAAGCTGAAGGTGAAGCTGAAGGGGGAGGCGGTGTGGGGGCACAATAGGTTCCCCCACATATAGATTTTAATTTCCCTTTTAATATTATTAGTGACGAAATTGTTTTTAAATTATAATTATAATTATTTTTTTAAGTGTATAGTGTGCAATTTTTTTTTCCTTTTTCTGTCTTTTATTATTATTAGGTACTTAAAAAAAAAAAGCTTGACAATGTTGATGACCCTTGTCCCTCAGGGGGTGAGCACCGAGCGCTGCGTTGGCCTTGCCAGCCAACAGTGGCCCTCCAATGGGCCAGTGGCGGGGAGGGGTCTCCAGTCTGCCCTGTGGGGGACAGGAAAGGGAAAGAATGTTTGAGAGTAGTAGCGATTAATGTGAATGGAATGGTGAATGAGGTGAAAATGAGAGAGATTGTGGAGTGTGCTTGAAAGAGTTAAATAGGTGTGTGTAGGGTGTCTGAAACTCATATGAAAGGATAGGGAGTGGAAGAGTGTGGGAATGGAGGGAAGAGTGTGTTGTGGGAAGGAATGGAAGGAGGCGTGATATGGACTGTGTAATGGCCACTACTGATGTCTAGGGTTTTTAGCAGGTTAACGCATCACTAAAAATAAACACAGAAAGGATATGAAAAGCCAAGTCATTGAATTCAATAATCATATACTTAACAATTAGCTTACAATACAACAAATTAAATGAAACACAAAAATTTACATTGACATAAAAATAATACAATAATTTACAAATAAATAGAAATAATCCCATTATGAAAGAACAAGTTAGTGAATACATCTTCCAAGATTACAATTACATATAAATTATCCCAGTAATGAAAGAACAAGTTAGTTAGTATATCTTCCAAGACTCTGCCTTCTGAAAACTGACAATTGGTATTACCACATCGATGTAAGTAAGGTGAAGTCCGTTTATAACACCACCGCTACCAGGAGGGAAGAGACACCAGCCGAGAGCAAGCAAGACTCACTCACTCACTTGTTGGATTTATTGGCTATTAACCAGTGGCATATAGCCAAAGGTCACTAAACCAATGATTCCATTTTATTATATCAATCTGTATAAGGTCATAAAGTTTTGTCTCCCTCAGAAAACTCATTAGTTTGTTTATAATATTCTTGTCATCTGATGGAATATTTTAGATGGTGGAAGCCGTGTTTTTAAGTTGGAAGTATTGTTTAATTTTACATCTTTGACTGTCAAATTTATTACAAAAAATTAGTAAATGACTTATGGACATTATTGTATTGCACGAGGGGCACTGAGGGGGAAAACTTCTGTTCATTTATGGCTTTAAGTGAGTTATTTTTGTGGCGTTGACCCGAAGACTAGCCAACACCACCTCGTCCCTGCGGCTACGTCATGATGACGTAGCCCAGGGTTCCATTACTTCTTTGACTTTATTTCTGATGTCTAATCTGGTCCACTGCCTTTGCCACAGGAGATGAATTCGATACTTAATGAGGGAAACAAAACACCTGAGATCCGTACGGACTATGCTCAGGTCCAGATCAACAGTTGACCCGGCTAGTATATCAGCCTGTTCATTGCCATAGATACCATAATGTGAAGGTACCCATATTAGCTTGATTGATTTATTGGCACAAAACAGCTTACTCATGATATTACCCTGTATTTCGTTGTTAGTTGTATTTAAGGATTTAATAGCTTTAATTAAGTGAACATAATGAATCAGTAAAGATAACTATCCTACCGTGGGTCGTCGATAGGGCAAAATCCAAAGCTTTATTAATAGCAAAAAGTTCTGCAAGAAAAATCGATGTATGATTCGGCAGTCTGAATCTTAACTGGCATTCAGTCGACCACACACTTGCACCCACACATTCATCCGTCTTGGAGCCGTCGGTATACAGATGGAAATATGAAAGATGTTTAACAATTATCTCATGAAACCTCTGTTGTACCTCCACCTCCGGCACCCGGGATTTAACCCCTGGCAGCCAGGAATCCACAATAGTGAAGGGGGGTGTTACCCAGGGTGCAATGTTTACTAAAACCAGGGAATCGATTGTTGATAATTCTATACCGACACACTCTACGAGGTCGTGGAGTCTTGCTCTGAGGGACCTCACGCCAGTGCCCTCCAGAACCATGCGACACCCAGGCGGATAACTCGGCCCATCCGGGGGCCTATCGCCATGGCCCCCCGGCTGCAAATGCATCACCAAGACATTACCGGGAGGATGACTAGGCTCCACGGGTACCTGAACTTGGGGCCTGGTCCCCATTGGCCTCACGCCAGTGCCCCCTGGGGTGCACGGGTTCCCGGACGGATGACTTGGTCCCTCTGCCAGGGGCCTAGCGCCATGGCCCCCCGGGTGCAGTTGCCGTAGAAAGGCATTCCCGGGAAGATGACTCGGCACCCTGGATTTTTTAGCACAATATATTAGAAGTTGTTGATCTCGTCTTAGACGGAGGGGAGGTACTTGTGACTCCACCTCTAGACGCTCGATTCGAGTGCAACATAGGGCTCAAAGACACACACGCAAACACGCATTGTGTACAACATCCAAACCTTTCAAGACAGACTCAGATGCCGAACCATACACTATTGACCCATAATCTACTCTAGATCTAGATCGCCATGTCATTCAACTGTCAAAATGCAGTCCAAGAAATTTATTTGAATATAATATAGGTAGGGGGTTGTCACCCATAGTCAGCCGGACGTCTGGCTTCTTCCTATGAGTGAAAATCACCCCTACACTCTTTCTAATTGAAAACTTAAAACCCCACTGGAGGCCCCAATTGTGAATCAAATCCAGTGCCAATTGGATCCGAGTTTCCAAAAACTCTACACTACAGCTGGAGTGCCATATCGCACAGTTATCAAAGTACAGTGAGTATTTAAGATTTCGAGGAGGAGCTGGTAGAATGTAATTGATCATACATAGAAATAAGGTCGGAGACAGAACACTCCCCTAAAGGATCCTGTTTGCCTGGACAAATATGTCCGAGAAAGTGACTGTGTCCGAAAAAAGCTTGACAGAGAAAGTTCTGTCAGAAATGAAATTCTTAACAAAAAAGGGCAGGTTACCGCGTAATCCCATCGCATATAGTTTCCTGAGGAGGCCATGTTGCCAAGTCATGTCGTAGGCTTTTTCAATGTCTAAAAATACTGCAATCAAAAATTGTTTTTTGGCAAATGCCTCTTGAATTTGAATTTCCAGGTTTATTAGCCGATCGAGCGTCTGGCGACCTTTTCGGAAGCCACACTGCTCGTCAACCAGCAAATTCCTGGAATTTAAAAAATGCAATAACCTACGATTAACAATTCGTTCCATTACCTTGCATAAGCAGCTTGTGAGCGCAATAGATCGATACGATGAAGTCGATCTGGGTCCCCCCTCCTTTCGGTATGGGAATGACATGTGCAAAGTGCCACGAGTTTGGAAAGGTGTGACCACTCCAAATCTCGTTAAACACCTGCAACATCTTGATCATGGAATCATAATCAAGATGCTTTATCATCTCATACCGAATCTCATCGGGTCCTGGGGATGTCCCACTACTGGCTCCTAGGGCTTGGTCAAGCTCTTGCATTGTTAGTTCACTGTTGTAATCTAATTCATCTCCTGTGGCAAAGTTAATATGCTGCAGCTCTGATGCTTCCTTGATGGGCAGGAAAGCTGGATGGTAATTTTCAGAGCTGCTAACAAAAGAGAACTGCCTGGCGAGGGCGTTAGCAATGTCTCTAGGTTCGTCATAGTTGATGTTATTAAAAGAGATGTTGGTCATTTTATTGGAGATTTTTTTCTTATTTAATTTTCTTACAGTGGACCAGACTTGGGAAATTGATGTTTCACTGTTAATATTAGAGACAAAGCATCGCCAGGAGTCTCGTTTGGCTTGTCTGATGGTTCGACGAGCCCTAGCTCTCGCAAGTTTATCCTTGCGAAAGTTCTCATCACCAATGTGATTTTTGATAAGCCTGTAGGCTCTATTCCTCTCTCACAGTACCCTGCGGCAATCTGGCGTCCACCATGGAACTCTATGCTTTGCGCTATCTATCGAAGTCTTAGGAATTGTTGCCGTTGCGGCTTTGAGGATATTATCTTAAATATTATTTACTTTATAATCAATGGTTTCTCGAACAATTTCAATACTGACACCCTTTGTGAAGGACACCTAGTCTGCGTTTTTTACGTTAAATTTAGGTGCTGAAGGCTCTTTAATAGTGTCGCTTTTAAATATAATCAAAATAGGAAAATGGTCGCTTCCCAATGAGTCATCAACGGGTAGCCACTGGCAAGTGGCTGCAATTGATGGGGAGACCAGAGATAGGTCAAGGACGCTAAAATTACCAGTATTATCATCAACTCTCGTCGGACTACCGTCGTTAAGAAGAACCAACTAGGAATCACTGATTAGCCTAGCCACCTGTTCCCCCTTTCTGTCATCCTGCAGGGAACCCCATAACGTATGATGAGCATTAAAATCTAATACAATTAATTTTCTACAGGGCAGACTGTCCTGTAGATCAAAAACATCATCATAAGTTACTGTGTCAGGAGGACAGTAGACAGAACAGATAGTCAGATAGATGCCACCGAATTTTACTCTGCAAGCGACACTTTCCAGAGGAAAATTACAGGGCACATCAGTGAAAGGGAGGTTATGGCAGATGTAGATTGTCACTCCACCTCCACCCCTCCCCCCACGGTCCCTCCTAATTAACATGCAGTTCCGAAGCTGAACAACCTCGTCTTCGACTTGGTCGTTCAGATGAGTTTCCTGAAGGGCAATAATATCGGCAGCGTAAGAACAAGCTGTAAAAGCTCTATTTTTGTCCCCTTACGTTACTCTTTGATTTTACTATTTTTACTCTACTTGTGGAGGAAAACAAAAATCTACTGCCTTTAACAAACAAAAAAAAAAAACAACCAGTGTACGCTACAACTCTATCCTATAGCTGTATCAACCTGGTCTGGAAAAAAAACAAGATACCAATGAGGAACAGGACTTGCCTTGCGAATACCAAAAATAAATCATACAAAGGACAAGTCCAGCTCCTCTCCAGTACTGGGTAAACGCTGCCACCACCAGACCAAAGTCGATCAGAGTAACCAAGTGAGCACACACCGGAAGGGTAGCGTAACGTTACGTTACGAAGGCTCGCGAGTAAGCAACCCAGACTACAATTTTAACGGGGGTACGATCAGTGTTGTGAAAGGAGAACTAATCTCTATATAGGTACACAGTCTATTTGTTATATCGGTGACGGAAATACTCAGACAATTATAAACCCGTTTATTATATCCACCTATTTGTTACAAGTACAACAAGTTCCCTATAATAATAATTTCTGTCCCCCCCCCCCTTTGCTAATATTACCTACTCCCAGTTCTGTCAACTAGGATAGGAATAATTCCGGGTCTCGCCAGTTGACAGAGCTAACACATAAATCCAAAACAAAGACAATTATTACTATGAAATATCCCCCCTCCCTAATACAATTCCTACTCCCTTTTCTGTCTACTAGGACAGGAATAATTCCGTGCCTCGCTAGTGACAGATCTAAGTACATATAAAAAAAAATATTACATGAAGTGTCCCCCCTCCCACAATATTTCAAATAATTCCTAATAATAAATTTTGCACAATAAGACCGAAATATAGTTAATACCAAAAAAAAAATAACATCCTAATCTCAATATTATAAATTAAAATTTAAAATTGCCAGCAACTGTAGTTAATTTTCTAAGTACCACGTGGTTCACTTTACACCAAGGGAGATCGCTAATAATGGCTGCCACCAGCAGAGACGAGATCAGAATGAGCATGAGAAAAAAAACATACTTTACTTACTATGCCTGAATGTGACCACACAATATTCCTTAGTTAGTTATATCCCATCACGGGACTTAGTAGATTCACCACACTATATTCACAATACTATATTTATGATGAGAGAGAGAGAGTTGGAACCCTTACCTGCCACCAGCAGAGACGAGATCAGAATGAGGTAGTAGCAACTCAGGGTACCGCCTCGCCATCTCCCCCACTCTCACTCTCTTAAGCAAAGTAGTGACCAACTCATCTTAATTTCTGGCAAATCCATCAGTTCTACCCTTACTGGTGTATATAATTACATAACCTAATTTAAACATATAAGTGAGCTCAAATATATTGCTTTCTCCCTTGTGTAAAGTTTTACACTACTGTTATTTACATTTTCAAAGCATGTATTGTTCCGCCAACAAGAAAATGTACTGTCCCGACTGTAGGCCCTAACTAATCTAATTAATTTTCTAAGCAAGTTACAATTAAATGCCGGTAACAGTATAGGAATGTTAGCTTCGTTATTATATATTATAATTAGAAATGCAGGTTATTCCCTGTCTCCATTAAATTATTTTACATTCCTTTCTTAAATCACCGCCTGGCTACTCCCTACAATTCTACACTAAAAACCTATTCTAATACATATAAATATACAACACCCGTAAATATCCCGAATAATAATACATATAAAATAGGGGTGTTACAAAGCCAAAAGTTTGAGTTCATTTAATCTAGCTCTAAGACTTCGACAGTTCCATTGGAGTATGGTTAGAGCGAAGATTATCGCTGTTTATGTGGTTTCTTGGGGCCTTGTTCGTCTGGCCGAACCTTTTTGTGCTGGAAGGGAAGACCCTCTTCCTCCCCTGCACTTCCCGGGGACCTCCCGCAGGCTGGTTTCGCGACGGTAGCCTCCATCGCCTGTTCCTCTCCATGAGGTACAGAGCCAGTCCTCGAACGGCTCGTCTCGCGACGAGCCGAACGACTCCCGGATGTAGGCTTCATGGGAGTCACCTGAGCGAGAACATAAGATCTTGAAGCTGATACGGTATCATCAGCCTTGTGGTGCTTCTTTTGTAGGGTTGATTCAAATATTTCTTCTAATTTCTAAGCCAAATTTTCTACTTGAAGCATTAGTTTGCTTACTTGATCTTTTAATTCTTTAATTTCTTTATCCTTAGCCTGGATAGTCACGTTGACATCAGTTGCATTAGCAGGAGCAGTGGTGCCAGTTATTGCTGCAGCATAGGAAACTGTGGGAGTTTGGTTAACCCCCTCCACCTTCCTCTTTGACTCACCATAACTGACATCATGAGCCCTCATGTATGCCATTGCCTCAGTCTCCACTTTAAGGCTCCTGCAGTCACCTGCACTTGCCTGGTGGGGGCCGCCACAATTAGCACACCTGAAGACTGTCTCTGTACACAATTCTGTCTCGTGACTATCTGCACATTTACCACAAGTGAATGAATCTTTATTGCAGCACCTCAATGCTGTGTGTCCGAATTTCTGACAACGGAAACAACGCATCGGTTTCTAAACGTATGGTCTTACATGAACTATTTCGTAACCAATCTTAACTGTGTCCGGAATCTGGGCTGAAGCAAAAGTAAAAAAACATAAGCCAGATTTCTCTCTCTCATCCTGGTCATACTTTGAACATCATCAACGCCTTGGTCCTTCATTCCCTCCAAAATGTCTGCCTCATTCAGAGCGGCCAAATCCCTATAGAAAATGACGCCCTTACAGGTACTTGGCCCCACTGGAATAGTGGTTTTCACCTTCAGGTCATGAATCTGCGTCAGTTTAAGGAGATCCTTAACCTGGGATGCCTTCAGTACTTTCACCAGAAGACTACCATCAGGTAACTTCTTAGCACAATCAAGACTTTTTTTTTTTTTTTTTTTTTTTTTTTAATTCATTGCGCCGTAGCGTCAGTCAACAGGCAGACAATAGTACACAAGGGTAAGCGGGACTCACGAGAACCCAATGACCACATACACACACAAGCACACACACATGCGCACACACACTCACATCACGAAAACATAACAGAATGAAGCACAAGCATACAGACAAATATTTATATCATGACCTACTTAAATCCACCAAAACGAGGGTGGCGCACCAGAAGTTCCTCCAGAACCTGATGGTTCAGCAGGTGTCGACAAACCACATCAAGTGGCAGGCCCTGGGGCAGCAAGTGTCGGACAGTGGGGCAGGCTAGGCAATAGTGCTCTATAGTGTTAGCACGAGGCGCTCGACACAAGCGACACTCAGTGAAGGGAGGCTCACCCTGCATCCCAGCAACCTGCCACGGTGGCCGGTAGCCAAGCCTCAAACGAGCAGAGACTACATTGTGCCTCCGAACCATGAGGCCTCGACGACGGTAGGAATATTTGTGATGGCAGACAGACTCGTAATGGGTGATGGAGATGCTGAAGGGCCTCTCTGCATCCCTGCGTCGCCGTACAGGGAGGAGAGCAGCGGAGCGGACTTTAGAGAGGTAACATGTCAGGGAGAGAGGACGTCCAGCACCACGAGGAGGCAGATGGCAGGCTTCCTTTGCGAGTCTGTCAACTGTACCATTGTGACGTAAACCTACATGGGATGGCACCCATAAAAATTTGACAGTCAAGTTATGGTGACGCAATAAGGCCAAAAACGATAAAATCTGCTGAATAACAGTAGAGTGTGTGGGCTGAACACTAGAGAGGGAATGAAGGGCAGGTTTGGAGTCACAAAAAATGGCAGCATTCACTCCACGTTGACAAACAACACTAACAGCATCCAGAATGGCATACAGTTCACACAATGTTGAGCTAGAGTGGTTACAGAGACGACGGCCAACCCAACCCCCTGGAGGTGACTCCAGGTCAGGCGAGAAAACAGCACAACTTGCTGCACCATCCACCTGCAATGAGCCATCAGTGTAGAGGCAGTATGGATCTGTGATGGAGGAAGTCACTGTTTCTATGTGTTCCAGAGCCAACTGCTGCTGTAGAGAAGGCAGCTCCGACTTGGAAGTAGGTGTAAAGCTCACATCAGGTGTTGGTAGCATCCATGGAGGGGGCCCTGGGGGGACGTCTGCAACCATTATATCTATATTAAGACCACGGAGCACAGAGGAAACAGACCTTATAAGAGTAAGTCCAGCAGGCAGTATGGGAGGGACCGGGTAGTTTGGTCTAAGAGAAGTCCTGACTAACTGAGAGTAATGGGGTGAAAGATGTGGGAAATGGAGGCACTTGACAGTGAAGCAAGTAACATTAGAATAAATTCTCTCCACTAATGGGGGAAGACGCAACTCACGCTGCATGTTCACTATCCTGGTCGACATTGGACAACCGAGAATAATTCTCATTGCTCTATTTTGAAATTTTCTAAAGTTTCCAGAGTAGCCCTAGGAAGTTGAATCAGAGCAGGGGAAAGGTAATCAACAACTGAACGGATAAAAGCAATATAGATGGTCCTGGCTACTGGGATGGAGATGCCCGAGGAGTTGTTAGTGAGCCATTGAAGTGGTGTAAGTCGGCGCTGGAGACGACCCAATAAGTCCTGGACAATGGGATGGTCTTGAGGTCTGGCAGGGACAATCGGCCAAATATTGACTGGCGCACCCAGGTAGCAGTACTGGGAACACATGGGAATGACAGTCCCTCCAATGGTGAACACTGGCTGAGCTTGAGGAAGGCGGCAGGTGAATATTCTGCTCTTATCTAGGGAGACAATAATGCCACAGTGAGAGGAGGCCACAGAGAAGGAGTCAAGAAACCGCTGGAGATCCCTTGGTGAGGTAGAATGAACACAGATATCATCAGCATAGCACGTAATTGTAGTTCCAGGAATATCAGGGAGAGAAGTGAGCAACCGATGCATCAGAATATTAAATAACAATGGGCTGAGAACACCACCTTGAGGCGTACCAAGATGAAAACTGCGCAAAGGACTGAGTGCACCACTGAAAAACACACAGGAGGTCCTGTTACTCAGGTAGCCCCGAATCCACCGTAGTAGATTACCCTTTATCCCAAAGTCAACCAGTTGATCCAAAATGACGTCTCTATTAGCAACATCGAAGGCACTTCGAAGGTCAATGAAGGCCACCACACTGTCCCTGGAAAGGCGAGAGTACAGGTCGATTAGGCAGTGATGTGTGCTCCGCTGGGGAAGGAAACCAAACAGCCATGGAGAGAGGCGATCCTGCAGTCTGTACATGAGATGATTGAGTAAGATTCTCTCCATAACCTTACAGAAACAGGAAGTAAGGGAAATAGGCCTGAACTTCGCAGTGCCGGGCTTAGGGATGGGTATTATTGTGCTGCTGGTCCAGGCTCGTGGTACACAACCGTCACGAAGACAAAGATTGTACAGTCGAAGTAGAGGGTTCCCAGGAACTTGTTGAAGTAGGCGCAGCACAGCATAAGTAATACCATCATCACCAGGGGAAGAAGCTCTACCCCGAATGAGAGCACGGCGCAACTCCTCCTCAGTTATCACCTCTGCATCATCGTCATCATCTTGTAACAGAGCAGACATTAGACGTAGCCGATGGACAGCAGGACGGGAAGCGAGTGCATCTTGTATGTGGATGGGTAGACTGGCTGGGGTAGATTGTTCTGACCAGGCATCGACAAGTTGTTTGGCATAGTCGGCAGGAGTGTGATGACGAGCAGTGGCCGGTGTCTTTTTAACAACCCGACGGATGAGGTGCCACATAGAAGCCACACTTGTTTGCTGGTTGATGCTGTCCGTGAACCGCTGCCAAGACTCAGTGTGAGCACAATCCTGCAGGGCAACTAAAGCGTCCCTAGACATCTGGTAACGATGGAGTAGGTCAGGGGTTGGGTTGGCTTGAAACAATAGGCCATCACGTTCAGCCTCCTCCTTTGCCTCCTGTAAACGTGCATCCAGCGTCCAGGAGTGGGCAGTATGGCGATGCTGGGGGTGTGGCCGGGAGACGTATAGCCTATAAAAGTCATGAGTAGCAGATACAAGATCAGAGTACAACTGTTCAGCTGATGATATGTCAAATGTAGGGAATACATGGGCCATAAATAAGATGTAAGTCGGGCAATATTTAGGGGGCACAGCAATACACAAACGAGTGGCTGAAGCACCTGACCCAGCAGTTAGAGAATAATGAAACCGAAGAGCAATGTGATCAGAGAATAAGTCTGGCACGGAGAAGCACTGGACCTGAGATGCTATCAGGCCAGACGAGAGGATGTAATCCAGAGTACCTCCCCGGCAATGAGTGGCACCACCAGTGTCCCAGTGTGTCAGATGATGCTTGCGGATGTATGAAAGGAGACGAACACCATTACGATTAATAGAGCCAGTACCATCACCCAAATCAGAATGCCGAGCATTAAAATCTCCCATATACACCATACCACGCACTGTTGGAGAAGGAAGAGCCTCAAGAGTGAGTCTAGCTGGGGCAGAATAGACATTACATAGTTGGAGTACTCCATTCCCAGGTAGAACCTCAAATAGCTGAAAGGTCATGTCAGGATCAGTGGAGGTACGGAGAAGGCGATGTGGCAAGGAGCTATGTATGTAAGTCAGGAGACCATTCCTTACCAGATGAACATATGGCACATAACCTGAGAGGGGAGGAGCTTGCCCAAGAGCGAGTGGCCGTCCTGGAAATGCTTCCTGGAGAAAAATAACACTGGGATGATGACAAAAAACATAGGCCTTGAGTTGAGTGAGCTTAGCATAACTGGTGATACCACATACATTCCAGGAGATGACATCCAGCCGGCAATCACTAGTGAACTCTATATTTGGAGGTAGAAGTCCGGTGAGTGGGGGCAGATGAGCGACCTGGAGAAGAAGATGGACTAGGAGAAGGGACTGACTCGAAAAGCTTTTCAAGGCGAGATGCAACAGTATCCATCTTTTCGGTTAGGGTAATGACAGTTGAGATGATGGCCTGCTGAGCCTCGACCAAGGTGGAGAGTTTGGAGTCATTGGCAGCCTGAGCGCAACCAGCCCATCAATCCTGGCTTCAAGGGCAGAAAAGCGGTTTTCAAGAGCCGTACATCGTGCCATGAGGGTAGCAACAGACTTGCGGAGGGCCAGGTCTGGAGGTGAGGCAGGGTTGGTAGGAGGAGCAGATTGGGGAGGTGGTGGTGGTGGTGGTGGTGGTGGTGAAGGAGGCGGAGCAATAGTAGAGACACGAGCCTGGACCTTACGTCGAGTACATCCATGCCACACGTTAACCCCTGGCTGAAGGCATCGTGGACACTTCCATCGAGACGTATCTTCAGGAGGTGAAGGCTCAGAGGTGGAGGCAGCAGGACGTGATTGTTCACCCCTGACAGGACACGTCTTGGAATCATGGTCGGCAGCACACCATGCACACCTCGGCCTGGCAGAACAGTACCGGAAGATATGCCCAACTCCCCAGCACCTGTAGCACCAAGGCTGGTCATTATGAAGTTTCCTCACCTCACACGGTGGAAGACAAGGGAGGAAATCAAAGGAAATCTCATTTGGAGGTGGATCGGGTTGACTCCAGACAACAACAATACGGCTAATGGGGGAACCATCTTGGAAAAAACGACGGGCAAAGTACACACCAGGGTATCCTTTGGCAAGTTTCGGGTCAACATCAATAGGAAAACGGGTGAGGATGTAGCTGGGGAACTTACGAGGCCTCTCATGTGAGTCTTCAAGAATGAGAGGCAGAGATAAAAATTCACCAGCCTTCACTCTATCAATGATGTCCTGACGCTTCCTAGAGATGTAGACAAACCGGGAGGTGACAGCAGCCATCTTGACTTCAGCCAGTTCACGCTGCAACTGGAAGGCCCTGTTGACATCAGAAAACCAACGCAGCTTTGTGTCCGTAGATGGGTTTCCAGAGAAGGAGAGTTTGACATAGGCATCTCTCGGGGCAAATGCAGGAAGGTTGGACGAGGGCAAGGAGTTGGTATACAAAGAAGAAACACCAGGGTGAGGCAGAGAAGGTACGTCGTGCACAGCTGAAGCACCCTTGGCAGTCTTGGCATTTGGAGGCAAACAGTCCACACCATCGGAATCCTGCGAGGAGTCGGACGAGGCATCAACAGGTCGCTTGGTAGAGGTTGAGGAGGTGGACGGCTGCAACCTGTGCTGCGGAGTGACCGAGGAGAGGGGGGGAGGGTTGCGAGAAGGCAGCTCAGGCCAGTGATCCTCAATTGGAGACTCGTCTTCCTCCGACATTGCCAAGTCGGCCTCCAAGCAGGAATCCGCACTCTCCATCAGGCCAGGCAAGGCCTAGATGGAAAGCAAACAACAACACAAACAACTAAACACTCAATCAGCCAGGGACACACACACACACACATCCACATACACACAGACAATCACAACAAAACTATACACAGAACCACAACAGACAAACAACACCAGCAACACCACAGAAACAGCAACACACAAACAAGAACTCACAAACAACACAAAAAACACAAACAATAGCTCCAAAACAACACAAAACAACAACACAAACGAGAATGGAGGCAGAGCGCCACGAGCACGTCCACACTCCACCTGTTCTGGAGCGAGACTCACAATCAAGACTGCCACCTGCTTGACCATCAAGGACCTTTTTGGACCCTCGTCTACACATCTAATATTTACGTATCGAGTATTCATTGGAGGAATTTTAATATCAAGTTGTCGTTGTCTGTCTGCCTTAGGAGTTCCATTATTGTCAGCCATTGTTCTAGTTTGGTCCTTGGTCGTTAACCTCCCTCCTTGAGGAGGATGGAGACTAGTCGGGGGATCATCTATCCGGGGCATCGGACTACATCCGACCCCTCTCCTATCACTCTCACTTAATTACCTTTACTATTGTATCAACCCCCAAAACAGGACAATAATTTAGGGAAATAAAAGTTGCCTTTACTCCCCCCCCCCCTCTAGTGGTAGCCTGGCGGCATTCTCCAGTACCAGCTAGGGGATCAGAGTTTATGCGGAAGGAACTTCCCCACCACCGAACCTGCCTAATGCGAGGGGTGGTGTAGTCAGAACCCACCTTTCAAGTGAATACCGTTGCTCAGCCAAGAGACAACCGTAGGCCCAGGAGGTCGCACGGAAAATATGGAAGAAAGAGTAGATTAAGAGAAAGAGGCGTCCAAATGACGCACCAACTACTGGGCCTCCCTACCACAGAGTTTCCCCTGAGGCAGCGAGTACTGCGGGTCTGTATTCTGTTGTTGCTGTGCTACGAGATGACGAGATCTGGACTGAACATTTTTTAAGACTTATTTTATTTTATTTTTTATTTTGTTTACGTTAAAAAGCCATCACCCCTGATGGGGATGACATAAATGTAAACAAATAAGCCAACCCAGTAGTTTGCTCCAGTCATAGATGCTGGCTCATGTGAACAATGAAGGACACATCAGTATGCGAGAATTGCCTCAGGAAAAGCACCTCCTCGCATACGTCATTTGTAATCCTTCATCATTATGCTAATTCAAAGGCAAAACAATATAAAAATTTACAGTATATAGTAATCTAATCTCGTATATAAAAATAAATGTATATAAAAGATAAATCTAATATACACAAATAAATATATATATATAAAATACATTTAATGTTTGTCCTGATAGTTATATACATTGTACATAGTTTATATATATACAATTTTTTTTTTTTTTGTTATTGAATTAACAGTGTAGTGAATAAAGTGACATGGTGAGATATATTGACATGTTGATCTATATGGTGAAATATGTTGACGTGAGCAATATGGTGTGGATGTGGATGCAATGGTGAGTGTGAAAACGAACATCTTGTGGTAGTTTGTTCATATGGAGCGTATGGGGATGAGACGTTGAGTATGAAAGTGCACTGGATTGAGGTGAAGGAACGGAGTGGAAGATTCATATTGGGAATGCGATGAAAGGTTGGAGTTGATCTGTATATGAGTGAAAGTGTCATTAGTTGGCAGGAGGGACGCCACTTGGCAGAGGACTGTGGTGCTTGGTGGTGATTTATTTGTTGATTAAGGCAGTTGACAATACATATACGTATAAATATGTATAAAAACCCCAATACCCATCCCACGCATAAATTATAATAAAATCTAAGTCACAACACTCTGACTAGTCCGGTCTCTTTCAAGAAAATCATCAATTTATCAGTCACACCAGGATCCCCATCACCCAAGGCAGAGTTCAGATTCATGGGGACTTGATTTACCCTGCAATAGGCAGCCAGAGGCTGATGCTCCCCAACATACATACTACAGTGCAAAATGATGTGACTGATTGATGGCACCACATCACAGGGGTTACATTGTGGTGGGAAACTATGATTGATATAAGGCAACATATGAGTTAAAAGTGTGCTATTCATTCTTAATCTTGCAAGTACTACTTCCTCGAGGCGATGTTGGCGATATGCTGAGGGCCAGTCTTCAATTGTGGTCTTGATGGTCGGTATAGCCAGGTCGGTCCACTGACTTTGCCGCAGAAGATTAATTGATTTCTTACCGAAAGAGAGACACGACTGTAGCTCCCGAGGGACTTCCCACATCTCCTCAAGTTCTACCGCCGACTTTGCAAGTAAGTCAGCCTGTTCATTACCGAAGATTCGACAATGACCAGGCACCCAGATCAGAGAGAAGGACTTAGCAGACACATGGAATTTATTGATAATATTGCCCAAGATTTCATTTTTAGTCGTTTTACAAGTTTTAGAGCCATCAGTGTACAAGTGGAATGACGCTAGGTTTCTAATGAGGATCTTCCGGAACAATTGTCTGACCTCCACCTCCGGCGACTGGGACTTGGCAATGGGGAGCCAGTCAGTAATAACAGTGGTGGGACTAGACTCCCAGGGCGCTATATTTAACATGATGAGTCGATCCCCACTAGACAGGTCGTACCCTAACGCTTGACAGAGGAAGTGAAGCCGCACAGCCACCGACTTGAGGGCCCCATGCAGCAGATGTTCCCACTGCAGGAGGATCCCACAAGCTGGGATGGCCAGCGATCGTTTTCGGTAGGTGGTAATACCGTATGATAATAATAGATGGTCACGACGAATACGGAGGGGAGGTATATCAGCCTCTACTTCCATCCGCTCCACACGAGTACATCGAAGAGCTCCAAGACATAATCTTAAACATACATTCTGAAATACATCCAATCTCTTGAGTGTCGCCTCAGATGCCGACCCATACACCTGTGTGCCATAGTCAAGCTTTGAACGTATGAGGGACTTATACACCATCAATAAAGATGTTCTGTCAGATTTACCAGATAAATATTTAAGGACATTTAATTTCTTTCTACAACAAACAAGCAAATAATTAATATGACTTTTCCAATTAAGCCTACTGTCAAAATGTAGGCCTAGAAATCTTACTGAATTTTGAAAAGGTATCAGCTGATTATCTAAAGTAATATGCAAATCATATACTCTACGTTTACGTGTGAAAACAATGCCGACACACTTAGGAACAGAAAACTTAAAACCCCACTGTGAGGCCCACTGATGGACAGAGTCAAGTGCTAATTGAATCTGCCTCGCCGAAAACTGAACATTGGGGGATGAGTGCAACAATGCACAATCGTCAACATACAGTGAGTATTTAAGGTTTCGGGGAACAGAAGCTGATGACAGAATATCATTAATAGCAATACTGAAAAGAGTCGTGCTAAGTACACTTCCTTGGGGCACCCCATTTTCTTGGACAAATATGTCGGATGTTACGTTATAGGGCAACCTGACAGAAAATGTCCTATCAGCAAGGAAGTTACTGATAAATATAGGCAAATTACCCTCTAAGCCATAGGCGTAAAGTTTCTGTAGTAGTCCGTAACGCCATGTCATGTCATATGCTTTTTAAATATCCAAAAATATACCTATCATGAAATGTTTCCGAGCAAATGTCTCGGCAATACAATGCTCCAAATGCATTAATTGGTCTAGAGTGGACCGATGTTGACGAAATCCACTCTATTGAACATTTAACACATTCTTCGACTCTAAAACAAAAACCAGTCTTTTATTTACCATACGTTCCATGACCTTACATAGACAGTCAGTCAGCGCAATAGGACGAAACGAACTGGGATTCGTAAGGCGACCGTCTCGTTTAAGTATCGGTATGACATGCGCGTAGTTGCATGAGTTTGGCAACGTTTGAGACGTCCAAATCTCATTAAACACTGCTAACAGCTTACTCAGGTTGTCCTTTTTTCTTTTCTTTTTAAATTAATTGCGCCGTAGTGTCAATCAACAGGCAGGCAACAATACATACGGGTAGGCGGGACCCATGAGAATACAATGACTACAACCACACATACACACGCACACACACACACACACCACACACACACATCACAAAAACATAACAGAATGGAGCACAAGCATACAGACAAATATTTACATTATGACCTACTTAAATCCACCAAAACGAGGGTGGCGTACCAGAAGTTCCTCCAGAACCTGGTGGTTCAGCAGGTGTCGACAAACCACATCAAGTTAGAGGCCCCGGGGCAGCAAGTGTCGGACAGTGGAGCAGGCCAGGCAATAGTGCTCTATAGTGTTAGCACGAGGCGCTCGACACAAGCGACACTCAGTGAAGGGAGGCTCACCCTGCATCCCAGCAACCTGCCACGGTGGCCGGTAGCCGAGCCTCAAACGAGCAGAGACTACATTGTGCCTCCGAACCATGAGGCCTCGACGATGGTAGGAATATTTGTGACGGCAGACAGACTCGTAATGTGTGATGGAGATGCTGAAGGGCCTCTCTGCATCCCTGCGTCGCCGTACAGGGAGGAGAGCGGCGGAGCGGACTTTAGAGAGGTAGCATGTCAGGGAGAGAGGACGTTCAACACCACGAGGAGGCAGATGGCAGGCTTCCTTTGCGAGTCTGTCAACTGTACCATTGTGACGTAAACCTACATGGGATGGCACCCATAAAAATTTGACAGTCAAGTTACGATGACGCAATAAGGCCAAAAACGATAAAATCTGCTGAACAACAGTAGAGTGTGTGGGCTGAACACTGGAGAGGGAATGAAGGGCAGGTCTAGAGTCACAAAAAATGGCAGCATTCACTCCATGTTGACAAACAAGACTAACAGCATCCAGAATGGCATACAGTTCACACAATGTTGAGCTAGAGTGGTTACAAAGACGACGGCCAACCCAGCCCCCCGGAGGTGACTCCATGTCAGGTGAGAAAACAGCACAACCTGCTGCACCATCCACCTGCAATGAGCCATCAGTGTAGAGGCAGTATGGATCTGTGATGGAGAACGTCACTGTTTCTATGTGTTCCAGAGCCAACTGCCGCTGTAGAGAAGGCAGCTCCGACTTGGAAGTAGGTGTGAAGCTCACATCAGGTGTTGGTAGCATCCACGGAGGGGGTCCTGGGGGGACGTCTGCTACTATTATATCTATATTAAGACTACGGAGCATAGAGGAAACAGACCTTATAAGAGTTCGTCCAGCAGGCAGTATGGGAGGGACCCGGTAGTTTGGTCTAAGAGAAGTCCTGACTAACTGAGAGTAATGGGGTGAAAGATGTGGGAAATGGAGGCACTTGACAGTGAAGCAAGTAACATTAGAATAAATTCTCTCCACTAACGGGGGAAGACGCAACTCACGCTGCATGTTCACTATCCTGGTCGACATTGGACAACCGAGAATTATTCTCATTTCTCTATTCTCAAATTTTTCTAAAGTTTCAAGAGTAGCTCTGGGAAGTTGAATCAGAGCAGGGGAGAGGTAATCAACAACTGAACGGATAAAAGCAATATAGATAGTCCTGGCTACTGGGATGGAGATGCCCGAGGAGTTGTTAGTGAGCCATTGAAGTGGCGTAAGTCGGCGCTGGAGACGACCCAATAAGTCCTGGACAATGGGATGGTCTTGAGATCTGAGAGGGACAATCGGCCAAATATTGACTGGCGCGCCCAGGTAGCGATACTGGGAACACATAGGAATGACAGTCCCTCCAATGGTGAACACTGGCCGAGCTTGATGAAGGCGGCAGGTGAATATTCTGCTCTTATCTGGGGAGAGAGTGTTTTGGGCAGCCGTGGAGTGAAGACGTGCTTAACAGAGCTCCTACATTTCCTTCATATGTCCCCGCGATCACTTGTTTGAGCAGCCAGTATTCTTGCTGGCTGCTAGAGGTATGTTTCAACCTTAATCTAAACCAGATAAGCGCCATAATGTGTTGAAATTAATTGAAATGTGATAACATTCTGGCCTAACAACATACCCACCGTACACCCGCCACCTCAGCGCCATCTTCATTTTCTACACTCCAAACCACCATTTCCTCAATTGTCCCAGTGCCCTATTTTCTGCGCTATAATATTATTACAGCAGTGATGGCTCCCGGGAGGAGGAATAAGAAGCCTGAGGAAGCTTCTACTAGTGAAGAAGGCGCCTTACCACAAGACGCAAATGTAATAACAAACATTGGCGGGACCGGTAAACACAACACTACTACCTTAACGACCACCACCACCACCACCACCTCAGTGCCTGACGTAACAGAAATAATCAACCAGGAATTATCCAACACCAATCTACCAGGTGATATGCAGGCACTTGTGACAATCATAGGCAAAGTTATTCAAACACAATTTGACACATATTTCTCAAAGGTCGACAACTTAATCACTACCAATAACAGACAAATTGACCATATGCAAACTAAAATTAATGAACTGGAAAATAAAATAATCAATTTAGAAACAACAATAGATGACGTGGATCAGTACGAACGTAGAGACACAGTGATAATTAGTGGCCTCTCATTACCTGATGAATTAACCAATGAAAACCCCTGTGACCTCATAGTGAACACCATCAAACACCACCTCCATGTTAACATGACACATACAGATATTAATGTTGCACATCGCATTGGCCGTAAAACTCAAGGGAAAACAAGACCAATAATAGTGAAACTACAAAACCGCATAAAAAAATCAGAACTAGTACACACATGTATAACCGTAAAACCACAACTGTATATTAATGAATCACTGACCCCTAAACGCCGTGAGATATATACTGTAATTCGTAGAATCAGGACACAACATAAACACCTTTTCCAACAATGTCACACTTCTGATGGTAGGATAATAGTGAAACTTAGAAACTCCACAGTTAAGCACACCATAACCAATGACCAGTCACTTGCTCTATTCCTTGATAATCATCCAATCTTCAAAAATACAGCTGAAAACATGAACTAACGCTTATTTGGATTCATACGATTGTTGATATTAATAACACTACTATTTGCAATGTGATTACTATTACTGTTAATATTTCTAATGACACCATTAATATTTATGTTACCATACCGTATATATGTATTTTTTTTTCTTTCAAATAGAGCTACTAATATTACTACTTTCTTCTACTACTACTACTTTCTTCTACTACTACTACTTTCTTCTACTACTACTACTACTACTACTACTACTACTACTACTACTACTACTACTACTACTACTATTACTATTACTATTACTATTACTATTTCTATTTCTATTTCTATTTCTATTTCTATTTCTATTTCTATTTCTATTTCTATTTCTATTTCTATTTCTATTTCTATTTCTATTTCTATTTCTATTTCTATTTCTATTTCTATTTCTATTTCTATTTCTATTTCTATTTCTATTTCTATTTCTATTTCTATTTCTATTTCTATTTCTATTTCTATTTCTATTTCTATTTCTATTTCTATTTCTATTTCTATTTCTATTTCTATTTCTATTTCTATTTCTATTTCTATTTCTATTTCTATTTCTATTTCTATTACTATTACTATTACTATTACTATTACTATTACTATTACTATTACTATTACTATTACTATTACTATTACTATTACTATTACTATTACTATTACTATTACTATTACTATTACTATTACTATTACTATTACTATTACTATTACTATTACTATTACTATTACTATTACTATTACTATTACTATTACTATTACTATTACTATTACTATTACTATTACTATTACTATTACTATTACTATTACTATTACTATTACTATTACTATTACTATTACTATTACTATTACTATTACTATTACTATTACTATTACTATTACTATTACTATTACTATTACTATTACTATTACTATTACTATTACTATTACTATTACTATTACTATTACTATTACTATTACTATTACTATTACTATTACTATTACTATTACTATTACTATTACTATTACTATTACTATTACTATTACTATTACTATTACTATTACTATTACTATTACTATTACTATTACTATTACTATTACTATTACTATTACTATTACTATTACTATTACTATTACTATTACTATTACTATTACTATTACTATTACTATTACTATTACTATTACTATTACTATTACTATTACTATTACTATTACTATTACTATTACTATTACTATTACTATTACTATTACTATTACTATTACTATTACTATTACTATTACTATTACTATTACTATTACTATTACTATTACTATTACTATTACTATTACTATTACTATTACTATTACTATTACTATTACTATTACTATTACTATTACTATTACTATTACTATTACTATTACTATTACTATTACTATTACTATTACTATTACTATTACTATTACTATTACTATTACTATTACTATTACTATTACTATTACTATTACTATTACTATTACTATTACTATTACTATTACTATTACTATTACTATTACTATTACTATTACTATTACTATTACTATTACTATTACTATTACTATTACTATTACTATTACTATTACTATTACTATTACTATTACTATTACTATTACTATTACTATTACTATTACTATTACTATTACTATTACTATTACTATTACTATTACTTCTACTTCTACTTCTACTTCTACTTCTACTTCTACTTCTACTTCTACTTCTACTTCTACTTCTACTTCTACTTCTACTTCTACTTCTACTTCTACTTCTACTTCTACTATTACTTCTACTATTACTATTACTATTACTATTACTATTACTATTACTATTACTATTACTATTACTATTACTATTACTATTACTATTACTATTACTATTACTATTACTATTACTATTACTATTACTATTACTATTACTATTACTTCTACTATTACTTCTACTATTACTTCTACTATTACTTCTACTATTACTATTTCTACAACTACTTCTACTATTACTATTTCTACAACTACTTCTACTATTACTATTTCTACAACTACTTCTACTATTACTATTTCTACAACTACTTCTACTATTACTATTTCTACAACTACTTCTACTATTACTATTTCTACAACTACTTCTACTATTACTATTTCTACAACTACTTCTACTATTACTATTTCTACAACTACTTCTACTATTACTATTTCTACAACTACTTCTACTATTACTATTTCTACAACTACTTCTACTATTACTATTTCTACAACTACTTCTACTATTACTATTTCTACAACTACTTCTACTATTACTATTTCTACAACTACTTCTACTATTACTATTTCTACAACTACTTCTACTATTACTATTTCTACAACTACTTCTACTATTACTATTACTACAACTACTTCTACTATTACTATTACTACAACTACTTCTACTATTACTATTACTACAACTACTTCTACTATTACTATTACTATTACTATTACTATTTCTACAACTACTTCTACTATTACTATTACTATTTCTACAACTACTTCTACTATTACTATTACTATTTCTACAACTACTTCTACTATTACTATTACTATTTCTACAACTACTTCTACTATTACTATTTCTACAACTACTTCTACTATTACTATTACTATTACTATTACTATTACTATTACTATTACTATTACTATTACTATTACTATTACTATTTCTACAACCACAACTACTTCTACTATTACTATTACTATTACTATTTCTACAACCACAACTACTTCTACTATTACTATTACTATTACTATTTCTACAACCACAACTACTTCTACTATTACTATTACTATTACTATTTCTACAACCACAACTACTTCTACTATTACTATTACTATTACTATTTCTACAACCACAACTACTTCTACTATTACTATTACTATTACTATTTCTACAACCACAACTACTTCTACTATTACTATTACTATTACTATTTCTACAACCACAACTACTTCTACTATTACTATTACTATTACTATTTCTACAACCACAACTACTTCTACTATTACTATTACTATTACTATTTCTACAACCACAACTACTTCTACTATTACTATTACTATTACTATTTCTACAACCACAACTACTTCTACTATTACTATTACTATTACTATTTCTACAACCACAACTACTTCTACTATTACTATTACTATTACTATTTCTACAACCACAACTACTTCTACTATTACTATTACTATTACTATTTCTACAACCACAACTACTTCTACTATTACTATTACTATTACTATTTCTACAACCACAACTACTTCTACTATTACTATTACTATTACTATTTCTACAACCACAACTACTTCTACTATTACTATTACTATTACTATTTCTACAACCACAACTACTTCTACTATTACTATTACTATTACTATTTCTACAACCACAACTACTTCTACTATTACTATTACTATTACTATTTCTACAACCACAACTACTTCTACTATTACTATTACTATTTCTACAACCACAACTACTTCTACTATTACTATTACTATTTCTACAACCACAACTACTTCTACTATTACTATTACTATTTCTACAACCACAACTACTTCTACTATTACTATTACTATTTCTACAACCACAACTACTTCTACTATTACTATTACTATTTCTACAACCACAACTACTTCTACTATTACTATTACTATTTCTACAACCACAACTACTTCTACTATTACTATTACTATTTCTACAACCACAACTACTTCTACTATTACTATTACTATTTCTACAACCACAACTACTTCTACTATTACTATTACTATTTCTACAACCACAACTACTTCTACTATTACTATTACTATTTCTACAACCACAACTACTTCTACTATTACTATTACTATTTCTACAACCACAACTACTTCTACTATTACTATTACTATTTCTACAACCACAACTACTTCTACTATTACTATTACTATTTCTACAACCACAACTACTTCTACTATTACTATTACTATTTCTACAACCACAACTACTTCTACTATTACTATTACTATTTCTACAACCACAACTACTTCTACTATTACTATTACTATTTCTACAACCACAACTACTTCTACTATTACTATTACTATTTCTACAACCACAACTACTTCTACTATTACTATTACTATTTCTACAACCACAACTACTTCTACTATTACTATTACTATTAATACTACTATTTCTACAACCACAACTACTTCTACTATTACTATTACTATTAATACTACTATTTCTACAACCACAACTACTTCTACTATTACTATTACTATTAATACTACTATTTCTACAACCACAACTACTTCTACTATTACTATTACTATTAATACTACTATTTCTACAACCACAACTACTTCTACTATTACTATTACTATTAATACTACTATTTCTACAACCACAACTACTTCTACTATTACTATTACTATTAATACTACTATTTCTACAACCACAACTACTTCTACTATTACTATTACTATTAATACTACTATTTCTACAACCACAACTACTTCTACTATTACTATTACTATTAATACTACTATTTCTACAACCACAACTACTTCTACTATTACTATTACTATTAATACTACTATTTCTACAACCACAACTACTTCTACTATTACTATTAATACTACTAGTATTTTTATTCTCTACAATATGTACAATGGTATATTCATAAGCAAATTGTTTCATCTATGGTATATATACCCCTATTTTGTTTTCCCTGGTTAATTTTGTCCGTTTGCTGCTATTACTATATACCATGTATAAACTATTCTACCTGCTAAACTAGGTACAACACATGCATACCCGTTACAGACTGGCCTTTATCAGTCTCATATATATTTATTAATAAGTTTTTTTTTTCTTCCTTTATTATTACAATTTTTTGTTGTTATTGATAAATTTACTCCCCTCTCAACTCTCTCTCGAATCTCCTCTCTCCCTTCCTCCCCTACCTCTAATCCTCTGACAAACTACAACCTTTAACTTAATATAACTTTTTATTAATGAACATAACAAATAGTAATCTGTTTGACACGCTCCTAAAATATGTTGATGATAACCAAAATGAAAACAATGTTGATCTTGAAATTATTAATTCTATATATAACACTTTAAACATCAATGATATATGTAAGTATCATGACTTACAGTCATATAAATTAAATACTCCATCTAATGTAATTGACTATTTAAGCATTCTACATGTCAATGCTCGGTCCCTGAACAAGAACTATGATCACCTTACTACTCTTATTCAATCCCTTCCCAAACTTCCTGACTTACTATGCATTAGTGAAACCTGGCTCACCCCAAATACTGCACCATATAATGATATTGCTGGCTTCAATTCTTTCCATACACATAGATCCGGAGGCTATGGGGGTGTTGCTATTTTTGTGAATAGTAACATCTCTTGTACACAATTAAATGATTATTGTATTCACGATGATAACGCTGAAATTTGTACTATTCAAATCAATTTTGATCAAGCAAAGTTCATTATATGTACCATCTATCGTCACCATGATAAACACCATAAAGTTAATGAATTTAATTTATTTATGGATGAATTTTTATCTCAAGCCATTTTTACTAATAACCATACTATCATTACTGGTGACCTCAATATCAATTTATTGGAACATGATTCTCATCCACCTACAAATAATTTCTTGACAATGATGCAATCCTATAATTTCTTTCCTCATATAATATCACGACCCACAAGATTCTCTGATGATAATTCTAATGCTTCTCCTTCCCTATTAGGTCATATATGGACTAACTATAATATTCCCTCCCCCTCGGGAATCATCCTTTTTCCTATCACCGACCATCTTCCTGTATTCCTTAACCTTCCAGTTTTCGACAGACTTAACACTAAACATAAGATTACATTCAGAATTAAATCAAACGAAAATCGTCAGAAATTAAAAGCCAAACTTTCGGAAATTAATTGGGTGTCCTTGTTGAAATATCAAGATACTAACACTAATTGTAATCTTTTTCTTGATACGATATATAGTTTATACTTTTCATGCTTTCCGCTCATCACTAAACATATATCCTCTAAAAGACTGCAAAAGCCATGGCTAAACCAAGAAATTGCTAAAGCAATTAAACATAAATTTGCTCTCTATAAATCTTTCAAACTTGCAATAATCACCTTGGATGTTTACAAAACTTATAGAAATCAACTCAATGCTACCATTAAACAGACAAAAAGAAATTATTATCTTAATAAATTCAGTAACTTCAAAATTAACACTAAACACTTATGGAAAACTATAAATGAATTATCTAATTATCCTGTTAAAAAACATGATACCACTTACTCTATTAGTCACAATAATATAATTAAAAACACTCCTACCGATATCTTCGAAGCATTCAATGAGTATTTTGTAAACATTGCTCCTCAACTCGCTAGCAAACTGCCACCTAAAATAAACTCCCATAATATTTATCTCCGTGGTAATTATCCAAACTCTATGGCAATACCTCCAATAACTAACTACGATACCATGAGGATAATATCAACTTTGAAAGATAAGTCGGTACATCTTGATGAGATCCCAGCAAACATTATCAAAGAAAACAAAGATACACTCTCTATACCACTCTCAATATTGTTTAATCAATCCATAAATACAGGCATCTTCCCAGACAGATTCAAAATCGGAAAAGTAATACCCATCCACAAGGCAGGCAATAAATCTGATATATCAAATTACCGACCAATTTCTCTTCTACCAATGTTTTCCAAAATATTTGAAGCACTTATGAAAAAGCATTTAATGTCATTCCTAGATAAACATAACATTTTAAATAACAAGCAATTTGGCTTTCGGTCTGGTCGAAGCACTCTTGAGGCTATCAACACATTTACATCAGATGTTTATTCTGCCCGTAACAAAAACAAATCTATCTTATCAGTTTTCATTGATTTTCGTAAAGCTTTTGACACCATTCAACCCAATATTCTTCTTGACAAAATGTATCACTACGGTATACGAGGGTGTATACATGATTGGTTCAGTTCCTACCTAAATAATAGAAGTCAATATGTAATTCTTAATAAATGTTCTTCCCCAACTAAATCAGTACACCTTGGAGTTCCACAAGGTAGTATCCTTGGACCGATCTTGTTTATCTTATACATTAATGATATTTGTAATATAACTAACACTTTAGAAACAATTTTATTTGCCAACGACTCAACACTTTATATGATAGGAGATCAACCTACTGATTTAATCAACAGTGCAAATCTAGAGCTTGAAAATTTTTCAAATTGGTGCTTGGCTAACCAACTCACAGTAAATACCACAAAAACATATTATATGATATTCAGCAACATTATCTCTAAATACCAACCATTGCCAAATCTAACAATATTAAATGATGATATCCAACAGGTTTACAAAACTAAATTTCTTGGCGTAGTTTTTTACAAGAAAATGACATTCAAGCACCACATTTCTGATCTATGTTTGAAACTGTCCAGAATGATTCCACTCCTCCTCAAAGTTAAGCATTACGCCCCACCAGAAGTTCTCAAATGTATTTATTATGCTCACATATATCCTCATTTAAACTACTGCAATTCAATTTGGTCAAATACTTATTCCACTCATTTATATAACCTCAACATTCTACACAAAAAAATTATCAGGATAATGACTAATAGTGACTTTTGTACACACACACCACCATTATTCAAATCACTAAATATCCTTAACTTAACAGACATCTCTAAACTGAACATTGCATCCTATATGTACAAACAAATAAAATCAAACCTATACAATCTACAACCCCTTCACACTTATCATACTCGTAACCAAGATTTACTACCTATACCCAGACACAAACTAACACTGTTCGCACATTCACTGTTATACCTTGGTCCCAAAACATGGAATAATATTCCCAGCAATATTAAACAATCTGTCAGTCTACAATCCTTTCAAAATAGCTACAAGAAACTCCTACTATCCCTGTATTCTTAATTAATACTTTCTCTTTATTCGTCTTGATATAATTCTGTTGCATTTATTTTTATGATTATGATTACTTACATTGTATTTTATTATAATTATTATTACTATTGTTATTAGTATTATTATTGTCATTGTCATTATCATTACTTTTATCATTACTAATATTATTGCTTTATATTATTTCATTGCATTGACAATGTTGTCATGTTTATCTTTAGCAGTATTATAAATAATATTGTGGATATTATTATTATTATTATTACTACAATTATTATTGTTATTATTATCATTGTTAATATTGTTGTTGTCATCATTATTATTATTATTATTATTATTATTATTATTATTATTTTCACTATTATTATTGTTATTACAACTTTTTTACCTTCATTATTATAGTTACTATTATATTATTATTATCATTATCATTGTTGTTGTCGTCATTATCTTTGTTATTATTACCATTTTCATCAATATTATTATTATTATTAATATTATTATTAATATTGTTACTATTATATTATCATTATTGTCATTATTGTTGTTATTGTTATTTTCATTATTATTATTATTACAAATTGTTTCATTAGTGCTTCTATGTAAATAATCTTAGTCAAGGATTTACACTTTACCATTGCCCCAAAAGCTCATGCTTATAAAGGGCTGTTTGTCACCAAAACAACTCTCTTGTAATATTACTCAGGTATAACAAACATTATAAATTGAATCGAATTGAATTGAATTGAATTGATGGTATTACGTATTGGTGGAGAAAATATTGGCGTGGATGGAGGGTGAGTATGAGGTGTAGCACAAGTGGAGGAAAATAAATTGTGTCGTACGTGTGTGTGGAGTGCAAGGCGGCGGCCAGACGAGACAGTACGGTAACACAGGTACACTGCTCACCCCTACCTTTTTCTCACGTGGCCAATGTAATGAGAGAGTGAGAGTGCTAGAACTTTGTGGCAAGCACAAAGGACACAGTGGCACATGTGTAAAGTGTACCAGTCCTTCACCAGGGGGTACGATATACACAACACTAACACATCAGTATATACACAATACACAGCAGTAGTATCCCTTGTTGTCACGTGGCCATAGTAAATGAGAGAGAGGAAGGGGTGGGGCTAAAACACTGAGGGCGACCACCAACAACACAATGGTACACGTGTACAATCCAGAGTCCTTAACAGTCCTTCACTAGGAGGTAATATATGCACAACACTTAATTGTTGTGCTTGGAAGGGGAAATGGAGTAAACAGGTTGGAGGGATTAAATGAGGAGCCGATAAGAAAGAAGGAAGTGGAGGAAGCAATGAGAGAGATGAAAACAGGGAAAGAAGGAGGTGGAGGAGGCAATGAGAGAGATGAAAACAGGGAAAGATGGAGGTGGAGGAGGCAATTAGAGAGATGAAAACAGGGAAAGATGGAGGTGGAGGAGGCAATGAGAGAGATGAAAACAGGGAAAGCTTCAGGTTTGGATGGATGCACTGTAGAATGACTGAAATATGGTGGAACAAGTATGATGGAGTGGTTGTAGAATGGGTGAGTGCTTGTGTAGTACCTCTATATAAGGGAAAGGGGGATAGATACCAATGTACGAGTTTCAGGGGTTTAAGCCTGTTAAGTGTAGTAGGAAAGCTGTATGGGAAGGTGCTGATAAAGAGAGTCAGAGAGGGTACGGAGGCTGTGATTAGTGAAGAGCAAGGTGGCTTTAGGAGAGGAAGAGGTTGTGTGGACCAGATATTTGCAGTAAGGCAGGTGTGTGAAAAATAATTAGATAAAAGTAAAGAAGTAGTATGGGCATTTATGGATCTCGAGAAAGCATATGATAGAACTGATAGAAATGGATTGTGGAAGGTTTTGCAGTTGTACGGGCTGGAGGGGGGAGGGATTATTGATAGGGGTGAAAAGTTTCTATGTGAACAGTAGAGCATGTGTTACAGTGGGAAGTAAAGGTAGGACTTTGTCAAGGCTGTGTGATGCCACCATGGTTGTTTAATATTTTTTATGGACAGAGTGGTAAGAGAGGTATTTAAATGCTAGGGTGATGGAGAGAGGACTGAGATAGTGGCAGAGTCAGAAAAGGAACTGAGTATGTTAGTGCAAGAGTTTGGACGGGTGTGCAGGAGGAAACTGAGAGTGAACGAGGCAAAGAGCAAGGTAATGAGATCTAGGAGTGGAGCAAAGGATAGAAGGATGAATATAATGCTAGATGGTGAAATATAGGAGGAGGTGGAGTGCTTTAAGTATTTGGGGTCAAAGGTGATGGTGGGTAGTAAAATAGAGACAGAGGTAAAATGTAGAGTAAATGAGGTAGGAAAGGTGCTAGGAGGAATGAATAGGATGTTTGACTGTAAGTCACTTAGAATGGACGTAAAGAGGAAGTTGTACGAAGGGATAGCAGTGCCTACTGTACTGTATGGAGCGGAAACATGGAATATGGGAGAAAGTGAGAAAAGAAGGTTGAATGCAGTAGAGATGAGATGTCTGAGAAGCATGTGTGGTGTGACTCGAATGGACAGAGTCAGGAATGAGGAAGTGGGGAGAAGGACAGATGTAGTGAGAGAGCTAACAGGTGGGGCAGAGCAGAATGTGTTAAGCTGGTTTGGACATGTGGAGAGAAGGAGGAGAATATAATGGTAAAGAGGATAGGTGGCTCAAATGTGGGAGGTGTAAGGAGGAGAGGAAGGCCACAGAGGAGATGGATGGACGCTGTGAAAGGAGCTCTGTAGAAGAGTTATATCTTAGGTGCAAGGTGATAGAAACGAGTGGAGGAGTGTGGTGAATGCTTGAAAAGTGGACACGGTTTCACAGTCCTTGGAGGAGGGGCCTGCATTGAGTGTGGCCCATGGCTGGCTGAATGCTGGAGGGGGAGTTTGCCCGGTAGTGAAGTGGCAGGGGTAAACCAGCTTTTGCTGTCGGGCCTTGCTATGGATGTAAACATAGCTGTACTCCTCGTAGTCACACAAGGAGATGCGGTGGGGGGCTCCCTCCTCAAACAGGGATTGGGGGATTGAGATGTAGAGTGTGTGTGTGTGGGGGGGGGGGAGGGGGGGGGTTCTATGTTTGGGCATTTTGTTAGGGAGGGTGTGCGACGTGCCGAGGCTACCTTCAGTGTGGAGATGAAGGTCTGGTATATGTATGTTGTTATCTCACCTTTCTCAAGTTTGTGTACGTGTGTGTGTGTGTGTGTGTGTGTGTGTGTGTGTGTGTGTGTGTATGTGTGTGTGTGTATGTGTGTGTGTGTGTGTGTGTTTTCTTACCTATTTATTCTTACCTATTTGTATCTTTACAGGATTGAGTCAAACTCGTAATGTCCCGTATTTTAAAACACAATTATCATATTTTTCTTTAGAGTTGTGTATGTTTTTGACACACACCACTCACTACTTCTGGTGTGTGTGTG
Organism: Petrolisthes cinctipes; assembly: GCA_033782935.1. NCBI lineage: Eukaryota > Metazoa > Arthropoda > Malacostraca > Decapoda > Porcellanidae > Petrolisthes > Petrolisthes cinctipes. The sequence continues at coordinate 404,108 of JAWQEG010001747.1, read as the reverse complement.
TGTGTATGTATGTATGTTTTGTGTGTGTGTGTGTGTGTATGTATGTTTTTGGCACACACCACTTCTTCTGGTAATTTGTTCCATTCGTCTAGTACTCTATTTGGAAAGCTATATTTCTGTACATCTTTATCTCCTCTTCTTTTAATTAATTTCATACTATGTCCTCTCATTGTAGGTATTCCTTGTTGATACAAGTTTTTTTATATCTATCTTTTCTTTTTCTGTGACACATTTGTAAATTATAATCATATCTCCTCTCTTTCGTCTTTCTTCTAGTTTAGGTAATTTTAGTTTCTTTAGTCTTTCTTCATAGCTTAGTTCTCTTAGACTTGGTAGCCATCTTGTTGCTGCTCTTCGTACTTTTTCTAATTTGGTGATATGTTTCTTGTAATGTGGGTTCTATACTACTGCAGCATATTATGTTATTATTTTCTTGACCATTTCTTCGTCTATATAAGTGAAGGCCACTTTCATATTTACTGACAATGCATACATGTTTCTCACTTTTTCATTTATATAATCATCTGGTGTCAATTTCTTATTCATCATTAACCCTAAGTCTGTTTCTTTCTCTGCTTCATTTAATATTTTGTTTCCAAGTTTATATTGAAAATTTGGTCTTCTCTCACTTTTTCCAAACTTAATAAAATTAAGTTAATTAAGTGTGTGTGTATGTGTGAGAGAGAGAGAGAGAGAGAGAGAGAGAGAGAGAGAGAGAGAGAGAGAGAGAGAGAGAGAGAGAATAGAAGGAAAGGAGGAACAGCAAACACAAATTTATTTTTATATCTTTATTTTCTTATTTATATATTCATTTATTTATAAATTGTTTATAAAATTTCATGCATATTTTTTATACACACACACACACACACACACACACACACACACACACACACACACACACACACACACACACACACACACACTCTCTCTCTCTCTCACACATACAAACATCTCTCTCTCTCACATAAATGTAATCTCTTTCTCTCTCTCTCACACATACAAACATCTCTCTCTCTCACATAAATGTAATCTCTTTCTCTCTCTCTCACACACACACACACACACACACACACAGAGATATATATATATATATATATATATATATATATATATATATATATATATATATATATATATATATATATATATATATATATATATATATATATATATATATATATATATATATATATATACTTTTTAATTAACATTCCTTGGTCATCATTTTACTCTACTGACCCAGATAGCTTCCTGAACCATATTACTGACTTTATAAAAATAGGAATGGAAACATATATCCCTCACCAACAATACTCAAAAAGATCTAACTCTCCAAAATGGTTTGATCACAGCTGTGCCAGAGCTACAAAACAAAAATCAATAGCCTATAATGCCTATACAAAGTCGAAAACTCTTCAGTCATACAATTATTTCAAAATTGTCAGATGCCATGCTAAAGCTGTAACTAATTTAGCCAAATCTAACTTCATACATAAACAAGTCAATAAATTACTGAATAATCCTAATGATAATAAGATCTTTTGGTCAACAGTAAACTCATTCAAATCTAACTTCAACCATGGTTCATCTATTCCCCCTTTAAAG